>VZTM01034686.1:18069-117984 GCA_013400555.1 Jacana jacana | reverse complement strand
TCTCCTCATAAGGCTTACTCTCCAGACCCCTCACCAGCTCCATTGCCCTTTTCTGGATCCACTGCAGCACCTCAATGTCTTTTTGCACAAAGAAATATGTCTAATCAAGGCATGACCATGGTAGTTGAGTATCTCAGAGGAATCTGAATAGAAGTGTTGTTATCCCTTCTCTGGATAGGTCGAATTCTGAAAAAAAGTAACTGAAAGCAGTAGCGTACTGAAGGACAAATCCTGTTTTCAAATTATTTCTGCTTATTACTCAAGATACATGCCTAATGGAGAAAGCCACTTGATCTCAGATGAAGGAAAGCTTCTAGCTCTACAGATCTTCTTACCAGGGCTAAAAATCAACCACTACCACTCCTGTTTATTTAATCCTTCTCATTGCCAATGAAATATAAATACGGTGACTTTCAAGAACATATATAATCCATCTTGGAGGAACAATAAAGGTAAATAGCTTGATGGTTTATTGGGATTCACCAGATTTTTGTGATGTGGAATTGGCACTTTCCAGCTTCTCCAGCCTCAGGCAGAGGACAGGGAAACTGTGGCAGAATAGCCTGAGTTACATGTTCTCCCAGGAACACAAAACGCAAAAATACTTTGGTGAGCAAATACCCATCTGTGCATGGAAGAGTACACACTGTGAAACAGGAGACCATGGAGTATCAGCACAGAAGCAGAGCTAACGAGGGTATGCGGTGTAGTTCTGACAAAAAACTGTACAACTGCACCAGTGTTTTGAGCTAATCATTCCTTATTAGGGTAGGCATGGAGCCATAATGTAGCACATTTGGAAAGAAACTAATAGTCCTGTACAGGCCCACAAGGTGCCAGGTATGTCTTCTGGGTTTTGGGTGCAAGTAAAATAGCGGAATCTTTTTTCGGTGGTGCTGTGTAGCTTGTTGTTAATTGTATAATGGCAAGTTGTCTCTACTAAATGATCAATAATCAAAATAGCAGGTATGCATATTAAAAACTCAAATAATCAATTATGAACTCACGGAACCACAATTTCACCACTGTCCAGGGACTCTGGTCTGTTAAGTCACCTAGAAGCCCTTGATGGAACTGCAGGCCCACAATTCAACGTTTCCCCAGTTTTACTCTGTTATTATAATTATTGCTATTTTTATGTTATATATAGATCAGCACTTTGGAGCTATGTCCTATATACCCTGCAGCTGGCTCAAAGTACGACTATATCTGTTGTTGCCTTTGCAATGGCTGCTACCTCTTCTTCTTTCCATTCTTCCAGCAGCAATAGAAACCTGTCCCCTGCGTAACACCTACTCCAGCCTTCTTCCAGCACGCTCACATGCTAGTTTTCTCACTCTTTTGTCCTCCACCAGGAACAGTGTTCACCTCTCTGGGAGTTTCCTGTTTATCTCATACCAAGAGAGATGCCAGAACAGTAAATTGGTGTCCTGGATACATTTGCACAGTATATCTCTTTTCACATGTAAATATTCATGAGGCAATTACTAACCTCATGGAAGCTACTGATAAATATCCCCTTGCCTCACTGCGAGAACTGAAGACGTGGTATTCTCCCTGCAGCTTTTAGCCCAGCTATTTGAAGGCTAATCCAGACCCACAGGGGTATGACCACAAAGGCAACACCCACAGCCAAGTAAGAATATCCTATAAGATCTGCAGCATTGGGTGTTATTGGAATGAATGGTTCAAAGAATTATTTATAACATGAAATACTGCATTTTCCAGTTGCTTTTATGTATATGTATGTATATTTACATATATATATAGTTACACATATTTACATATATACACACTTATATATGGCATACAAAGTTAGATTGGTTGGCTGAATCCACTTGACACTTTAATATTGCAATAAATAGACAACAATAATATACCAAAACATGTAGCTAGTTAAGCAATTCCCATCACTGTCCCTGTCAATGGCAGGAGGGTTGAAAGATGATCTTTAAGGTCCCTTCCAACACAAACAATTATATGATTATATGATCACTATTTTTCATAGAACAGAAATTTATAATGTCTGCTTCAGGTTTTTTCTCCCAAATAAATGTCCCTTGTCCCAAAGATTTTCTGATTTATGTCTTTCATTTGTCTTTTTGATTGCTGAAAAGTGTTCCACTTAGCTGATTTTAAATGTTAATCTAGGTTCCTAGTAGCATGAAGATATGCTTTGGGTTTTGTGATAGAAACTTAACCTAGAACAGAATCACTGAAGTCAAAAAGCTTTTCTTTTCTTTTTCACATGGTCATTTTCCTCTATTGAAAATGGATTTTTTTATGTGAGTAGATAATGTGACCCGTATCTTTTAGGTAGTGCATTATCACAGTAAGATTAAGCTCTAGGAGAAAATGCTTCATACAATACACCAAAGAGGGAAGACTGTAAGAAAAGCCTTATAGCTCCTTCCCATGCATGTACGTGTTTCTCCAGTGCAGACAATAATCCCCACATTTTGGAATGGGAATGTCCACAGAGATTTGATATGGGAATCTTTATCTCCTCTGAGGTTCTACAGACATATTTGCTGGTGCTCTAGGGTGGGAACATGGGAGTAAGAAAGGATTGCTGCAGAAGAACCACAAGACTATCTATGGTGTCATCTGAATGTCCCTAGGGTCCAAACCCTGGCCTTTCAATCTGAAAGGGGTTAGCCTATGTACAAACCTTATTAATCGTATTGGAACAGTTTAGCAAATACACAGTGAATTTCATGTCTTTTCTGACTGTGCATGCTGGCACACACAGAACAGATCTGCTGATCATTCAAGGAGCCATAGCAATTTACTTAAGCAGTCACCTACTAATAGTTTGGACTTGGGACATGGCCAGTAGAGACCCGGCTACCTAGCAAGCCTGATTTCCCAAACATACCATGCATCTTGATTTGCTGACGATGAGGAATTACATTGTTCAGGCACTAAGCAGGCACAGAGGATGAGCTAGAGGGTATTGCTGTGAAGGGCCTATGGGAAAGCTAGAGAGGAGAGCCCTACAGTAGCATAAGGAGAGAGAAGAGAGGCCCTACAAGAATAAGAGAGGCAGAGAAGGACCCCTAACTCCTGATACAGGGCAGGGTTGAGGGACCATTTTAATATGATAAACCAATAGTTCTGTAGTGAACAACAAGAAACAAACAATGCTAACAGAAGTCACAGTGCTGATTGTTACTAGGCAAATGCACAGCCACAGCCAAGAAGGTTTATTTTCATCCAGTGTACTTAACACTGCCCTTGCACTGTGTTTATCTGTAGCTGAACACATTAATTGTCCTGGAAGAGCTACAAGAGTGAAGATGCTAATGGAGCCTATAGCTTCACATGCAGTTCCTGTCCTGACATAGGTAAGTCCATATTCTAACGCTTCTAGATATGGTCTAATTGTCCTCTGTAACTGGCTATTATATCAACAATTAATTTATGTTTTCCCAAAGCAGACATTGTTCCCAGGTGCTTCAGTTTTGGAGTACCTTATTTTCTTATAATCTTATATAAAGAGGCCTGACTTTTCACTACGTAACCTTTCAGCATTTCCTGACAGCTGAAAATTCCTAGGATCCAAAAGAACTAGGAGTGGCTCTTCCATTGTTTGCTTGGAAAAACCCTCACTTTACATTTCTCCCTCTCCTCTGTATTTCTGTCCTTCACTCCTGAGAGCCAAGCAGATGCCCAGCCCATGGTGTCTGCAGTCCTGGTGCTCTCCTGGGCACAGTCACCAGCACTCTATGCAACGGTTGTGGGTACTGATCACTTTTCTGTATGAGAGCAGCACTGGACTTTGAGTAAAATCTGAGCTGGCCCAACAGCCAGACAGGCACCACTCAATGGGGTTTTTGTGACTCCAAACAGAGCAGTGAAATTTGATAAACATCAAGCACCAGAAATATGAACTTAAAACTGACACCTTTTACAACCAATTCCTGCTTCCTAACATCCACTGCCTTCCCTTGCTTCATTTATTTCAATCAAGAGCTTCATAACGGATGAATAACTAAAAAAATCTAACTGCAAATATGCAAGAAAAAATACACTCTTAGACTAGGTGTAAGCCATTAGGTTCCTGATCTAGGAACATTGTCCACTCAGGTACACAGACAGTTTATTGCAGCAAGGATAAAGTAATCTGTTTTTCTCTAGCTGAGATTTGCAAAGCATTCTAGGAGGTACTGATTAAATGAATGAGAAATCTTCATTTAAATCCTCTGTTTATGTTTGAAAACCTACCCTTAATAAATCTCAATAACAATATTATTATATGCAGTTACAAATTAATTTTCTGGGCAGCAGATTAACATAAAAATTAAATGCTGTGCTATCTGCTGTTACTATCTAGGTTGGCACTTACACTGCTCTAATATCTGGCCTATATGAATATAATATCCATGCACCACTGCTTCTTTATAAACACATGTTTGTCAGTACACACACTCTGGCAAAGACTTTCATATTAATCTCTTCTATTATATTCAGTGAGTATCTATAAAAATGAATTAAAAGACTCATTTTGCTACCCTTAGGAAGATTCCTTCTTCCTATCATTTTGCCATCAAGGTTATAATTAAAGACACAGGCTTCTGCGGCCTGTATATGGAATTGCAATATATGAGCAAGGATTGTAAGCACCAGGATAAATGCATTATCACACTGTCTAATTATCGTGTTATCTGACTGACAGGCGGCTGTTTTATCTCTACCTAGAGATGAAGGACATATCTGACAGAGACCAGGACTTTGCTTTGATGTCAGATTTGTATACGAAAGAATCAAAGACTCAAACCCTTTCCAAAATGGTTCCAATGTGGTTTAATCCTGCCAGACAATTCCCTGCCTTGCTGCCAGACCCTGCTTTGAAGTGGCATTGCATAGCGCATGCTGCTAGTGCGTATTCCTGAAAGCTGGAGTACCCCACATGCTGAGCAGAAGGCTCGTGCCCTCTGTCTTGCACACCCACCCCCTCATTCACAAGATCAGAGGGCGGAGAGGGGATGTGGTGTGGCTGGCAGGCAGAGAGGGCTGGAGGAACAAGGGTTAAAGTGCCACCCTCAGCACAGGTCTGGCGCTTCCTGCTTTTGGCCATGCTTATCATCAATGCTTTCTACAGGAGCACAACCAGCTTGGGTTCATCATACCACTGCTGCCAGCACTCCAGCGAGAGCATGTCCAGTATCTCCTCCACTGCTGGGACCTCCACATCCTGCTGCGAGCTTGCATACAAGTAAGCACAACCCTTGGTCACACAGGAATACAAAAATGTCCTCCCTTCCCCCTTTCCACCCCTGTATGACCTGGCTATGTACCACCAAAGCATTTCTCCATTGCATTAGTGATAACAGCCAAGCACTGTTAAATGTCAGAGTAAAAAGGGAAGACTGGGAATGGAGGAGACTGGGAAGGGGCACCAACAGTGGGACAGACAAGGATGAAACAGGCTGAAAAGGAAGGAGGAGCACAGAAGTGTCAACCTTAAAAGAGTAAGTGAAAGCGTCTCCCCTCCCACATATTCCCAGTGGCTCAAGACCTTGCATCCCACCATTCTTGGTTCAGCAGAGAGCTGCAGATTCCCCTCCCCTGTTGAGTCTTTTCTGCTTGCTGCTGCCTATCTCCCCAGTGACCTACTGCTACCACGCTTCAGACAGTCAAGTGGCTCAAGTCCACGCAATAGTACAAAGATTAATTTTGTCACCTGGTGCACATTTATTATGATATAATCTCTAATTACATGATCCATTTTTCTTAAAGTAGGTTTTTCCTGGGGTGTCTGATGGCCATCTCCAGCCTGCTGTGCTAAAAACACCCATCGTCCCCACACAGCAACAAAAGCCTCAAAGATTGCTGCATCAATAAACCATTTCAGAAATGAGTAACTATTTGAATAACTACATAATTATGATAAGATAATGAACCAGATTGGTACTATTTCCAGCTTCTTCTTGCAAAAAGAAATCATACCAGGAGCCTGGAAATAGTTTCTAATAATTTCTGTGGTATAGGCATGAACAGATAGCTTTGTTGTCAGGGTTTTTGTTTTTAATTTGGTTAGTTTCATTCTCCTTAGTGCATTCTTCACACACCTTTGGTCATTTATCAGTCATAATAGAGAAGAATAAATCCTGGGGAGTTCATAAATGTCCTAAGTCTGGAGCACTTTGCAAATGAAGTATTTTTCCAGTGCAGAAGTTATTCATGTATTTAAACTTCCGGGTTTTTAAAAGTAAAATGGACTAACTTTCCTGGCCGCTTCCCAAAGATCTCTTGATTGTCCTGTGAAAGCTCAAGCCTCCACCACTCTGCAGCAAACCCAGACAGAGACATCCATTTCTAGAAGCAGGAAGAAGGAACAACTTCAGCAGCAGTATAAATTCCCTGACATGCTGCAGGGTAGATATGAACTCGTTTTTGTTCTGAGATCCTCTAAGATCCTCCAAGATCCTCCACTTGCTCTATTTTTCCATTATTTTGACTAATGTATGGTATTTTAACAGTCTGACTTTCAATCTCTGCCTAGTTTCCCTTTTTGTCTATATTTTTTGAAGTAGATGCCAGTATCATTTGTAAGACTGGGACATGTGTATTTCCATGCTTAATGATTGTCTAACAATTGCCTGTCTTCAGGGATATAGGTGAGGAACTCCCTTAGTTCTTATGCTGCCATAGCTGATTTGTGATCACTTAATGACTAAGACCCAGAGGTTATTTTGGGTGCCTAACTCAGACTATTGGATGCAAAGCAGCCAAGCATTTTTAGGAACCAGAGCCAATGTTTGCAATACAAGAGCAGCAAAAAAACACATATGGAAGAGGTGAAGTTGCAGCAACCCCCCCGCTATGTTCTGCTTACTCTTAAGTCATATTTTTTCTTATGTCTCTGCTTGAGAAAACAGCCACAAGCGCTTCTCCATTTGCAGATGCAGCTGTAGGAAGCTTGTGTCGCTCTATCCTTCTCTCCAGCAGGAACAAAATCTCTCACAATCCCTCAGTGGACCCTAGGAAAGCAGATAGCTGCTGTTGGGCTTCTACTAGCAAGTGACTGTCTTCAAGCCCCAAAGAAGCCTTCTGCCAAATTGCTATATCTCAAAAAATCCTTGTTCAGCCATAAGCAATGTCCTGCTATTGCCACAGAGGTGCCTACAAATATCACCATAACAGCAAATGCCTACCTGTGAGTATAATCATCAAACCAGTAAAAAAAAGATGAAATAGAACTTTGTGTCTTAAAATCACTATGGGTAACCATATAGTTACCAGATCAGCACAACAACAAAGTGCTTGAGGAGCATCAACACAGCTAGAGAAGAGGGTTGGCTCAATCTGTCAACACATCTCAATTTTTTCCTCTGGCACAGACATATGTTTACCACTTTTTTGACACTTGAGAAATGCTGCTGTTCTCCACACTGTTGTTAGAAAAGTCTGGTTATATTTATACAAACACATAAACATTGTAAGATTAGCTCTTTAGAAATATTCTGAAGATTTTCATAGATGCTCTCAAGCCAGTATAATTTTTTTTCGTCTTACATATAAAACCTAAATAACTTCAAAATTTCTATGACATCACACTGCTGCTTCCACTTCTTCTAAATTGCACTTGTAAAAACTGTTGGCCATATGAAACTCAAGCATGGTCCTAAGTGTTTAATTGTCCCTTGCAGTTCTAGTAATAAAAGTAGATTTTAACCAAATTATTATGCTGTTAAATTCTTCATATAGGATCTTGTCTTTCAAAGCAAAATGGAAATGAAAGGGGGAAAAATCAACATTTTTTTAATATATATATAAACCTATACTTACAGACTTACACACACAAAGAGGTTAATTATGTGATAAACTCAAATTGTTTCTATGATCTGCAAATATGTTTGCTTTATGCTGCCAGACATTCATTACCCCCTATTTATTTGTAAAACCTTTTTTTACTCTGTGATAGGAATCTTTTTAATATCTTGTCCATTCTGACTGCCAGCTCTCTGGAAGTCCTGACTAGGATGCAGACATCAGCCATATTATTTTTTATTTCAATAAAAGGATGGATATTAGTGATAACATTGAAGATGTCCTTTAAGTAGTTCAGGTCCAAGTGAAAACCCAATAGTTTTAATGAAGGTTTTGTGGGAAACCACATCACTCAACGTTTGAACTGGAACAATCCAAAGCCAAACTTTTTCCAAACATGAGATAAATTGAAACAGTTATCAGCCACAGCTTGTGAAAGAGCTCATAAACTCTTCTTCAGAGCAGAAGTGTTCTACTCCATTAGGAAACTCTGGTTTCAGCTCAACTATTTGCAGAATAAAATTCTACTCACTATGGGTAAAGCTGTGAAAGTCTCAGAAAGCATACTTCCTGCTAAAAGTGCCCAAAATTCCCTCACTGAAATTTTCTTTCTTTTATATAGAATTTACTTTTTTTTTCATATGAGCATTTTTCCCCATTGAAGGAACAGCATAGATCTGTTTAAATAGATTTTTTTATTATTAAAAAAAGGCAAAAAAAGGATTTTAAGGTTTTACCAAAAAAATGAGAATACATTGAAAACATCTAACAAATTCTTTACTTTTTGGAGGGGATATGCTCTACTGATTCTTACCAAGTGCAGAAACAGCAACTAAAGTAATTTTGATCACAGGCTAGAAAATGTTTTACCAAGCATCTGTACCCATTGCTGAGCAAGTACTAACAAGATGTAGTTATCTAAATAAATTAACAGTTTATCAGCTTCATACTGAGATCTCCTAACATCCTTGATCAGCATCGAAGACTGCAGAAGTCTTCCTTTATTTTGACTAAGGTTAAGTTTTTCTCTATTGCAATCAATACTTTAAATTAATTTCTTAAGTGAGCTAGGGCAGCTCTGTGCTGCTGATGAAGTGCCTTCTCTGCCTTCAGCCTTTATCTGACTGCAGCAGTGAGAAAAGGAGTGCATAATACAAACATTTCGGTAACCAAGTAGAGTGATTGAAGGGTTTATTTGTCAAAGGTATCCTAACTACTTATTTAAATCCCTCAAATAAGAGAAGGGTTCATGAGTGACATCTAGAGGTAATTCTTTAGGATGACTAGGGCAACTACCTACTGAGGCTCAGGTACCTGCCCTAAAAGCTGACATCTCACACACCAGCATAGGCAGTGCTTGTACGCACCGCGAGAGTGGAGTGGAATACAGCAACACAGATTTTAACAAGTAGATCAGGCCAGAAAGTTTTCAGAGAGAAATTATTTTCTTTAAAGCTTCAGTGTTCTAATATTGCAAAAGAAAAGTGAAAAAGCTTAAACGAAATCTTTCCATTTGAGTCAACTATGAAATTGTTGCTTTTCCCTGCAGAGCACTTAAGATCAGGTGTCTCTTTTCTCATTCCTTTCTGCAGGCTGGAGACCCCTGGACAGATTTCATCTCCCAAAATATTCGGTGTGTCCTCTCTTTCCCACACAATATATCATAAAAACACATAAATAGAGGGTAGGAAGGAGCATTGGAACATCTGGGCTATGACTCATCAGAGATGGTGAGATGTCATATGAGACATAAGGTATAATATATAAAAAAGCCCTTAAATCTAGTCACAAACACCATTTTAAAAATTGTTTTAGTGAAAAAATGCAGACAAAAATACTATGCCACTTCTACTTTGAAATGTCCAAGATCTTCTCATCCTTGTAGCTCTTGGGACCCAAGTTGGATTTCAAGGCAGCTTCCCTGCCCATGATGCTTTCTCACAGGGAATGTGACCTTCTGCTATGAGAGCAAATGTGTCAAACTGATCTTCTCCAGTCAACGTTGCCAAGATGCCCCTCAGCAACACTCAGACCAGGCTGCTCAATAGTGGAGCAGCTGCCTCTCCTGACAAGACATTGTCCCCTCCTGTCTGGAGATCCCTTCCCTTGGGGAAATATGTATATATATGTTAAGTGTCTTAAAGCTAGTTTCAGTAGTACCAGGAAGGTTGGCATCTCTCTCCTTGTCGTAATTCAGGGTGACATTGTATCTCACCTCTAGCAGTGAAAGGCAGGTTATGAGTACACATTCAGCCAAGGATAATGAGATAATGTAATATCAAAAGACAGTGGGACCAATAATTTTTCTTGAGCAATGGTCATTTTTGACATTTCCAACAACAAGGAGACAAGGGGGGAAAGGCTCAAACTAAAAGAAATGAGTGGAACAGCGAGGGATATTATTGAGATGTGAACATCTTGCACAGTGCTATAGATACAAGCTGCTCTGCACAGTGAAGGAAAAGAGCCAAGCCAATAATGGAGTCCCTGCCTGAAGACCTGTGGATACACTGCCGAGCATTACAGTATCAGCTGGGGTGTGCCTGATAGCTGGAATGCTCTGAAGAGCAGGTGGCTCTTCAGCAGTTAATCTGTCTTTTTCATCATCTGCATTTGCTTGGCATGTTTGGACACATGCATCTCATTTCTGTGCCATCAGGGAGCTCAACCACAGTTCACCTATATCACATACCTGCAAAATGGTAGGTCTCTGCTCATTTGCTCAGCTTGGAAGTATTCAAGGTAGCTAAAGAAAGCCTTTAATCTGTCATTTAAAATATTATTGTGGTTTAATTCATAAGGAACAATGTTATTTTCATAGTGCCAAGAGCACTATTGGCAGCAGTGAGGCAATTATTTATGTGGGTTATCAGTTCACAGAGCTGATTAAGTAACATGAAATGTGATGATAATGGCTTCCAGTAATGGCTTCATATCAAAAGGATAATAAATACTATTTGCTGCTTTTAGTTATAAGAAATGGGATATATTTCAGTCCTGTTGAAATAATAGCAAAACTCCTACTGTTCTTTGGAAAAGTCTCCCAATGCCTCTAATTTTTTATCATGTCTCCTTCAATAGATCATCATGTCTCCTTCAACATGATCATTTTATTGCATCAAAATTATCAATGATATATTGAATATTACATATACATCTAGATAACTGATGTTAATTCCCAACCCACTCAGAGCACCAGAATGATTTCTCCATGGTAGTAACTCAGTTTTTATTCCACTGCAAGGTACAGAGCCAGCTATATCCCTTCTGCTTAGCTTTATCCACATAGCATCACACCCTAACTCTTAGACATACTTTCAAGAATATTAAAAAATTATTTTATGCTATATTTTACCACAGGAAATTAGATCTAGATTTTCTTACAATGGGCCTTGGTAAACTGGAGTTGATAAATGAACTACCCTTGCCACTAATAAAATTTCCTATGATGATTCGTGGTTTTGTCCATCATTAAGTTACTCTGACCTACCTCAAGCCCACAGAGTGCCCAGTTATGAGATCCCTGTTCTCTGCTCATCAACAGAGGTTTTTCCTATCCCTTTAATTATAGCATAATAATGCAGACCCTATTTAGAATTCCCACTGATGTGCAGATTTGGATCACTTGCCAATGGCTCAGTTGTTTCAGTATTAGATCATGGTAAGTATTTAAAAAAAAAACCTACAAATCTGGATTAATTTAGAGCTAGAGGTATAAAGAAGTATGTTTAATTTGAAACTTCCAAGAATGGTTTGCCAAGACACTTTGTATGTGAAATGCTTCTCAAAAATATCAATGAAAAAGGAGAACAGAGTATCTTAATGTGGATAGGAAATCCGTGGAGGGAGGGCTGTTACAATAGCTGCAAGTGCTTTTCTGCTCTGAGGAGACTACTGATCTGGTGTTAGCTGGTTTGAATAAGAGCCTGCAGGCTCTTATGAACATTTCAGCTCATATGAATAATATACCTATATAATACCTAAAGGTGCCTCTGTAACTGCTGTATAAAGTATTCAATTTTCAATTATGCTAAAGAGTAATAGCTGAATGAAGCAACAATATGGCAAAGTAGGATATTTTTTTATAGTAAAAGTATACATTGCAGAGAGAAAAGAGTAATATATTGCCAGTATCTGTAGGCTAATTGTATTTTTTCTATTAATCTAAAGGCCTATTCTGTAATTTTTGATTAAAAAGAATAATGTTCCCATTATGTTTAAAGATACCTGCTTCCCATTAATAGCTTTCCATAACTCTACCCATCAGGCCAGTGGTTTAGATTCTAGTCCTTGTCTCTCAGTGTTTAATTTCAGTGAACGTCTCCTAAATTGGGACCTAATGTCTGATGAAGTTTAAAGGAGAACATAGGGCTGGGAGGTGAAACTGGTACAAAACCCAAAGGTAAAGACAGTCATGTTTGAAACCTGTGGACAAACTTTTAACTCATATCAAAGAGCAAAACCTTGGTAACAAAGATCTGCTTGAGTGTTATAGCTAAAAATCACACTACTTTAGAGGACTAACGTAAGGATATTAAGGTTACTTTATAATTTTCTCCAAATATGTTTTTCCTAACTGATACTGGAGCTTATTTTTATAGAAAACCTGCAACTTTTTTGAGCTTTCAAGAAGCATTGAGTGCTTAATGTTAAGGTTTTTGGTGCATATTTTGGTATCCAATTCAACATTCAAGTCAATGGGAAACTGATTCAGGATTTGAGCCTAAATGCAGTGCTGAATGTGGACTCAAGAGCATAAAATGTAACCATTTAATATTTTTTATATCTCTATCATTCATGCCTTATATGGATTTCTCATTTTAGTATGTCAAAATTGAAACTATTCTAAGAAATGGTATCAGATACGATGGACAAATGTGCAACTGCTATGGAAAGCAAAAAGCTATCATCTTTTTTTCCACCAGAAATTAGTAGTAATTAAGTATACAGTTCACCAAGATAAGAAATACAGTAGGCATAAGAAGACCACATCATTATGTTTCTACAATGATATACACTTCAACAACTGTACATCTATTAACTACAAATATTGATGGGACAGAGGATCTCCATCTTTGACATAACCAGACCTTACCAACCAAGCAAGAACAGGAGGGTTTGCCAAATACCCATGTAACTTCCTAGCAGATTGTAGGGACGGTGCAGACAGTCCAGGAGACACTGTCCCTCCCTGGTACATCAAACTTGACTGAATGCCTGGGTACAACATTTACAATCCATGTTCAGCCTCTGTCCTCATACTTCATTGCCTGAGCCTGTATTGGTTCTTTTATCTCATCAAGGATCATTGTCAGAGTGTCAGGTAGATTTATGAAATGTGTCACAACCAGTCACTGGACAAATGCAGCATGACAGCAGAGGTTAAAAATATCCCATCTTGTGAATCTTACACTGTGAAGCTACAAAACAGGTCACATTTCACTTGAAAACCTTTGCATGATCTGCCAGGAAAACCCAGACTATATAAACATGTGGAGGAAAAATATAGTGGATGTTTTCTATGTTACCTAGCTGTGCGTAAGAAAAGGTCACGGTAAACCCTTGTGAATACCACCAGCAATTAGAGCGACATAGTTGAATTTTACTCAGGTGATTTAAACTATGCCTATCAGGAAGCTCCATTTAGAACCCAGGTAACCAGGAGAGGAACAGATCTGGGAATCTTCCTTCCAAAATGTTACATCAGTGCAACTCCACTGATATCCATCCACTAACGTACTCTCAACTGACACTTGCCCAAACAATTTCTGGCATGGGATCCTGATCTTTATCCTCCAGTTACCACTAGTTACGTTTTCTTAAACAAAAATATCAAGCCACATTATCTGGGCTCATTGATGACTGTCCACCCCAGCTTCTCCCATCTCCTTTCTTCACTAGTGTGTATCCACTCTACTCCCAGCCTCATTTCCCTCCTTGTAATTCAGTGATTCATCTGTAGCCCCGGGGAAGGGCACCTGATTTCATTACTTAACTGCTGTTACAAGTTGCTGCACAAATCACCCAGCATTGCAGGTTGAGTATGCCAACAACTTTCTACTAGAGCTAGAGAGCAAGTTTGCAACACCAGCATAAAAATGTTACTTCACCTATTATGGGGTTATTTCAAGTGTGTTGCAGCACTGCCCAAAATGCCACCTTCAGTACTGCCCTACCACCAGCAACTTTCTGCTTCCAAGCTCCTCTCACGATTGAACCTGGGCAACTAGCAGAAAGTAGAGCTAGCTATCAGGGGGCTTCTTTCCTCAGTCCTCTTACAGCTTTCTGTCCACTTTATTTTTCAGCTCAGTTTCCAGAAATTTAAAATTACTTGGTTTATTAGGAATTTCATCTTTTTAAATACTGAGTTATTTAATGCCAACTAAATATTCTAATGCAGCAGTCTTTTAGAATAAGACCTAGTCTATCCAGGTATTAAACATAAGCTACAAGATGGCAAATCAAGCCTGCTTTGTGAAGAGCACCCTCAGAAAGATGTGTCCCATACAGCTGTTGGTTTCTTTGCTAAATCTGTTAGCTGATATGATTTCAATGTGTATATGATCTCCCATGGCAGCTTTCATTCTCCCGCCTCTAATGCTTTGGAGTCTTTTCTCCTCCCATGTTGATCCCTGCTTTACCACTTCTTGTCCTGCATGTTCTCACATCACTGTAACCCTCAGAGAAAGGACAGAGAAGTCAGGTGGCCAATTCAGATGAAATACAGTGTCTGCTTTCCTCACCTCCCTGTTCAGAGTGCCACAAATTGCAGGAATCTCCCTGTGGGGGGTGCTGCCAGCAAGTGACCAGACACAGGAAGGAGGAGAAAGAGGGTCCAGATCTCCTGTAGTCCATTTTGTCTCACTCCCAGTAAACACCTTCAACCTGAAATTAACTTTCCAAATCCTACCTGTCTCAGTTCTAGAAGATGCAGAAATTGCAGGATCATAAACGAAAGAAAAACTGTATTTGAAAAGTTAGCTAGCCAAGGATGAATACCAACGTGACACGTTTGGTGCAGCGCTGGCTGGTGCGAAGAACACCAAAGTACAAAACCATCCCTCAGTTCAGACCCAAAGTGGAAATGAACAGCTCTGCCAACTTACATATAATTAATTGCTAGAAAAATAAGAGACAGGCTCAGCTCTCCTCTTTCATGATGAACAGATCTATACTGGAATGTGGCACCCTATGTTTTATGTGAGCAAGAGACATGTCCTAATATAAATCACAGAACTCTGAAGCTAGCCAGCTGCCTTTCTTCAGAAATAGCTGCACGCTGAAGGACACTTGTTTCAAAGACAGTCCTTATCAACCTGAGACTCATTTACTTCAGGATCCTGCTTTGTTTTAATCACTCTGACAGGGTTGGCTTGTAAAGTCATTCTGCTTGTTTATCTGTACATAAGTAAAATACATGTGGACATCCATCCCCAAGGACCGAAAGCTGCAAATGCACATAAATAACTTCAGCTGCATGATTGGTCTCATTGGGTAAACATCAGGGAGGAAGAAGAGGTACTTACAATATTGACATAAGAACAAATTGGTGGAAACTGTCCATGACTAACCTGAGGCTGAAAATGAGGGAAGACCTTTTAACTATCGACTGAACAAGGTAATGGAATAACTTCCCTGCAGGATGGATAGTAGGCAAAAAACTCAGAAGGCTTTACAATAAAACTTTGCTATTTTATGAGAAGAGTTATGAGCCTTGCCTGTCATACTACAGGACTGGAGTCAGTGACCCATGGGGTCTCTTTTGTCCCAGTGTTTGTACGTGACTGAAGTTACTCAGATGTGTAAATGTTTATAGGATGAGCCTGGAGCTTGCGTCAGCGTAGCTGGCAAGCTTCTATGGCTGTTTCATTCAACCCATCGAATGTACAAAAACACTGAAGGGTAGCTTCTTAGTAAAAACACACATATGCACACCCCCTACACCCCCATATATATATAAGATATATATTTTTGTATGACAGTTTGAAAATGAAAAAAAAAAAAAGGTACTAGTTACTGTATCTAACTTGTATCTAACTTTTATCTAACTAGTTATGTATTTTTATTTATATTGTAAACAATCTATATTTCTGCTGCAAATTATATACACATTTAGGCACAGATGCTGATGAGCAAGCCAAATAGCTTTCACTGATCTCTAGTGTGGATTATATTAATATTCCTGTTAAGAGAAACTGAAGGAATGTGTTAAACAGAGATGATTTCTTCAGATGTCCATGGGGTTATTCAGGAACTTTTTAAGGTATTAACTGAGAATGATTTGGGCACTGTGCCCCACAACTTCCAACTGGGATTATGCACCAGGGCATTAAGGGTATGAGTTGTCACAGTTTAAGTCATCAAGAACAGCAATAGGATTTAGCCCTAAAGTGGCTTCTGGTGCAGGTCCCTGTATGACTTAGGTTCCTTGACAGTGTTACCTGTAGCCTATAGTGAATCAACAGATAACTTTAAAAGAATATCTGAATGCATCGAAATAAGCAACTAGAAATCAGAATACTCCAAAATTAAGTCTTTAAGTGGTAATCTGAACAGTAGTACTTATTATGATATGCAGAACTTTGTCCTACAGTTCTGACAATCTTCAGTATGCCGTGGACTTGCTAGCACCTGAAAAAATGCTTCCTTTTTCCCTACGGAGTATTTAATTCAAAACATGTTCTTAGTTACATGAGAAAACATTCTTGAGTGAGATAATAATGAAAAAGCTATTGTGCATCTTACAGAAGCCTTGCTGGTTTCCATTAGGACATTGGAGCTTTCGTTAAAACCATGTAAGATGCAATATTTAGAGATAGCAAAATATATTTATGGCTAATTTCACCATAGCATGCATGTTAATAATTAACTTAAAGAGAACGAGATCAGTATTTCCATAAAATAGAATAAGACACCCTGATTCTTCAGTTACTCATCATCAGTCATAACAGCCCCAAATGGATATAAAATATTCTCGCAAAACAACTTTCTGTTCTCTCTGCCTTTTTGTCAACACTGACTCAATGTCAAGGAAAATCAGCCTCAAATTGTTATAGGGTTAATGATTAAGAATAGAGGGGGGTTTCCCCAACCATCATTATTTCTAAACACAAAGATATACTTACTTGTTTATGTTTATTTGCATCAGATCTTTTGATCAGTGGCAATCTAATGATACAGTTATGAGAGCCTGAAAATCCATTTACCAAATCTTTTTCTTACTTATCTTAGAAATTCCCTTAAAAAAATAATAAAGAGAATTTTCCCTCTCCAAAAGAACTAGTTTGGATAGAGGCCTGTTGACCTGGGTGTTCCCTGTAGGAGAAGATTTCTGACTCCTGTTGTGGGAGAAACTCCTACTTGTCCTTCCCCAAGGGAGAAAGATACTGCCAGGGAATTACAGCAATAAGCCTCCAGGTCCCTGTCAAGCTCCAACCATCTCAATGAGTTATTACTCCCTTAGGACTCAAGAGACCTCAGGGAGACAGAGAAGCGCTGCTCCTTCTACAGATGACCCAACCCATAACAGCAACAAACAGGCAGAGGAGCATCCTTTGCCAAAGTCAAGGTTGGAAATTGTGGGAGCCCAGTGCGGCCATGGAGTGAGTGGCTGGGAAGGCTTCCCTGCCCTGCGCAGATGGGGGTGGTCCCTGCTGCAGCAGTGCATGATCACAACCTGCTTTCTCCCTGTCTGCCAAGGCTCCCAGAGCAGTCCCAGCCACTTGGACTGCCTGCTTGCTGGCAGGACAAGCTGCTGCTCCAACTGCAACTGGAGCACGGTGGAGCTTTGCCAGGAAGCCCGGTGAAACTTGGCCTGAACCAGGCTACTCCTGCACGCACATGTAAGTCCTTAGAGAAGCAAAAACCCAAGCTATTCTATAGGACAGGCAGGGGGGCTAGGCTACCAACAGAGAGCATGCCAACTCACAGTGGGTCTGGCTGACCAGGGTTGCTCTGCATCCTTGTGTTTCAGCACATCCTTGTGTTTCACAAGAGCTGCTTTGGCAGTGCAAAGGGCTGGCAGTGTACGTTGAACAGCTCTGCAGGCCCGTGGGAAGGCAGGCTGAGCAGACCTCTGCTGAAGTGGGACACAACTGCTGCTGGGTGGGAACACAGCAGAAAGGGAACAGGTTTCATGTCCAAAACACCCAGCTGAGTGGGCATCTGCCCATCGGGGAGCAGGCTTAACTCCCAGCCCAGATGTCAGCAATTCAAACAGAAAAAAGAAGGAAGGAAACACTCTCTGAGCTGTTTTCTGCAGTGGAGCAACTGGGCCCAACCATTGAGTCACATTCATAGAATGTACCAAACCAGCACTAAACTATGTCCCTACACACCATGTCTACTGTTAGATCTAAGAGGAAAAACACCTTTCTTATCCTCATGAGAAATGCACTGGCACCTGCTGACCTCTACCCTGTGTCTAGACACTGATTTACTCATTGACAGTAATCCTGGGCACCTTTGCACCACACTTTCCATGATGCTCTGATGACAATGCATTAAAAGTTCTAAAAGTATTTTTTATTTTACGTGTTTCATTTTCTCTACTCTTTGTAAAGTATTCATTCAGGTGCTTCATACAATAACCCATTCCTCAAGACAAAAGCAATGTTAATTTGAAGGTGACCCCTTACCTGACCATGCACACATCATACATGGTGGCAGCCAGGTCAGGCTGGCATATTTGGAAAACTAAAGGCAATGTCAGACTGAACAGTCACATAGGTGAATTAAATCTCTCTGCATGCACTAATACAGATGCACATATATGCACAGAAGAGAGTTTACCACTGATTTTAGGTAGGATCTGTGTCCCTGTCACACTCAGTCTTGGTAAGAGCAGGAATTTTTTCCATCCTCCCAAGAATTTGTAGACTCTCCCAACCTGTCTTCAAACAAATAGAAAGAAGTAGCACATTTAACAACTGAAGGAAAGTCTGAGCAAAGCTATCTGTAACCACTTAGGATTCAAATATGCCAGAAGTTCCTAAGTCATCTGATACTAATTTCTGAAGAATTCAAATAGGACTTGGGTTATGCTACATGCCAGAAACTATAAATACAATGCTTTCCCTTATCAATCTCTTCTCTCACTTTAGGCAGCTTGATAGCATTAGTGCAGTATCTGCACTATTCCTTCTTCCTTCCCCTAACAGCACGCAAGGAACCTGTGGGACTTTTGTGCTGATTTATGTTCAAAGCTGGAGGTGAAACTATTGTATTAGATGATCGCACTGAATGGGAACTAGAAGCCAGCCCACACGGGCTTTACTGGAAGAAGTCATAGAAAAAGGCAAACACAAGAGAAAATTTAGAACAGGGACAAATTAGCAAATGGCAAAGTTCACCAAGAGGTAAGGTTTGCGTGCTAGGCTTTGTGTTTACACGCTCAATCCTGTGGATGCAGATCTCCACTGTTGTGTTCCATGGGAAAGAACAGCTGGTACTCTCTCAGTTCCCACTGCCAGAACTAGTCTGAAGACAGGAATTTCAGATAATGTAGCAAGGAGATAGCACCTACAGTTATATAAACAGTCAAAACAGTCTGATGGGCAAAACAGGTGACTGCTAGACTGAACTAGGAAAAGTTTTTAGAAAAAGTCACATAGTTTAATATGGTAAGCTTCTGAAATGGGCTACAGATTTTCCTTTATGCCTAAAATCTAAAGGCCATTGATTTATTAAATGGCAGACCTATAATGAACTGGTATTTAAATATTTCTCTTCCTACCAGACTGGAATCTGCAGAGCACTTTCCTCCCATGAGGCTACACAGGGGCGGTTAGCCCTGATGTTCGGTGTCATGGGTGTATGGGAAAGTGTTTGGTGTATGGGAGAGACCAGGCAGTGAACCACACTTACAGGAAAGCATGAGTTGATCACACTCTAAAGCTGCCTTGAGGCTTGGCATGCCCATAAATACATATGGCTAACTACAGTTTAATATTCACAGGATTGAAAATAATTAATTTTAAGTCACAGCAACAGAAAACTCTGGAATATTTTGATTTTAGGAATATCAGTATTTCATTCCTATTCCAATAACAAAATTTCATTTAAAAAAAAATTATAGAATTCCAGTTCCACCAAACACTGAGCTACTCTTCTTTTTTTTGGGGGTGTATGTATGTGATAGGGGTATTAAACGGGAATTCTTAATTTTTCTTTTCTCAGATGGATGGTTGTATCATCCATCAATTAGATGAATTAAAATAAGATACAATGAAGCATTTCATTAGGAAGTTATAAAAAGTTCTGAAGCAAATATTTGTAGATACAGGAAACTATAGCTGTGCTGTCCCTTGGGTGAGAACATATTCTGTGTGTTCAGTTTTTGAAACAAAGCACAGTATTTTTTCCACTAAGAAAAAAATGTTGAATTACATTCAGTTTCATAGGCTCCATTGTTTTATTTCATCTTCTTTCAGGTTACTTAACCCTTCTGGAAACCTCTTAAAGTTTAGGTAATTTTTCAGATAAAAATAATTACAAATCAAAACATTTTTATGATCTTTTGATAGTATTGGAGCTAAGCATTGCATTTTGGCCTACAAGAAAGACTGACATCTGCCATAAATTAACTGTTTCGATATTTCTGAATATGCCCTAAAACTATTTGTGAAAAGCAACCTTAATTCAGAAGTAGCCCCTGTGACCTCGAACCTCCTTTTTTAAGAAATCATGTTAGTCAGTACAAGTATTATAACAAATACTGGAGAGCAGCCCTGAGGAGAAGGATTTGGGAGTGCTGGTGGATGAGAAGCTCAACACAAGCCTGCAGTGAGCACTGGCAGCCCACAAAGCCAACCCTATCCTGGGCTGCATCAACCTGAAGTGTGGCCAACAGGTCACAGGAGGCGATTCTACCCCTCTACTCTGTGCTCGTGAGACCCCACCTGGAGTACTGTGTCTGGCTATGGACTCCTCAATCTAGAAAGGACATGGAACTGTTGGAAAGGGTCCAGCGGAGGACCATGAAGACGATCAGAGGGCTGGAGGACCTCTCCTATGAAGACAGGCTGAGAGAGCCAAGGTTGTTCGACCTGGAGAAGAGAAGGCTCTGGGGAGACTTCATAGCAGCCTTCCAGTGTCTGAAGGGAGCCTACAGGAGAGCTGAAGAGGGACTTTTGTCAGGAAGTGGAATGACAGGACAAGGGGTAACAGCTTTAAATTGGAAGAAAGGAGATTTAGATTGAATACCAGAAGGAAGTTCTTTATTGTGAGGTTGGTGAGACACTGGCACAAGTTACCCAGGGAAGTTGTGGATGCCCCATCCCTGGAAGTGTTTAAGTCCAGGCTGGATAGGGCTTTTAGCAACCTACTCTAGTGGGAGGTATCCTTGTCCATGGCAGGGGGGTTGGAACTTGATGATCTTTAAGGTTCCTTCCCACTCTAACCATTCTATGATTCTCTGCTTCTCTGATACTATTATGCTTTTATTACGTTTTTATTAATTATGGCATTTGCTCTGGCGAATGTTAGATTCATACACAAATAATGTCACAAAGATTTTGGCACTCTTTCACTAACTGTTGTGGCTGGAGGAACAGGAGAATTGAGTTTAGAAGACTGTCAGCCCAAACTCTAGCCATTTTTTTAATCCTTTTCAGTTAAACATCTAAATGAAATAGGTCAAGATTTACTAGATCTGTTTCCTTTTCATAACATATCCCTGTGCAATATCACTGAGGTGTTCTCAATACACTGGAGTCTAGACTCCATTAGGTACAGCAGAGTCTAGAGAGAGTGCTAATAGTCTTAAAAAGATAAATGGCAGTCAGACTTTGGTGAGTCTTGTCTCTTAATTTAGTCCAGCACTGAACATTCTCAGTGAATTCCTCTCCTGGTTTGTTTACTTAAAGAAAAAACTTCATAGTTAACTTTTGGGGAAAAAAACCTTCACTTCTGTTTCATATCACATTTCTTTGTCATAAAACACCCCCATCAAAATCATATTCACCATTGCAAGTGTAATCCAGAAATTAAGTGATCTGGAAAACTCAGATGCATTTCACCCCGCTTAGCAGAAAGTGGCAACTGGTTCATAGAAATATAACTCAAACGCAGAAGTGTCCAGGTCTCCACAATGCAGGCAATCGGGTAAGTTGAGCGGCAAGGGGAGCTATGCGCTTCTGAATATTTTGCAAGAGCTTCAACATAGTAGCAAGCAGCCCTGTTCCTCTCTGTTTCTGTGTCCCTATGTGATGTCCTGGTAACAGTTTTAATGAAAGCTCTTACACACGATTCTTAACATAATCCATCTGTTTACTGGGGTGAATTAAAAGCTGTAAATGCAGTGTAATATGCCAAAAAAATATAATAGTCTTGATATAAGATCTGACTCTGTCTACCAGCAACAGGTTCCAGCTGGGGTAGCCTGATGGAACAAAGGCAGCTCTTGGCTTAATACTGATTACATGCTTCTGAAGTCCTGAATCAGGCAAAAGAGAAATAAAGCTCAAGACCTTGACCAGATGTGCAATACCCAGCCGAGCTCACAGTGAGCATGCTCCCCCAGCAACCTCACTATCAATATGGACAGTTCCAATCAGAGCAGACATCTGTTTTGGATGGCTAATACCAGGAACGTAGTACATAATCACAGATAACGCTTGAGCAGGATTGATCCTTTGAACTGCCCCTTTCCCTCTCTGCTGTTGCTAGCCACAATTTGATTTAACTCATGGTCTGTTTTAGAGAACTAGGGACAGAGTCCCAACAACTCAGCTCTGAACTCCACAGCAGAGGGAAGACTGGATTTCCACAAGTGCTCTAGTGTGACATTAATGGCCAGGATTGCAAAGTCCACAGACACCCAACCATCATCCTCTTTCTAATCTCTCTCCAACTTCTTCCCATTAAGTTAGATAAACAGGTGGAAATTAATTAAATCTACAAATTAATGGCTATTGTACTACGGTCCACAATGAGGATTTATCATGTAATAGCACTTAGCACATGTTGTCAGGAAAGGAGGTTAAAGGCTTTCCAAATGACAAATCATCTTCAGTCCCAATGACCACTTCCATCTCAATCAAACCACTTAAATAGATGTTTGCCATGTACATTCTCCAAGTCCTCTGTCCGAGCCTCATTAACCTCATTAACTACACATTATATGAGCTTACAGTAATCATGCTATGCAACAAACGTGTACGAGAAGTGGTCTAGATAACACACCACCCTTTTGGGCTGGTTAGTATGTTTGTTTTTGAGAAAATGACTTTATATTCATTTTGCTTTCTTAAGGTATTTATCCCAGCAAATTCCTGATCCATGACTACAGCTTGCAGGTGTTAACAAAACACAAATTATATAACATTCTCCAAATCTGGATTAATTCATAGATTTACTAGAGGCTCCCTTGCGATGATTTTCTCTCAAAGGTTGACTGAGATGACAGAACTCTTGGAGGTGATAACTCCTATCTTTCAATTACAGCCCTGATGGTCTGATAAAGACTACAAAACTGCAACCATTAAATCTCTGGTCCCTGAATTGCCCCTGAGCATTCTCCTTTGAGATCACCTAAAAGATATAAACAGATATGTAAAGAGCATGTGATGGAACTGTTCCAGCATTGATACTGATAATATTACTATATTACTTGGCTTTAAATTTATGCTAATATCAATTAAGCAGGTTTTATTAATACTTGCTCTCATTTCTTCAAGTTGCCTTACAAAGCAGTCTATAATAGAAGCTTTCACTTCACACTTGGGAAGAAAAAAATTACTTTTCACACTCATGTGCTCTGTACAACATGGCAGAAGAGGCAGCCTTTATCAGACACATTAGAGAAGAGTAGCAGTGAAGGAAAATGTGTATTCACTTTCACAGGAAAGGCTATCTTCTGTAGACTCTTTAAGATATCCTCATAAATACTGAGCAGAAACTTAATGGAGTCTAAATTGTATATTTTTGACCTATGAACAGCCCTCCTAAATCCACATGAAGCTATAGAAGTGCTTTTATGGTTGTTTGTGACCAAGTTACTCACTGACAAAGTTCAAGAGCCACTGCTAACTTTTTCCGTTTGTTTGTTCGCAAAACATATGCCAAACAATCCCATTTCATCTTAGCCCATTCAAGTATTTCTCTGCCTGAAACCGCACAACCAGCATCTTTACAATACTCTGCTTGGAATAAAGTGTCTTCCTTTCTGCTGCTGTAAACAAACCATGCTAACAAATAGCTTCTGCTTCTCCCTCTGCCATGCACACACTTTTTACTTTTCTTCAGGCATCCCAATTAACCTTTCCCTAAGTTTGCCAAAGAACTACTTTGATTCAATGGGGTCTATGAGCCATGATATAGTATCAGGATAGAGCAATAGAGATAACTGAGAGCCTGTCACAAGCTGGGATATTTTCTGGGAGTTTTCTTTTGAAGAGTGGTTATCATTTTTTAGTATATGTTGGGTACTGATATGATTTATGTTTATACTCACCTTAGCAACAGAAAAATAATAGAACCCAAGTATTTAACAAATCTGTAGCTCCAATACCCGCATTGTGAGCATCTCAGAACTTTTGGCCTACTTGGTGCTGACGTTCTTATCTAATACGAAACACTGAGACATGGAGATGAATGACTTTCCCAGGAGATGCCATTAATTTTGGAACAGGATAGAGATTTCAAAATGTGTATTACATCCTAACCAGCTAAACGTGAAGAAATGAAAATGAGTCAAAGATTTTAGATTCCAGCTTTGCTGGATATTCACACTCCTTTGCGTACCCCTAAAGCATAACAAGCACACACTAGCCTGGTATAGTTCAGGCATAGGTACTCCAAGCTTTTACTTCTCTGCTCCTCAAGAGTACTTGCTAACATAAATTTGATCCCAATAAAAATATTTTCACATACTAATTTTCAGCTATAATTTATCACGTATTTTCTTTCTTTTCTGCAGCAAACACCGAGGCCAGTTGTCCTGAATGTTCTAGGTTCCCCTGAAATCAACCTTCCTGAACTCATCTTAATCATGTCCTCATGACTCCACGTTAACTTCAAAGAATACTTCGAAGACCACACAGCTCTTACTGCAAACAAGGCAACAGGACAAGTATAACCCCTACTGACAACGTCATGGAGGTTAGACCACACAGAAGATTCCTGTAGTGCCCTTTGGGCTTAAAGATGTAGGGGGTCTGAACTACCTGCCGCTTAGACCAGTTCACAGCAGCTCCAAGAATCCCCCATGCAAGGCATGCGGTGAGTTCCATGCCCATATGGATGGGTGTAGAGCTGTAGATCTCTGTTGATCAGATAGACACATTAGTTTTGCCCCAGCTTGCAGCATGCCTTCCTGAAAGCTAAGCATAGCAGAGAGAAAGTTCACACCCGACTACCTGACAGGTTGCCAGTTAAGGCTGTCTCTTAGCCACTATGAATGTTGTGTACTGCGTACTGTGTGCTGCTTCACAACAAGCTGTTGGGAGTTCAACCCTGGTCATTCTCAATGTCAAGAAACTGTATCACCCCTTGGATGGCCACATATGTCAGGACACACAAGCCATTATCTCATGACACCCATCTTTAGAAGACACTGAAGACAATCACAAGTGAGGGAGGAAGGGAAAACATCTCATTTAAAAGCCCTAGTGTTGTAAGGTTACCAAGCACTGTAGTGGAGTCAAGATCTAGGGAGTTGCGAATGGTTGAACTATAGAGCTAGACTAGCAAAAACTTACAGACGCATGTTCAAAACTGATGGAAATGAAGAGCATTGAAACAGGGACTTTGTAACATTGGTAATTATGTGACAAATTTTTGCACATCATCCTTCATAGGTCCTGCTTCTGAAGCTTAGGTCAACAAAGAACAAAGACAACTTGGTGCTGCAGCGGTGGCTTAGAGTTTGGTGCTTGAAGGCAGCAGACTATGACGTGATATGGAGATTGGGCTGAGTAAATGAACAGGATAATTCATTCTCTTTACAAATTGTCAAAAGGGGACTTGCAGTTGTCTTAAAATGACCAGTCACTAATTGAATTTTTGCAATTGGTAATGCCTAAAAGTAGTTATTGTCTGAAAGTTCACCACAGACAGTATGTCTGGACTGTGGTTGCTGAAATTCAGCTGTAGAGCTGGGATGGTTAGTTTTGGACAGATATACAAGCTATAGGTATAGGTTTTTTCAGTATGTTCTGAATTTTTGGCACAGGAGCTTATGGTTTGAGCTAATCTTCATTTCCTCATTGCCCTGGTTTCAAACAGAACTTGGCCTTGTTTGAAACTGGAATTTTATCCAGGGTGAAAGGAGGCAGTTGAGAGGGGAAAGAGAGAGGGTTAACATTTTTCAAAGAAAGATTGGAAGTGGTGGGCCAGCTCTGCTGGGTAGGTCAGGAAGAAGTCAGCTTGCTTCGGCTTAGGAATCACAGATGCATCCTCAGACAAAAGAATGCTTCATAGATAATGCACTTCTGGATCAGTTGTATCCTTTGTTCCCCTGTGTCTCCTGTGACATGACAAAATCTTATCTTGCCACATACTTATTTCCCCTTCATTTTTCCTGGAACACAGAAGATATCAGTACTTTTATTCTTTGTCCTAATTTGGTACATACTTGTTAAACAAAACACTGTTGCTGTGATGTTAGAATTACCTTTTTTCCAAAAATTTCCAAGATTTCTCCAGGACCTTGCATTGTCCTTGAAAGATAGAAAGGTTACTTCACCTACTCAGATACTTACTAGTAAGGAACCCAAAATAAATCACAACTGTTGCTAAAGGAAATTTCTCTAAACCCCCTTTTTTTACTTTCAGTTGCAGTATTTATGGAAAAAAAAACCAAACCATACACATTCATCTCTAGATTAGAGCCAGTTATCGTCAGAAGGACAAGGAGTCACAGTCATTAATACCTGCTCTAAGGAACACACCTTCAGCTTTCCAAGATGGCAGTGCATTGAGAAGAAAACAGAAAAAAAACCTGACTCTTTCTGCGGTGCACGAGCATAAGTTGCAGTTTGCATTTGGGTCCTTCGCCACTGAATTTCCTCCTCTGCACAGAAGCCAAACAGGGCAGACCCTGAACAAGTTCCCTGCCAAAGACTGATCAAAGACTCGCTCTCTGCACCTGCCTATTATTTTACCACTACACACCTGCAGACTGGTTTCAAAACCCTCATTATTGCTCACTTGTCTCTGGCCTCATTCTGACAAACTTCACAGACAAAATGCCACATTTCTGCTCTAATGACCATCACAACAATTCCAACTCTAAACAGCCTCTAATAATTTCTCAATATTTTTTTTCCTGCTCACTGCTCAACAAATATGTAATAATGAATAGTGATCCAGCAGGTTGAAAGTAGAGTTAGAACAATTCCTAGAAAGGGAAATCTGCTTTAAAAAAATTAAATCAAATTGGAAATCTCCAGGACTCCATGTGAATGGTATAAAAGAGGGGTGGGGAAAAAAACCAAAACACAAAAACAACCCCAACAAGGGTGTAACCAAAGATAGCAACCTTTTCACTTGCCCAGAGCTTCTATCTAGAAATTTATGAATATTTCTGCACCTGGAGAGGCCTCCTCTGCAGCGCTCAGCTTTGCACAGCCCTTATACTGTGTCTCAGTCCCTAATTTCTGTTCTGTGTGAAATGTAACAGAGACCCAGGACTGACTTTCCTCATTGCTGCTGGTGCTGCTGCTGGCCAAACTGGAGCCCTTGCTCAAGCCAGTCTGGGGACGAACTGCTGAAAAACTCCAGGCTTTCTTTGAGTTCTAGCCCAGCTGGAAGGCTCTCCCTGGCTGTCTTCTCTATTTTCCCACAAGATGTACTTGGAGCTAAATGCTTTTTTTCATTAATGAGGAAAAAAAAAATAATCCCTTTTCTACCTGGACTTCCAGCATCCAGACAGAGGACAGCACATGTGTGCGCATCCATGTGGTCAATGCTTTCACCTTTCAGGTGGCTCTTCTCCCAAGGCAATATATATAAATAGCTCTTGGAGAAGGTGCCATGAATCTGCATAATGGTACAACTGTGGGGCAGCCAGTGACTGCAGCAAAAAAACCCTGCCTACTTATAGTGTACCTGAAGAAGTACTTCTTCACCCCGAAATTCTGTATTTTGTTTCTTAGAGTATCAGTTACACTTGCAAAATACATTTCTAACAACATCACCTGTATCTATATCCATGTAAGTGTTAGGAAGCCAAGGTACCACTCTCCCCTTGAGATATCATCCTGCTGCTTCCAAAGGGTCCTTTTCACAATGTTGCTGAAGCACGGGTGAGTGGGGATGAAGAGCAAACAGGTGTTTTAAAGAGATATCAGTATGAAACTTTAATAAGAAAATCAAATATTGATGCTTTTATTTCTTCCTGTTTTGTTAGAGCAAGTTGGTCTTTAATCCTCTGGCCAGAGGGCACTCAAAGAGGTTATTGTAGTATGCAAACTTCCAAAGGCACTGCAAGGAGCATATATTACCAAATTCTCACTGCTTACCTATCCTGAGGGTAGCTAATCATCTCCAGAAGAGAGCCTTGTCCACAGCTGTGCCATACAAAGAGAGAGTTTATTTTAGACATGTTGGTTCAGGCAGAAGTGGAGGGTTCTGATCCAGCTAGCAAAAGCTCTAGCCTCATTAGCACATGCTTCTATGCTATAAACCAAGACCAAAATGGGAGAGGGAAAACACAGATCCTGTATACATGCCATCAAAGAGAGAATGAAGTTTACCCTGTGAGTCACAAGTCAAAAACCAAAGCGTATATTAATCTTCGCCCTGACACATTTCTTCCATCTATCAGATCTAGCATTGTGCTAGTCTAACAGTGAGGCTACATCATGTCATTCATGACACATGATGATTCCCAGATGTTGGGAGCTGTGCTACCCAGTGGAACAAATGGGTGTTTACAGAAAAATAAGTACCAAATTTAGCAAAACTGAAGATGAAGTTACAAGTTAATTAATGCAACAGGGCCTAATACCCATGATATATGGGAGCTCATACTTCAGTACATCCAGAAGTACAAAGTGAGAGAAGAGCCTAACAATTGAATTTTAAAAAATCAGAAAGAAACAAAAAAATCTCACCCAGAAAGTCACCCTGAGAGAAGCCAGAATAAATAACACCACTGCCCAGCTCTGATATAGCCCTTTGGGTGGTGTCTCTGGTGATGAATAAAAGCAGCTCTGAGTTAGGTGCTTATAAACACAGTCATCTGTAACATCTACCATATTAGGGAGGAAGAAAGTTGAAAGAGGGAAAAGGATCTAAATACATCTTAGAGAGACTGTAAACCTCTCAACTGACTATAAGAGCTCCTGATTCAGGCAAGAACACCACAAGTCTTTTTGAAGGCTAGCTGCTCATACATTTCTCAAGTGGCATAGAGAGGAGCTCTGTGAGCAGCTGGAGAAGGTAGCCTTCTACTGGGCTGCCTTGGTGACAGTGTTTCAGAGATGTCTGAGCCAGGGCTGCAGCAGGCAAGGGAAACTAAGGGCTCTTGATATCAGAAAGATACAGCCCATGCTAACCTAAAAAGTGGAGAAGGGTAAACTCTGATAAACTCTCGGACACTGCTAAACCTCAGTGAGACAAAGAGTAACTCCCTGTTAAAGGCTGTCTGCCTGAGAAGTTTAATGTTCCCAAAAATGATTTCAACTCTCTAGATCTTCTGCTAAATCACCCTTATTCTCCCAGACACTTAAGTCAGTCCTGAATGGTGCCATGCAAACAGTAACCCAGCCACCCCATTCTCTTAGACTTTGTGTCAAAATCAGCAGGCAGGAGCAGCCCACAGAGCAGCCTATGGAGCAGATGGCACTACTGGCAGTGGGGATCCTGATGCCCCAAAAGAGCTTGCTGGAGACACGGTTCACACGATGACAGAGGGCCAAATGCCAGCACTGGCCCTGGATGCTTTAACTATTCTGGGCTAGAGCTACAAATTCATTTTCCATAAAGCACTAACTAGTCCAGTTTTTAATCTGGTTTGCAGAGCTGAAAACAACCTGCAAAAAACAGGTGGCAGTCTCCTTTCATGCAAGCCAAAAGAGAGATAAAAATAGACTAGAACTGCCATTGAAAATATGGTAAAACAATCCTTTGCCATCTGCCAAAGCAAACCACAAAGTAAGTGAATTAACAGGTCTCCACTATCAGACACTGAGCAAGGCATTGCTGCCCATCGATTAGTATTAACCTGAGAGCAATCAATTGCCTGTATCTTTTGCAAGTATTAATTGAAGATGAAAGCTGAGTGTGCACCTTGAATAGCACTCACAAATCCTGCTGGCATGCTGCACATTCCTTCCCAAATGTTTACAGCAGCAATTGCTTGCTGAAAATCATCCCTGTTGCAACCGCACCATAGCAAAGGCCTTTCCCACCATCTCCTCATTCCCCGCCCAGCCCATGCCCTGTGAATTGTATTATGAAAAGTACAGTGCCATCTCCTTCGTTTTAAAGTCAGCTACAAATGATGAATTCAAGATGCAAAACCCATGAAGTGAAGGATGTCCTTCCAGAAAGATTAGGTCTGAAGGCAGTAATTAACACATCTTGGCTGCTGTTACAACTGTGCAGCGTTGATCCCCCATGCTGGCGTTCAGCTAGCCAGAGCGATCCAGAAGGAAGCATCCTCAGCACTGTCTAATTATCCCAAACTTCAGTCTGTTGCTCAAGAGGGTTGCTTCTGTGGGTAGACTGCTAAAAATACCCCAAATACCCAGTCATGGAAAAGTAGACTTCCCCTCAAACCAAACACAACCAGTTTAATCAAGTCAGACTGTGACCTGTCCCTTCCAGAAGACAGAAAGAACAGCTTCTGTTTAAACAGGGAAAAAAAGTATAGGCCAAATCCTTGTCTCATTTATGGTAATATAAATATAGAATAACTGAATAAATATAACCAGAGTTAAAGCTTTTAGAAACAGGTATAAATTAGATCAAAATCAGCTTAGAGACACACACAAGTTTTAAAAACTCTGATATCTTTTAAACTTCAGTCACTGGTGAGATGCTCAGAGAGCCTGGATCCAGCCTGTCAGCTGGTTATTAATTATGTGACTATTCACAAAACTGAGCAGTCACCCAACAGGACATGTCTAACCAGCATTTGCACAACGCTAAGCAGATCCATAAACTGGAGGGCTGGCAGAAATTGGAGAGTGTTCATCTGAGGGGCAGTACTGTGATAAAGCATCAAATAGAGATGATTTTTTTTAAAAAAATTAAATAACTATCAAAATGTCCACCTAAAGAACTTATGATTTTCATTTCAAATTGAGATTAAATGTCCAGAGCTTTCTCCCCACAGAATCAAAAGTTCAGCACATTTTTTTAGTTTGAAATGTTGAAACATTTTGACTGAAAATAAACAATTTGACTTTTCCAAGTCAGAATGTATACATGTGGTTTGTCAATAAATTAGGTTAGAAATCACGGAGGAAGAGGTTTTCATGTGAGGTTTATCTTGTACTTCCTGCTTTTTTAAGAAACAGCGCAATCGTGTCCAGGTCAAAAAGTTAAGAGGTGCTCAAAAACACTAACAATAAATTGCCCACTCTTCTTTAATCTCAGATCAGTTTTGATTTCAGTTTGGACTATTCCTGATTTTATTCAAGCTAATTCATCTACTTTTCCAGCTGCACAGGCAGAGACAGATCTGCGCCACTGATGGCTTTTATGCACAATCCAGTATTAGAAGTGTAGGAACACACAGAACTACTCCATTAACTTGTATATGCTTTCTTGGATCAGAAGATTTATTTTGCACCTTTTAGGGAGGAACACTGGATCTCATTTCAGTTTTCTCTTCTGTATTCAGCCCAGTTGGACGGAGCTTAGAGATTTAACATCAAATGCATTTAGAGCTGTGTGAATTCCTTCCAGCTATTGCTTTTCTTGTATGTAAAGACTAAGCACTCATACAGCATCTGAATGACAATACTGCTACCAAAGTGACTAAGATAGCAATGGATTTGAATGAGTAAACTACTGCTAGTTCAATTATTTTTGATTATATTTTTTTAAGCTGCAATGGCAGAGAACAGCTGCCTTCCAGGGACCAGGGCATATGAGTTCAGGCAACAGAATGTTTTAGACCCATACTTTCAACTTGGAACGGAATTGCATGGTCAGAACACTTAAATTTGTCTTGCTTTTATTTCAAATTCCTATGTCTCTTCACCTTCTTGATTCTGGCAAGAAGGTGAAATGCCCAGAATAACTCTCTTTTCTTGGAATTTCTGGCTTGGCTTCAAGCAAGGTAGCTGGAAAGACTGGAATCAGACAAATAATTTCCATCTACTCTTATATCTTACTAGCAAAAGCTTATGGGAATTACATAAATTGTTGATGTTTGTGCAACAGGTGTTGATCTGAAAAATGTGACATTTATTTTGTGACTTTGGAAAACTTTGGTCAGAGAATATTTTTTTACATATATATGTTTGTATATATGCGCATATATATATATATATATTTATAATCCCAGTATGTAACCAAGACTGTTCTTTCTCTACCATACACCTACCACTACCTGCCCAGTGTTCTATGGTAATATATTAAGTGTATGTATTTCATTGGTCCTTTGGAAGTGGTGCCTTATCTTAAAGATACTCAAATACCCACAAGAAGGAAAGAAAAAACTTGATACCGTGTCTAGATTGTTACAGAAAAGATCTGAAAAATATTGCAAAAAATACCAAAAAGAGAATATCAGTGTACAAAGTATAATAGTCAATTGTCAATTTATTTCACTCTGACTTGATTTTAAAATTGTATCTACAGTCGAAAAAGTACATGCACGTGTTTTTTTGAAGAACCCAGAATTTCATTACTGGTGTTCAGCTACTAATATTTACAGTGTCTGAGAAGTAACTTCTAAAATTGTATTAAGAATGTAATCAAGCTTCCTGCAAGAATTATCATCCCGATAAACTCTCATGTATTATAGTCTGCATCCCACTATATTTGTCCATTGATTTTCCTGATTTCTTTCTCAAGGTGAATTGACATTCTTGATACAAAAATGAGGTATATAAAATATGGTAATTGTAACATGCATAAGTAGGAACACTGCCACTGAAAAAAATAGCAGCTATCTCAATAATAAGTATTAAGATAAACAGATATTTAACATTAAATGAAATCAGAAACAATACCATTCTATAAAGGGTTAACCTAGAGATAAAATTCCAGGTGCTTCTGGATTTCTATCCATATCAAGAGAATATCCACTTTAGAGAGATATATTTAAAGTAACATATGTTACCTTCTACTTAAAAATACAAACAGCAATTCTAGTCGTAACTATTATGGTGCTCTGTGTGTCCAAATTAAAATGTCCCCAGTCTGAGGGCCCAGCTGCTACTGAGTATCACATGTTAACATCCATCAGAAAGGCCAAGCAGCAAGGAAGACATGCAAAATTAGGATGCAAGTTGGAAGATTTAAGCAGCTGTTTTTCTTTCTAAACATCAATTTCATGCCATTAGGTTCCCAATTCATTTTCTATCAAGAGAACACTTAAGATCCAAATATTTGACATAACATTCAAGTATTTTGTGATACAAGCAGTCTAAACTTCTCTAATTTTTGCCTTTTGCAAAACCTTTGTAATATTTTATTCCTTGCAGTGGCTAAACTTTTCCTTGATGGAAAGAGAGTTGGGATGATAATCAGCTGAGATGTAGAATTTAATCCATTTGATTAAGCCATCACTCTTACATCAAGGATTCTTTGTGAAAGTAATAATGAATTGACTACTTCAATACTATAGTAAGCTTCACATTGCACTAGTATTACCACTTTCAGACAATGTTCAACATAAACGCCTTTATAGCTAAGCACTATACCAACATCTAAGGGAATTCAATTGTTGCATAAAACCAAAAGGAAGGATAAATTATTTTAGGGGAGAGAATACTATATCTCATATCTTTGCAGCTTTTGGTACAAAGATAGCTGCAGGAAGTGGAAATGAATGCAATATATATATATAATGTACACAACACCTTTTAATTTGGCCCAGGGAATCCAAAGGGTCTAACTCAAAAAGATTAGGAGTTCAGGGAGTATCCCTGTAACAAATGTATAACTGAAAGGTCTTCAAGTAATGCAGCAGGTTGCACTAATCTAGACAGCCTCTGATTTTCAATTTGCTTAAACTCATTTATATTCACCTCTGAGTTTGGAATGGTACTTACTGCATAGCAGTTTATATTCTTGGGAAAACAAGATGAATGAGTCCTACTAGAATTGTCTGAGAGGCTTAGCTGCAGGTCACTAACAATACCAAACATCTGGATGAGAGAAATGGCCTAATATATTCCAAGAAAATGAGCAAGCTTTGCTATGGAAACATATGCGTTGCCTTTAAGTTGTCACAAGGAATACTAATCTAGACCATCCCGAAAAGCTGAAGTTCCATTATCATGGGGGAACATCAGAACATCAGTGGTATTTGCAAGGGAGCAGCAGCCACTGAGCAGCAGCCAACCTTGTCTTCAAGAGCTTAGGGCTTGTACAGGGATGGGGCTATTGATTTATCTCCTGCAACATCACAAAATCCAGAGCCAACAATATAAGATCTGAACTGTGAGCTTCTATATGAGGTTCACATTATCCTACCATGTGAGACCTACCCACCATCCCACAGTTTTCCCCATAGCTTGTCTCTGCCTGCTCACATTGTCCACATGTTGGTGAGAAAGAGTCACTTGCAAGGGGAGAAGTGGTGTAGAGCAAGAAGATCCAAGAGCTGGACCTTCTTGTTTCCAGATGTTCAGTCTCCAGGAGAAGCTTGCAGTAGCAGCCAGGGCCCTGAATCTAAAAGCTGTATCACTGTAATCTTTCTAAAATCAATCTACCATCCCATATCCTCATCCTAGTTGGAAGTGCCCTGACTTAATTTTCCCACAGATAGGTGAAATAAAGTTTTATGTCATGTAAAGCTAGGAGCCTTTCACTAAGCAGATGGATAGCCAACTTCCTGATCTCTTTGGTAAGTAATACAGGAAATTATACTGTAATTCAGAGAGGTTTGAAATAAAATGTCTTTTGGCAATGCTTAGACTTGAGCTAATATCACAGCAGTTATTTCTGTCAACCTCAGAGTATCATGCTGTGGCCAATTAATGGAAAAAGGATGAGATTCAATTAACCACTCTGGGATTTTCTCTTTGAATTTTCAGGCTAGATTAAGGAAAAGACCTTGCCCCCGCCTATATAGCCTCATAATGCTACTGCCCGCTATTTCCAATTGTTGGTACAGCAGAGCTGGTCTCAGGCCTATTGTTAAAGGTCAGTCAATATTTCCACTATAAACTTTCTTTATTACAGATTTCACAGAAGTGTGTGATTTTAATTTACTCTGGACTGGAATATGTTTTTTTCTTAACCAGGAAATGGATGTGTTTTGTTCTGTTCTTTAAATTGGTATGCTCATTTCATCAATAAAACTGGAGATCTTCAAAAAGGGTCATCTCTAACCCCCATTCTTATTAAAAAAAGAAAAAATAAAAGGGTCGATGATCCCATTTGATTCACTCCTTCATAACACCAGCCAGTGGTTTCCTCATTTAGTCCCAAAGCAATATTGGCAGCTCATTGCATGTTATCTGAGAAACCATGGTTATCAAGCCTTATTATTCCAATAGTGGGTGGGTCACTTCTGAAAAATGAAAATGTGAAGGGAAGGTAATATTACTTGGAACATTTTTAGTTTCAAAACAAAAAGTTGTATTTCAAAATGGGCTGTGCACCCAACCCTATTAGACACAGTGCAGTCTCCAAGGCAGATTATGAAAATGATTTTTGCTATTGGGCAGGAAACAGAAAATGCCCTGAAATCAAAATCCTCTATTCTCCAAACCTCTCTAGAAATTAAGCACTCCATGAGATATCTCAAGGGCAACTGAACGTCCCTTTAGAATGAATAATCACCAAGGAATTATTTGTAAAGTCCCCTCATTATACACCCACACACATCTTTTCCACTGAAGCAATAGCTCTCCTCTGTCTATCTTTTGCCTCCCTCTATAGGGAAGAGGCCTTCTCCACAGGAAGGAGGAGCAAAGTGCCATCCAGTGACCTGGCACTGACAACTCTGGTGGGTTATTCACTGCTCTGCCTTAGCTGGGGCAGATAGGAGAGCTGCAGCCCCCTGGCCCTCCCTGGGGCTGAAGCTGGCCTCTTGTTCTCCCTTCCTCCTTGTGGGAAAAAGGGTCGGGGAACACTTTTCTCCCTTTAGAAAGCAGCTGCAATCAAAGAGGCATAGGCCCACCAGAAAATAGTTTTGTTGTGGCATACATTTCTTTCAGGTATATAAGAAAGGACAGTGGGGAAACCTATGAATCTGAAATTAGCTGTGCGTTACATGTTATAGTACAAACTGTCACAATTTTAGAAAGAAAAAAAATCAAAGTATCTCCTAATTGATCATGTTTTTATTCTCAGAAAATCATTTGGTGGAAATTAACCAATTTGTGAGGTTCCACTCTGAACAAAACAAAAGCAAATTATTTTTCAAGAGTTATTTGCATTCTTTGCCCATCCCTAGTTTCAGCTTTAAGTCTCTACACACGCACACACATACATTTGCTCATACACACACCCGTACACCTGGTAATCCATTAGGACTGAATTGGCATGGCCCCAAGAACAGTGGATTTTGAAGCCAACACCCATCTCTCATGCACAGGACAATCCCACACCTATGGCTATGCTTTCAAACTATCTAAACACGAGGCACCCACAGAACTCAGTCGTATAAGAACAACTTGAGGTATAAATTTAGACTGTTACAACTATCTTGATGGAGATCTAATGAAAGTCTTACTGCATCAGGATCGGGTTTTGGTTTAGCTCAGCCCCTTTGGAGGAGATTAAGCTAAAGCAAAAGCCCCTACATGAATTTTAGAGCCAGAATTGCCACACAGGGAGTTACGCCACCATGAGTGCACAGTTCACTAAGTCAAGTGAGATCTGCCTGTGTATCTCCATTGCAGTTAAAAGTAATTTCCATTTTCACGCTCTTCTTCTCAGACCTAAGGATTAGAAACCTGATACTTCTAAACAAAGATGAATAAACTGATGTCTCACAGGCTTCCATGAGCTGGCAACAAAACCAAAGTTCAGGGGATCCTAAAACTTAACATGTCATGCACAGGCATATGAGCACATAAATCCCCATTTTCTTAGAGATACAGCTTTTCTGCTCTGCACTCCGCATGGGTTAGATGCAAGCTAGGACTAATCAGTGAGCTGGCAAGTCATGTCCACACAGTGCTGTGCTCACACTAAAATCTCTTGTCTCTCAGCAGGGATTTGCTTGGATTGCAGGCAGCATTAATACATAATAATGCAGTGATACCACGTACAAATAAGTCTGGAACAAGTTCAAATGATGGGTTGAGCTCATTTGTATCTGCCAGCATCAATTCATGTACCCATTACTTCCTATCATAATTAATTAGTATTTTACAGGTCTGACACCAAAGAGATGAAGGCTCACCAGGGAGCTTTACAGTACAGCCAGACATCATGAAATAACCTTGGGAGGATACAACTGCATACAAAGAAAAGGGACCATGAGCAGTGCATGTTTGTGTGTCTCCACTTTCACCACTGCTCTGCTGTGATGAGGCACCTTGTGGATTGCGGGAAGGATGAGTAAAGGAAACTACACTGCAAGGGAGTCACTAGAGAAAATCTCACAACCTAGTGGGACCAAATGTGAAAAGGCCCATGCAGAGTATCCTTATGGAGAATGAGATCCTCAGGCTGTCATGCTACACCATGCTCTCTATTCAGAGAGAAGAATTCATATTTTTAGGCTTGTTGGCAAAGTGGGCTCAGTGCAAAACAGAGGGACAGCTCAGTAGTAAGTTGGCTCTACAATAATTTACCTTTAAATGAGGCTTGCCTCCCATTGCCCAGAAGTCAAGACTTCCCATGCTTTCCCCTTTGACTGACCATCTTACTATTCACCTCACCTAAAAAAGTGTGACTCCTGTAACTAATTTTAAGGTGTGAAAACATTTCATCCTCATTTGTCAAGGGCTTCTCCAGTCTATTTTAGCATCTCTGTATTTATAGGACAAAAGGCCCTCTCCATCTGAAGCCACCATACACACATGGGAAAACCTCCTAAAGCATTCTAATGAGACAAGCTTAAACAGAGCCAACAAGATTTCACTATAAGCTTTATCTGCAGGTTAATTATATTGCATAACTTAAATGACTGGCAATCAGCTACATAAGATCAAAGCATGTGCTGAACAAGAGAGGGGAACTTTTTGAGTCTCTGCTGTTTCCAGCTCAAAATTTCAGTGCCATAACACCACAGAAACACAGGATAAGACAGAGATGGTTGATGTGACTTGAGCTAAGGTTACTGCCTCAACCTCTAAGCATTACTGCCTCAACTGAGCAGAAGTCTTTCTATCCAACTGCAAATGACTGATGTCACTTTCCCTTTTGCTTTCCTGTTCACTTTCTAAGGGCCTGACAATGTGCTAATGCTCCTCTTGTTTACTATTTCTTTTCAAATTGCAACAGACTGTGCTTTTATTCACTCAAATTGCCGTTCATCCTCCCCTTTTCCCCCTAGATAGAAACTTTTCCCCCTAGATAGAAACTATCTGGAAAGAAAAGAAACCGTCCAGTAAAAAGAGAAACCAGCAACTTGTGAAACGAGTACAGGACTGCTTGGGAAGAATAGACCAAGAGAGCATACATTATTTGTCTTACATTACTCCACTTTTTCCAACTGTGTTTTTATATAATGTGACAGGTTATCACTTCTTGCCTTTGGCTACAGATGGGTAGGACTGCAAATGATCAAATGCAAATCAAGAACAGTCTACAGCAGATACACTATTGTATTGTCATGGCATCACTCCTACTCACTCGATTAGTCAAAGCACTCCCTTTGGTTTGGTTATGTGGATGGAGTAGCTGGGTGGAGACAGAGCATGTGGGTGGATGGCCATTTTCCAGCAGGGCAAACGCTCTCGCTCTCCTCGGGGGACATCCCTTATGAAGAGGAATTCCTTGTGACATCATGGGCTGCTTGACACTGGAGAGATGTGCCTGAGCTGGAATCAGGCCCATTGCATTTTATAACACAGCCAAAATGAGTAAATCCTACAAGAATAGTCAATTCAGAGGAGTGGCTGTACTTAGACAAGAATTTTTCCTTACTTTCTCAATAGTAAGGTATGTTTCAGAATGGCAGCTTCTAACCCCCAAAAAAGCCAGGTGCATATCTTCACCATAACTAGCAGAACTCTTGTTTCTTTGCTCCTATGCACAAAATAAAAAGTAAAAGAAAAATGTTTTCTCTTTCAAGATCATAAATAAAGAAATCACCTTCACACAAACTCATGAAAAAACCTAATGGTCATTAAGAAAGGATCATGTAGTTTTAAAACCTAACATCAACCATGATACGATTTAAATCTGACTTTGGTATCTAGAAAAGGGCTGACATTTTCATAGTGGGGAAAAAAGGGCTGACATTTTATTAGTGGGGGAAAAAAAAATAATGGCAAACTTGGACCAGATGAAGTAAGGAACTATTTGTCCCATGTCATTAAGAAGAAGCGCAAGAGACATTTACTCAATTGCCTCATCTTTGAAAACTATTCACACAGTGAAGAGATTGGGCCGATGTTATCAACAGAGAACATCTCATCAAAGTCTAACACATTCTATAAATCATAAAGTGTGCAGCACCTTTGGGATGAGCAATATCTATTTCCTCAGGTTTGGTTAACTGAGCACAGCAATCCCCAGTCAGGACTACTGAACACTATGGTACAGGGCAGACCAAGTTGAGATACACAGCCTTCAACTTGTGGGTAGAGGTATAGGGTGGGAGCTTTCACTCCAATTTTCCTGTTTATTTGGCTTAGGAAAACTGACAAAGGTGATTGCTACATACTTTACTGTCAATTTAGTGAAAACATTTGTGAAAGGACAGGTTAGTATGGTTACATGTATCCTTAGCTACAAAAAACATATTCTGGCATGATACTGTGTGTGATGAGAACTGATGAGCTGCAATACACAAGACCTGATATAAGAAAAAACAAACAGCTTGCCTCAAAAAGTTAAAGCTTTTGTCTTCTAGAAAGAATGCAATCAAGGAAGACCATAAAGCTTCAGTGATATGTCATAACCTGGTATTAGCATTACATTCCCATGTGTAACTGAGCATTTATTCCAAGCAAAATATTGTATACTGATGATAATTCTGTAAGAAACTTTCTTGTAACTGAGAGGATTATGGGAGCATATACTGTGGCCTTATCTCTGTCTTGAGTGTGTTTACAAGGGCTTTGGTGATACAGAAGAAGAAAAGATTTGGCTACTGCTGAAAAGATTTCCTTCTTCTGAACTATGAAACAGACATATATAACAGACAAGTACAAAATCACAGTAAAACAGTTTCCAATAATTAGCTATACTACTTGGTAGCTGAAACCCTTGTTTGAAATGAATCAACAGGTTCCCCAGAAGATGAATCTCTGCTGTGTTTCTCATAATGGTTCATGCTCAGGATCTCTCCTTTATGGCTTGAGCAGGCAGGTCTGACCTCCGCTGACCTCCACGTCCCTGGACACACCCTTCTCACATCCCAGGCTGTATCATACTTCTCAGTATCAAGCTACACAAAGACACCCTCACAGGCCCCAACATACCTTTCACATTATTTTAAATGTTTTGCACTGAGGAACACATGTGCATTCTTATAAATATGTGTAAGAGCCTACAGGGGCCCAGGAAAGATGTGGACCCTATGGCGTACAACAGGAACAGAGCCAGCCTGCTTGAAAAGAAACTTGCCCTAAGCAATACATATTCCTAGATTAGTTGCAAAAAAGAGGGATATCTTCATATCTGAAAAGTACATATTTTGAGAGGTACACCTATTTCTAATGTTTTCCCAAGTGGCTCCCAGGTGTACATAGGTTAGCAGTGGTATTAGAGAGAAGGTAAAAAAAAACCTCTGGCATGGGAGAGAGGTAATACCACTTCACTAAACTCCCCTCCTAATCCCCGATGTTTAAGAGATTGCTTTAAACCCTGCAGCATGGGATTTTCAATTCATGACAGCATATGTTCTTTATTTAGGCTATTCTTACTATTTCTATCAGTGTACAGTGTCGTATTTTCTCCAACAGGAGCTCAACGGTTGATGAAAGCAGCACAGGTGACTGGCAATTTCTTTCTCCTTCCAGTCCCAGTTCTCACTCTAATTTAGTAATTTTATTTCCCTGCCATTTTTTCAGCCTGCTACATCATGCTCTACTCCAAAGCACGCTACAGCTAAGACTCACCTACTCACCACTGTGTCACTGGCATCTTAAATCACTCTTCTGGCTCCAGGGTAGCTATAGAAGTATCAGCATGTACTGACTATCCCTCATTAAAATTCAGCAGCGCTAGAGCGGAGGAATTGTGTAACCCCATTGTTCCTGCTGTGTGGTTGCAGGCATTCATATAATCTTATTATGACTTTTGGGTGGTTCGCATGCATATTTACACTTTAATTTTCTGTGCTGTAGGTTCAAAGAAAAGCATGCAAGATAATACTATGTGGCTCTTAGTACTGGGAAAGATAAAGTCTCCTACGCTACAAAATGATCTGACAGCACCACAGTGTAGAATAAATGCTGGGGCATGTGTCCTTTAAGAAAACAAATTTGCAAATTGTTTCTGGGAAAATAATTTGTTGTTTTGTTTTGTTTTGTTTTTGAAAAAAAGTGTTGCCTGTGAAAAGCTTCAGGTTAAGTAAAGGTTCTCTCATTTTAAGCATAATATATATCAGAGTGAGGCCTTGGAGTCCTTCTCACAGACCAGATACCCATTGTATTAACCACAAAATAAAATTGCAGTGCCTACCTCAGGTATCTCGCAGTCTTGTCCTACTGCTGACATGCACCACATTTTACTACACTAGAAGAGGTGACAGGGACCTACACAGTATACATCAGCTCTCAAGTGTCAGTGATACAGAAGAACATACTGATGAACATAATTAAATTTGAAAGAAATATTGAGGCTAATTTCCCCATAAGCAGTTTTACGTAAATGTATTCAGCAGAAAGAGATGAAAGAAAAACACTTCCCCATTGGTTGTGACAGTTTCTCTGAAAGGATTTACATCGACAACCTAGGGACAACTCAACATACTTGAAACTTTGCGTAATGCTTACAAAATCATAAAGATGAGCAAGCCTTGGAAGATTACAAGGAAGTGTACCCGCTAGTGATTCCCAGAAAAATACTTTCATCACATAAATATAGTTGAGGGAGAGATAAAAGGAAAAGGAAGGAGTTCAAGGAATCCTGACCTGACAGGGAAAGAGATCACTCCATAACCAATTGTGCTGAGTTAAGATGCTGGCAACATTGACGTTACCAACTTCAACAGAAAAGGTTTTGGCACTATTAGTTACCTTCCCCTTCAGAAAATGTGGCCATGGCATCCTCGAGGTTCTGCAACATGGACTGACTTGTGCCTTCCGTCTGTTTTCCCTGATGAACCTCAAATGAAACCTGTATGCCTCAGCATTAGCTCAGGAAGAAGAGGCCCCAAGCTCTTTCTACTCTATCCTTTTTATAATACACCTATATTATTTACTTGTAATTTTATTTACACAAATGAATTTATATTTGTATTCATATATATTTTATGACTACAATGCATGTAGAGCTAGAATGGCACAGATGGCAGAAGAGCCCCAAAAGCCCCATCAATTTCTCAACTGCAAGACTTTATTCACCCCAGCCCTTAACTTATCTATGAGGACCTCCAACAGGGGCAACAGCTGAAGCCAACTGCAGTGATCTTATTTGGAATATGAACAAGAGGAATTCAGCAGCCACCAATGCTAGAGGGACTCTCTACAGTGGGTTATAAACCTGCCAGGAGGAACCAGCAGTCTGTAAAGCTACCTCTGATTATATTTTTTTCCTTCATCCGCCTACTTATAAAAGGAAAGTAGTCCATCAGATAAGATGGTCAGAGCAGAGCAATATTGAAGTCAGGTAAGAGGTACTGTGCATCAACAGCACAGTGGATGGTAGTGAGGAAACATCTAGCAGGAGGCTTGGCCCCAACTCTGAGAAGCAGCCAGTCCTCACTCCATGCTCCACCCCTCTGTGTGATCAAAAATATACTATATTCTATACTATATATGTTAGGGGTTTTTTTAGTTGCAAGTTGGCAGGTACAGCTTAAATGAGGCTGTTGCAGTGGAAGTGAAATAGACAGTCTCAAAGGGGTGGCTGGCACAAATGGCTTAAGCAGAAAACCTTGTGTTTACTGGTCCGGGATCAAGGAAACCGGTCGGCATAAATGCTTTCCTATATATTAACCTACTCATTACACAAAGTCCTTAACCAGAGTAAGTGAAACATTACCAATAGGAAATCCATAAAAGTTGGAACTCACAGACTGGAATGTTTTGGAGTTATTTTGCCTACCCTCGCCCAGGAGTCAATCAAAGCATAAACAATATTTTACTTTTCCTCAAATTAATTACTTGTAAGCTTTTCCCCATCAGGCTAATGCAGGATAACATACCTACCTTCATGAAAAAAATGATCTTTAAATTCCACCTTTTGCCTGGCCCAAAGAAAATAGTCCATAACCCAGTAAAATCTTTATTAAGAATAACGAGCAAGGAAATTACTAGAAAAGTAGTTTCTGAAAATCCAATGGCAGAACAAAACCGGAAAATGTCTGGGTTTTGCCTCTGTATTTTACAAATACCCACTTTCTAGTCAACTGTCTGCTTTCTCACCATATGAATTTTGGGCTTTACTTCATCACACTGCTTAAACAATTTTGTTTTCAATGGTTGCTTTCAGGAAAAAAAAATTGGAAACTGTTTACAAGTAGAGAAGTATGACAGGGATGCTCTAAGTCAGTATAGAAGTTTCAAATAAAATCACTATTGAGGAAAATGGCAACTAGATATAGAGCTTTTGAAATTTGTGAGGCTTTTCTACATCATTTAAATCCATGTAAATCACCAGTGTACATACTGCACAATGAAATTATCTCCTTTGTTTTATATAGAGGAAAGTATACACAGGAGCAATGGCTTACTAAGGTAACACTTTTATACAAGGGCTTCAGAATGTAAAGTTGTGACAGATAACTCGGCAGTTTGAATATGTTCAAAACTGGAAGGACATTAGTATGGCTAAAAGATATCAAAGATATTTTTGTTTCAGAATGTTGAAAATGGACACAATTTCTATCCTGTAATTCTCAGTACAGCTTTCTCAAATTAAAAAAAATGAGGGCAAGTACCTTTTCTTTGAAATGTCATGTATTTTTTATCATCTTAGTTAAAACAAAAAGTATTTTTTAAAGATTATTTTTAAAGAATCCAATATCAACAGTGATTTTTTTCCCCTGAAACATTTAGAGTTCATTAAGATTTTTTTCCTTTAAAAAATCAGTCATTTTCTTTCACATTCTTTAAAATCTAGATCAGAGAAGTGTTGTTATTGGGATGTACAGTCTAGCAAACAGAGCATTCAGAGTTCTTGACTGGAAGCTGAAGCTCATCTTGTTCAAGTAGGAAATACTTTTTTTTCTTTTAACAAATGAGAGTAAGTTCTCTTGGGTATTGTAATTCTATCATCAGTTGGAATCCTAAATCAAGATCGGATGCCTTTCTAAAGATGTGCTCATGGCTTAGCCACAGATTAATGTCATTGATAGTTCATGTACTTGGTAAGGAATAATATAAATATAGTAAGGTCAAATTCTTTGCTTTGTTTTGCACCACATGTCAAAGCAGTCAATCTTATTGGTCCCTGCGGAATTTTGAATTCACTGTCATCATCAACAATAGTAATAATTAATGTGTGCCTCTATTCTTTGATTTAAAGCCTGTTTGCAAGCAGTGAAGAAAAGAACAAATATCATCAGAGCTATGACTTATCTGAATCTTAAGTCACTTCATAAACAAGATTTTAGGAACTCTCCTAGCTCTGAGCCATTACCACGGCGCAAAGCAAACAATTTTCATGTCAGTACCGTAGATAAGAGTTTCTGTCAGGGATCTATCATATATTTTACACACAGCAGAGGAGACATTTTTCTTTCAGCTACATCTGCCAGATTAGGTTCAGATATTCAGAAGTCTTTGGAAAAATGAAGATCATCCATCTAGCAGGTCACAAGGGTAGGGATAGCAGAGACACAGGTGGAAGTTTCTAACAACATACAACTCCAGCCTGTTCTCCACTGTGAATGAAAGCACAGGGCAGAGGTCCCCAATAAAAGGGGTACAAGCAGTAATCAGTTCCAATACTTCAACAATGCAACTGTATCAGGACAGTCCTGAAGGTTAGCTTGTTAACCCTGCTGGAAGACAGGGCTATAAACTTGGGCTGCACAAAACCAGTTCACAACGCTGTTCCAGGCATAGGAATCACCTCAAGTGACATTAGCTTAAAAGTACCAACTCTTACAGGTTTGCTTTAACCACTGAAGGAACTTGTTGTTTAATACTAGGTTGAGTAAAGTGTTAGCTGTGATTTGTTGCAATCCTCCTCTAGACTGAATGAAGATTTTTAAACTATGGGTCTCACCAGGTGAAAGCATTCCCGATGGATATCAAAGATGATACATATGTGCATCTTCCTTTGCATATTTCTTGTCTTGGATTTAAAGAAAGAATAAAACCAAGCCATGACATTGCCCCATAAAATTTGATGGCCACAAGAGCTGCTGTACTTAGCAGGGGATGCGCTGAGTTAGGTGCAGGTGCAGAAAAGCTTCCCCTGCTTTCTGTTTGCAGCAGAAACCGGGACACACCACCATGACAATCTGTCCCTGCAGGATGAGCTCCCAGACCCAAGCTCCTTCCCCACGTCTCCTCCAATGTTACATGCTACCTGCCTGCTACCTGCAAAGAAAGCGGCTCAGAAACTCTACATGGTCTTTTCTAAATAAAAAAAAAACCCCTGAACCTAATTTCTCACCTAAAGCAAAACATGGTTCCTGATAAGACCAACTGTTTTTTGGCAATGTGACTTTAGTAAGCAAAAAAAAACCCACAGCACTTCATCTTTTGTAGTCTGGTCTAGATTTTTGGCGGAGTCCTTTAAAAATTGAGAGGTGTGGCTTTTTTGTCAATTAAAAGTCTTTTTTTTTTTTTTTTTTGTAATAACAAAAAGTCAGACTACAATTGTGAAAATCATATCTGAGATTTACAGTCCTCCTCCTCCCTAAGAACAAAAGTGTGGAAACAAATGTACTTCGAGTTTGGAATTCTGAAAGTTTTGCTTCTTTTCAAAGTTTGTTTGAAATTGCATATAGGACCAGAAAATAATAAATGGAGTGCCAAGGCAAGGAGGAGAGAGGAAGAATAGTAAAGGTTTTCAAACTCCTGCTGTTCTGGTTGCTGGGCATTGCAGCAGACAAGGGCTTTTCTGAGCAAGTGCATGTCTCCAAGGTGGTCCCCACAGCTTCATTCCACTAGCATCCCCTCTGATCACCGCCAGCCCTCAGATTCCCTCCCCAACCCAAGTGGTCAGCTTCCTCATCCGCATTCCTTCTTTCAGAAAAGCACATTTGTTTTTTTTTCCCCCGAAGTGAAACTCATCCCTTAAAATCTAGGTTTTTTAAATTAAAAACTGCTTGCATACACACATATGCTTTCTCACTCATGCACAAGCCCTAAAACCAGTGGAATCATCCAAAGTCCTCTGATGCTCATGTTCAGACCATATCAACTGGGAGGTCTCTCCTACATCTACAACAGCTTTTGAACCTCTTAATCTCAGGGCTAAATTTGCAAAGAGTTCCAGAAGGGTAAATCCTTTTGGCTCTGGAGTAATCAGTAAGGGCTACACACATTTTTGGTAATACAGAGATCACTCTAAGGTCCAGCTGCAGTTCTAAGTCTGCCATTTGAGGAGAGAATAAAGGCTTGGATGTTGTTTAGTCTGGAGGAGAGGAAACTGAGGAATGAATGTGACAAAAAATCTTCCAATGCATAGGGACTTTTAAAAAGAGAGGAATGATGGATTGGTCTTCACAGTCAGTGGAAGAGGAAATGGGAAGAATCAGCATAATCTCTAGCAAAGACAACTTAGGTCAGTTATTAAAAAAACATTTTGGCTACAGTGGTGAAATACTGGAACAGGTAACCTAGGAGTTTGGAATCTCCTTCACCAAAATTATGCAGACAAAGTTTAGATAAATACTGCTTGAACAGGCAACCCCAAAATGTGGAATTTCCTTAGCCAGAGTTTTAAAGAAAATGTTAATACAAACATCTGGTAGGTATGGCTTAGCTACAGTTGATCCTGTTTCATCCAGCTCAACAACTCCAAGGTTCCTTCCAGCTCTCAGTTTCTGCAACTTTGTGATTTATAGGGCAGTGGTAAATATTCATATGAGGAGTACACTCCTCACTGCATGAGGCATTGCACACACACACACACTATGAAGGAATCCCAAGGAGCTAAATGGACAGGGCTGTTAAAACAAGTAAATAGTAAACAAAACCAAAGATTTGCTAAATGCTTTGCACATGTAACAAATTCACAGCAGAAAAACAGGAATCATCTCCAGAATCTTGTATCCCATAGTCCAGTCACCCAGCCATTGGGTCATTTCCCATCTGCTGGCTGTACTAGACCATCCCTCATTAAAAGCTGGATCAGAACCCTGTCATCTTCTTCCCTTTGCTTAATGAAAGGAAGAATATCTCCTTGATGGCTAGAGTGCAATCAGTTTTATCCTGCTCAGCACAGCTCAAGTTGTATATTTGCATTTAAATATTTTTTCTATTACAGACCTCCCTGTGCTACCATAAAAAACACAGCCTCTAATCCCCTATTAACTGTATTTAGCAAACCTCAAGTGTTTCCTCCATTTGCAATCTGGCTGGGCTTCAGCCCTGAAGCAAATTTCAGGTGGCTGTGGTCTAAATATTAACTCTGGTCTGAAGCGATTTGAATTACAAACCAAACAGACTGTAAATGGAATCCTAAAGTGCAGTCAGAGCTCAGTCTGGGAACCTGGTTTTGTTCTCCTGAGCCTGCAAACTTACTCTTGCACCACTCCTCAGGCAATCAAAAAATGGGTTGTTATTCACAAAGAGGAAGCACAGGTGTTACATTAAAGGACTGCAAAGGGAGCCATTTGGTACCAACAATATAGATTTATTACTCATAAATTTTTAAAATTTCCTTGTGTTTTGTGATTAAAAACACATCATATATTGATTTCCTAACCACCTCCTGTGTTTTGCTTCCAAATTTTTGACAGCCAGTTAATTATGAAGTTTTGAACTTATCTGCCAAACTCCACTGCGCATGCATTTTCTGTGTTGCCGCTAAAAAAAGTATTCAGCCAAAAATATACCTCTTTTCTAAAACTGCAACAGTAAAGACATGATGCTCGCTTTAATTATTCACATCCTCCAACAATACAGAAGCATCATCTGTTATGCAGGAGGCATTAGACTCTTTTGATACTCATAGAAAAATAAGGACCAAATTTAAGCCTGTGTTAGTACTTCAGTCACACTGAAGGCTTAGAGAAAACCTACGGGAAGTGGAAAAGGCGTGGGACTTTATCCACACAGCTGGCATTTTGTAGACTGCTTTTAATAGGATGCAAGAGGTGATCAGCTAGACCCTTAAATAACTAGACCAAAGAAAAGTTTTGAATAACAAACTAGAGTTACAATTATAGGCAACAAATCAGCTATTGTGCTTTCATTGCAAGAAGGAGGCTGCTTATGTGATAAAATACAGTTGGGCACATTAGATGATCAATCACTGAACATCTAGGACTCAGGAATGTATCATAATAATTATGATAGTTACTAGTTTTATATTGCAGGCTGAAATCAATGGGACTTTTCATATACTGGAAATCAGGCATGAGCTTCAATAGTTTCTTGAAGCAGAGATTGATGTAAAAAAAGGATAAGCATGTGCTGATGTAAACTGCTGAACAAGGTTCTCAAATGCTGTCGTGGACAAGGGGTATCATGAATTTACTAGCAGGCCCAAGGTGTCTTTGAAGTATTTGTTCTATTATGGGTTTATGTTACACACTAGCCATTCTGTCTTTTTATAGCACAGGAAATATTTTCTGCAGAAAATAGGGAAGGATATAATGGTCCTCTTTGAAGGGTCCTCCTCTCTTCCCATCTCTGCTCTAATATTATACCCATATGCTGACTGCTTTTGGACAACCATTTGTTTTTTCAAAGGCATCCTACAGCATTTAAGTAACTCTGCATCTGAAAGTTGCTAACCTTGAGGGATTTTCCACAGCTGCATGAGGCATGACTTAGAGAGATTGCTCCACAGATACTGCTTGTGGCCAAAGTCAACAGAAAGCAGTTTGATTTCTTTCAAGGTACACATAGGTAAAATGAAGCCTGTGTTCTCAAGCAATCCACACTGTAAGTACATCTAAATAAATCCTATCTGAGCTACTTTATCGGATTAGCTTCCTCATATGAAGCACAGGTAGTGACTGGCTCACTCTTATGGGCTTGAGACCAGAGCTTTCATTCAAAGCTTTGTTCCTTTGTGCCCTCAAAACAATTACACTAGTCTGCCACAATGGATGAAGACTTCTCCAAAATTGTTCTTTGTTAAATTAGACTAGAGACTAGAGAAGTCTTCCTCTTGTCTAGGTAAGACTTGTGTAAGCTTAATGTTCAAGCTATTATTCAAGCTAACTTCCCAATGTGGGGGAAGGACAACATATGAAAGGATGGCTAGACATCACACAGGAGGGATGTAAGTATTTGTTGGTCTTCCAAGCATTTCTTACCCTCAATACTCTCAATACCCCCTCTTTGTTTGCTGTGAGCTGGCACTGCTCCTTAGGATGTTTCATTTGTGGGAATGAATGTATATGTATATTTCCACTCCATATGGACGACAGACAAGGTATGTGTATATAAAACAATTACTGGTCATTTGCCATTTATTGTTCACTACTCCTTCTATGTCGGATGTTTACATTTCATGTTGCATGGGTGGAAATACCACCACCACGCTATAATACTGGAATATATGCTACACGCTATATATCACACTTTCTACCTCAAAACACTATCCAACAGTAAAGCAAGTCTTTGCAACATTTCAGATTCAGCAAACCAAGTCACAGGAGCTGCCTGGAGTCTTCAAGGCTTGCCCGTGTTTTCAAGTGACAACAACGACTATTCTATACCTAGTTTCTGTACAACACTGGTGAAGGTCTGCTTAGGCAGTCAAGTTGAATGCTCTTGCACTCTAAAGTGCACAAGACAACTGAGACACAAGGTGCTTGGACAGACCACATGGAGAACATCAGATCTGCTGAAAACATCTGCAAAGCTGTGCAAGATGGCATCATGGAGAACAAAAGGTGTGTGGACATTTTCACAGTTGTGCCCCTCATCAAGGGCTAGACACAACACAGCTCTGTACTTTCACAAAGACCTTGCCCTGGTTACATCTTTGACCTTCGCTTTGGGGCCACAGCTGGAGCTTTCTGGCCTGTGTCTTGTAAGCAAAAACTGTTTCAGAAAAAGAAAACATAATTCAAAGTGGTACTGTCAGACATGGCAGAGCTTATTTGCACATGTTTTGTCCCAGTGAGTACAGTTGAGTTGCAATCTACATTGTGAGCGAACAATAAAAGCTAATAATAATAAGCTAATACTGAGAAACTTAAATAATTAAAGAAAGATCAATATCTACTTATGTCAATCACACCCCTTTTCACCATCCTGCTCAATGGCCCGTGTGGTTACTTGTACCAGCACATTCATCACTGTGCTGAATTCCACACTGCATCCCACCACCTAGAAGCCCTGAATGCAGTGGAAATACTTCTATGCATGCTGTCTGGCATTTCTGTTTCAGGCTGGCTTCCTGTTGTATGATCAAGGTGTACAGCAATAGCAAGAGGCACAACACTGCCTTTTTCTCCCTCTCCATGGTTTCTGTGTTACAATTAATCTAATTTCTAGTGACCTGGCAAGAGAATGCTTTCCATGTAATTTGGTAATGACACATCAATGCAAAGCATTAGCTTCTACATGCCAAGATTTGGATTTTCTCAGTTTGGCTCCAGGTGCTAACAACAGGATGCATTGCGACCACCAACACCAAAGACTCGACTGTGAGAAGGTGTATTTTTAAACCACGGAAATAACAAGTTAAAGTTGGGGTTTCATTCTGGGTTATTCCAGTTGTTTTAGGTCTCGGCATCACAGCTAATCTCTAGATCCATGCTGGTTTTGCTATAATTCAAAATGTTTTATAATTATTTCATAATCCATTATTCCGGCACAGTTACTTTTTAGGTTTGTCCTGGATGTGGATGAGGACAACTTTCAGTTGGAGGCCCCAGCTGCAGCCAGAGACTTGGGGTACCAGGCACAGGGTAAGATATAGCTCTTCCTCCAGCATCAGTGCAGGGACTTGGGGAAAGACCCCTCTCCCATCCATGCTGTGTTTCTAAAACATCATAAACTTATTACCTAAGTACAAACTGAAAAAAAAATATTAATAATCTCAGCTCAGACTTCTAATTTAGTTTCTTTTCCTTGATGAATTAAGGTATAAATAGTATTTGCTGGGAATGCATTTTCTGAATGCCTAATTCTTTATTCCTGGGAAGTTCATCTATGAACACAATAGACTCCAAAATGGGTTTCTTTCTACACCTGTGCAAAGCTTCGGGATTTCAGGTCACAGCAGGCTGTACAAATATTTCCTTCAGTTTCATCCCACAATGCTTTTGAATCCCCAAATCTCTCCCCTTTTCTGATTCAAACAAATACTGAAACTAATAAAACCCCCTCAATCATACAAAAGTAAAACTAACAAAGCTGAATTTTGAATCATTTACCTGCATGGCCACTAAAGGGAATGCCCACATTCACCTAAATATCTCCAGGAACCTTAACAAAGCTGGGAACACATTTGGTCAGTTTAATGTTCGGGATCAACATGAATATTTGGGTAGGTTTTGCATAGCTTGGATTCTACTATGATAATTTTTACAAAATTCTTCTTATATTTTCACTGAACCTGAGAGAACTCAACTAGACCTGAAGTTCTCTAAGTGAGATACCAACAGACTTTTAAATTGTAGTTTTACTTCATACTCAATTGAATTAAAAAAAAAAAAAAAAAGCAATTTTCAAAACTTNAAAAAAAAAAAAAAAGGCATCTGTCATAGCTATGGGCTACCTGAATTTAAAAACCAATGTTGTCAGGGAGGAAAAAAATTGTACACTTTCACACCTGTATTTTCTGTATTTTCTTTATATAAAATCATCGGCCTCCATATATACTGACTGTGAAAAAGGAGAGATAACAAGAACCACTGGAGAAAAGTGAGAGGAAGGGAAGTAGATGAAGGGGCATTAATTAACTACAGGTTTCCTCATAAATGCTTTTCCACTCCCCAACTAGCCAAAACGGAGGCTGTCAGTCATTAGGAACATCCTATAACATGGAAGTCTCCTGACTTAATGGAATAACTAAATCTCAGAGGCTTTTCCCAAAAAATTCCCTCTGCCATAGTGACAGCACCATGTGGATGCCACTGGTTTCAGCACAGCATCAGCACATACCAGCATCAATTCCATTGTCACTCAACATTCCAATTTATTGTAATCAATATTACTTACCTTTGACCTTTTTTTCCCCCTAAATAAAACTAACCTCTAGGGAAGAAAATGCAAAATAGCTATGAACATAATAAACTCCTTAAGTTCTTCCTGCCCCCTCCATTTGCCTTTCACCCTCACACTCTTTTCCAGTCACATAATACATCCAAAGTATTATACAGGTGTCTACTTAGATCTAGTCAGAATTTCCAAATGACAGGTCTTACTTTCCAGCTGGAAAATCCTTTGAGTCTCAGTCATTTTTTCAAGACAAACAAAAATCCTACTGGGAAATTAAAATAAAATCCTGTTGGTTATGGTCAGCTGGCTGTTCAGTGGAAAGACATAAAAATCTTAATGGAGCAAGCATGGAACACTGGAAAGAGATAACACTAGAGCCATTCAGATATTAACATCTTTGAGGGGAGCTCTGCAGACTGCCCTAGTTCTCTCTGGAGCTACAGTTCAACTTGCCTCTTGTTAATGGCTGTGTCTACACCTGAGATTTTGTCATAGACCTTCTTGTCCTGCTTCTGCCGCAATTCTGAGCAATTCTTTTCTACAAGGGCCCTTCACAGCACATTCTCTTTCCATAATGCTACAACTGGTTTATTTAGGGTTGTGACCTCTTTTTTTAATCACCATCACTATACTAGTATGGTTTGGTTTGCAGCGTGGACACAACTCTCTTGGCAAAAGGATTCTCCCCCCTTCACAGAAAGCAGCTATTTGTGCAAAAGTATTTTCAAGTAGAATAACAGCCTGGATAGAAGTAGGTGTCTGTTGTTATCTGTAGCATTAAAAGACTACAACATTTGTATATGAAGGAGATGTAAATTTTTACTTTCTTTTTTGTTAAGACAAGAAATTAGGTCTTTTTTTTTTTTTTTTAATGATTACTTACTTCATTTCAGTCATTCAAATAAAGGCTATAAATTGTCTTAAGTGAAGTTGGCAGATTTTACAGGATGTTGCCATCTGGGCAACAGACCTAGAGCTTTGTATATTTACCATATTATGAAGAATTAAATTCTGTCTTTGTAGCCACCCAGCTGCAGAAACAGAAAATGTGACCAGCATGGCAGAAGGGGTGCGTGAAAGAAAAGTAGTACTTTGGTTTTAAAAGATTTTGGCACCACTTTCAAGATCTGTGACAAATTTATAAAATTTGTTTTATTAACCACATTAATGGTGTTGCTGAGTGAACTATTGATTTATTTAGGTCCTCTCCAACAAATTTTTAAAGCTAAGTTCAGCTATGAAATACAATACAACCTCAGTAAATAAATTACTTGTGTCAGAAATGGGGGAGGGAGCAAGAAAGCTGTCAAGGAACAAGTGCTGATGTTAAAAACACAAGATTAATTGCTACAAAACATTTTCAAACAGAAAAGGAACCTTTAATTCATCTTGAAACTGGGCACACAAAATCTTGTGGAATGAGCGCAATGACCTAACAATTAAAATACTTCTATTAATAGTAATAATTCTATGATTCCAGGTGAAAGTTTATAGAATAGGATACAATAACTGCTGCACAAGGACTCTTAAGACTCTTTAGGAGACCACCCTGATGTCCAGCCAGAAGTACCAAAAGGCTGATAAATGGATTGCATATCCAAGTCAGGAAAAGGATTTTACAATCAAACCACACCCATAAAAAACTCAGTATTGCTACCATCACTTTTTCTATTGTACATACATTCTGGGAAATTTTAGGAACAGTAAGACTTGTACTCCAGAAAAAAAACAACTATTCCGTGAAACTCACTTCCAAATATTTCCGTATTGCACTCCCATTCTCTTATGCTAAGAATATCAATAAAACTCTACTACGGAATTTAATGGCCCTGTTTGTTACTGAGACAGGAGCTCTCCCTACTACTTTTCCCTTTCCCAGAGAGATTACAAAGCCTACAGCACTGCTGGGAAGCCAAGAAGACTCATAGCACGTTGCAGTCTTCTGGACACCAATGGCATGGGGTATTGACAACTTCCAATAAGCATTATGGACCAGAGTCAGTTTGGGAGTTTTTTGGACAGAGAAGAGGGTTAGTTATACAGACATGAGCTGCTGATGGACCACTTGTCTTTGGAGCCAGATGAGAGTCCTTGGCCCATTTTATTTTCCAGCCTGAACCTAGCAGGCATGGGATGAGAGAAGCAAAAGATTATATACCATCTAGGGGTGTGGAATGAAGGGATAAGAAGGCAGGTCTGTGGATAAATTGAGCATGTAAGCATTTTTTAATGCTGTGAGAAGGAAATAAGATTTTTTCAAGGGTTTTCAGGACAGTTTAGGTTTCTGTATTCTTCAGGTCTGTATGAGAGCTGGGACTCTAAATATCCTCTGAGGTTGTCCAGTGTCACATACGCTTTACAAAAACTCTGGTCTGGAGTGATTGCCCTACATCATACCAGGAGTCCAGATGAGACCCAGGAACGAATCCAGCTCCCCCAAAGTCCAGCATAATGCTTAAAACCAGTTTACCCACTCCTAAAACTATGTCCTCCTTCCTACTCTGACTTCAGTGTGGAAACACTTCAAACCTCTGTAGCTCTTTGCAGCTCCCTGCTGGAAATCCACACACAGCTGATTATTACCTGGTTCAACATCAGCAGAGACAACATAAAGCGTTAGTACACAGCAAGACTGTACTATGGTCTGTTTGCTCCCTTCAGACTTCTCAGATACAATTATTAATTTGCTTCAAACCACAGAAGCTTTGCCTTCACCTGTGCTGGCACCAGGATTTCACTGTTCCTCTTTTACTGCCAAAACAAAGGCTATACCTCCAGGAATTACAGGGAAAAACAAAACAACACAACACAAAACAACACAACAACAAAACAAAACAACAACAACAAAAAAAGCACCACAGCACATTAGAACAGCAGCAACCACCAAAAACTTGGACATTACACAATGGATGGAGAGGGGTCTGGCAGTAATAACTAGTGTTAACTGCAGGATTGCAGAGGGGCTACTTAACAGGCGCTACTTAACCTGGCACTTCATGCACGGAGCTATTTCTGCCACAGAGGCTGGAAAAATGTATTTGCCAATCAAAACAATCCAACCAGGTCCCTTATGCCTGAGCACAGAAGCAGAGCTAAGGCAAACAGCATCTAACATCTTCCACAACGAATCATAAAACCAGAAAGTATTCCTGACGTCTGGGATAGTCAGGGTAAAATTCCCGCCCTGTTGAAGTCAACACCAAAAATGCCCATTGAGTCAAAAAGGGCCAGAATTTCACTTTCAGATTCCACAATCCTTTGGCTCAGGATGAAGGACTGGAACAGCCAAGTAGGCAGCACAGTCCATTCCTGAATAAGAAGAATAGGCCAAATTCAACAATACTGGAAGCCCTGCAAGACTTGCTTACATCAGGCCTGGACCAAACCCAATGCCTTGTCTTGCTCTGCAGTGTTGAGCAACAGCTGCTCTTGGCCTCGTGATCCTCATTCACCGTGGTGCTGCCGCAAATACAGAGCAAGAAGCACAATCCTCCTAGATGGCATTTATTCTAGGGGCACAGAGTCACTGGGATGCCAGATAGAGAGGGCATTTTAGGCTTGGAAGACAAGATAACATCAGAAATCCTGTACTAAAGCAAACTCTTGATAGAGACATTATTTTTTCCATAAACGAGTACTAGGATGTTTTCCTTGGGAGCTGTGTTTCCTCTAGGGAATTAAAAATGCTGCCTTTGCTGTCATCATTCTCTGGTGGTCACCATTCTCTGGCGGTCTACTTAATGAAGGGCTTTTGCAGATGTCATCCTAAAGTGTGCTGCTTCCATAGTGTCGAACCACCATCTGGGTCATCATTCCTCGGGATGCTGACTCACTTCCTCTGCCACTGTAACCCTGCAATGCTATCACACTGGGTCGTGCAAATGCCGCAACATCTTACTTAAAAAGCAGCATCCACTGGTGTCCAGTATCACTCAATACACTAAGCAACCCAGAATGTGCAACATAGTCCCCAAGTGGTTTTATTTTCCCAGCATACTAATGGAGAGGAAATATACTCCACACGAACCCTGCTGCAAGAAACAAAAAAATTTTGGGGAGGAGAGTGGGGAGAGAATTTTCGTGCAATTCTGCCAACAGACTCACAGACATTACAGAGAACTCTCTAGGAACTCTGCAACAACAAATCATCTGCTGTCAGAGACTCCCAGTGAGAACCTGCTCACCTCAATATGCAGCTGGCCCAAAACAACCCGAGCAACTGGAGTTATTTCAGATTGTGTGACTATGGCTGAGATGACACTCTGACTTGACTCCCTACCTCAACTGAAAGTGAAGCAGAAATGGTCTTGGCCATACCAGAGATCAAGTGTTAGCGGATGCCATAAAATTACATCAGAACATTAGATACATCTAAAAATACTGCAGATAGGAAAAAGTGGGTGGGGAAAAAAGTCAGATGAAAAAGTGAATGAATGACTAGGAAAGTTTTCTAAATTCTCTCTCTTGGAAAAAAACAAAAACATACTATTCACATTCCTGGATAGTATTTACTCTGCAAAGCAATGCAGAGTAAAACAGAAACAATTGGTTCAGATAAAACTAAGCAGACACATTTTGGTTATGTTCAAATAATACTCCAGAAATAGCTCTCACACATTAACAGAAAAATTCCTGGCTATGGCAGTGTTATTTTAACCTACATCATGCAGACAAAAGATGCTGAAGATTTTTTTTCTACTGTGAGATAAAAACAAACAAGGTAAAAATACTTGACTTTGCCTTTTCTGCCTTTTCTTAGGGATGAGCCAAGATTATTTGGGTGCCAAATAAAGGGATGCTAGTACTGACACTTACTACATTGATATTTTTCTATAATATTTGGAATGTCAACAAAGACAGTCTTGTGAAATGTGACTTTATTTCCCAGCCCAGCAGCAGTGTCCCTGTGCCAGACATGGACTCCACTCCCAGCTCTGCTCCCAACCAGGGCTCTGACTAATGCTCTGTTCTCTCTATATGATCTATTTTAAACTCCAAGTTTGTAAAGTGGGTCTGGATGTCACTAAGAGTACACTATGGAATCCTCATTTTCAGACAGAATCTCTGACCCCTGCTAGAAAATGAGTCATAATGAAGACAAACAGCTATCATCGAAGTAAAACATCAGAGACATCCTAAATTTCCAAGCATTTGGCAACACAAGCCCAGGACAGAAATATGTGCCCTTTGTTTGAAAGTAGCAACAAGGGTGGTGTAGTAAAGTTTGTATCATGTAAAGAGCTCACAGAATTAAGTATCTTTCAAAAATGATCTGCTAATGCTAAGGAGGAGAAACACAACCAATTCACCAAAGACAACTTTGTAAAGGTCAGCCATGCTCACTTACTCAGCAACTTCAGTTCATCCACTGACTACAAACTTGTGCTGTTTCTCAGCCCAGCCAAAGCTGGAGGTACAGGCAGACTGAAATGACCCATCAGTGTTATGGCAGTATAACAATATGACACTGTAGCCCAGCATAATCCAAATTGAGGCCATCGCTACATGTGGAGGGAAAGGGCCAGGAAAATCCTTCCTTTCTCTAATAACTACTCTTAGCTGTAACAATTCCTATAACAAATAGTGAAGGAGATTCATTTCTGTTCCTTTGAGCCCGTCACCTGCTTTGTCTAGCTCAGCAGTGCAGCTGTGAGACCTCACTTAGGTCTCCTCCATCAACAAGTCACACCACAAAGACGCACATCAAAGACATCCTGCTCCTGCCATGCTCCACAGAGCCTTCCTGAAAGACATCCTGCCACCCCTGGGAGGTCCAAAGAGTATTGTGCATCAGTGTGAGCTGGAGAGCAAGCAGGAGGCTCTGCCTGGGAGCCTACCAGCTGGCTTTGAGGTTCTGTTATGCTTCAGATAAGCACTGAACCTCTCAGGTGCTTATAATAACTAGAGTTGAACATCCAAAACCTTTTGAGGTTCACCCATCTCTACACATAACCATATATAAACAGTGCGTAGAAACCTGCCAACGTTAGCAGCGAGCACACAGGACTTGACGTGCTGCAGATGTTGGTTAACACTTCCTTTCTTAGCCACAAAGGAAACCCACAGTGACTGGTATTCAGGAAAAGGTCTCCTTTTGGGAATAATTAATTAATACAATTCGATAATATTGATGTTCAGGTGCCAGCCACACCCTTTTATTTTATTTTATCTTAATTAATAGAGCTAAAATATAAACACCAGCTACTTGTACCTACAAACAGAAGATCACAGAAAGTCAATAGTTTAAACTTCGTTGGGAGAACAGGAAAATTACTATGTGCCCCCATTGTTGATTTTAGCAAGAAAACCAAGCAGGAGTTTTAAGAATACATTATGTTTAATTTCTAAATACATTGTTTGCTAAACACATACAATTCTGATTTTGCCAACCAGTTTATTGTAAGGATAATCTAGACATGCCTTTCTGGTTACTCTGGAAAAAAAAACACAGAACACTTCTGAATCTCTGGGTGGTTTCTCACCACCAAGGGAGGGACGTCAGTGCTCACATGCATGGGAATGGTTGCCCTCTTGTAAGTGTGGTGAGTTCTGTTATTCCAGCCTCGGCCTTCAGGTCTGAGAGTTACCAAGGATTTTCCATCCTGACTTTTGATTCAAATGAAGTCCAGATGGTACTGCTCGGAGTCAGCATTATCTGGAGTCTTTTCAGTGGCTGGTAGAACTAAAAAAGTTTTGAGGTTAGGAGGAGTGAATCTGATATCCTGCAAAACAGAGGAGCTCACACCACCATTCCTGTATCCAACCCAGGCCAGACAGCTGAGCGACAGAAGACCTTTAAAAATACATCCTATCTTGCTTTAAAGGCCATCAGCACAGCTGAAATTATTAGACTCCAATTAAAAGATTCAGTAAACTAAGTTTGCGTTGTCTGATATCAATATGACAAGACTGGCACTCCTATCCAGTCCTGTTGTGCAGGCCAGTGTCGGTCCTTCTTGCCTGTCAAAAATTCAAGTGCATGTGAGGGAGTGAAAAAAAAATAATTCTAGGAAAAAAAACCTGTTGAAGCTGTTTCTATTCTTTAAGGTTGAAACCAGAAATAAATCTTAGTTACTCAAAGTATGTATGCTTCATCTTGATCTTCCCTACTCTTTTTTTACTTGGTAAAGCAAGTACTGTTCCTGTCCTTTGCCATTTTTTCAGCATGTACTCTTCAGGGAATTTTCCTTTAACTGTTTCAAACAGATTTAGGTTTTTTGAAAGTCTGACAATACTTAAAATATAACGTTTCTTTCATGCTTTGTTCTTGCTTCTTTCACTTTGCAGTAACCTTGGTACATTTTGAAAAGCTACAAAATGACAAAGGAAAAAATGGCAGATGATACCATCCTCCATGTGGAAATGGGAAAATCAGAAATCACCTAAGCAGATACAGTGCTTTTGCAATACCAAAAACTCCTTCCCTTAACATAAGCAAACCCCATCAACAAGTGGGAAATACATATTATTTCCTTTCACTTTTGGTAAGCACCCTACTTAGCTTACGCTATTGCAAACCATGGAATATTGTACTGTTTTGTTGGCGAATGATTTCAGAAAATTCAACAGAAGTCACCGAGATGACTAGGAAAACAAGACAGACTGCTCACTCCATGCTTTGTTCAACCAGCCTGGGTAAACAAAGTCTAATCCAGTTATTACAGTACTGGCTCTAAGCAAGGAACCAGAAAACTCTGGGACCTCAGTGGTTGACCCATGACGTTCCCAGAAGAACCAGCTCTTTGCCTGAAGCATAGGAACCACATTTTCAGAGATTAGAAGCTGCACTTTCTACAGTATGAGCACTCAAGTGCCACAGCTCAGATGTGTGACCGCAATTGGGCTCCATCAAAAGCCTTTTAAAGTCAAAGACACTTCAGTGGGTTTTGAATTAGACTAATTTCAAACACCTACCTTTAAAATCTGCCCTGATTAGTCACTACTGTACAAACACTCTTCCAAGACTTACGGAGGGACCCATGGACCCTTATTTTCTCTAAAATGGCCACCCCTAACGTTTCTGTTGATCTGATTTGGTTCCAGTGAGCTCATGGGAAAAGCTGGGCTCTCTCCTGTCTCTGGAGACTGTAGCTTCATATCAGCCTGGTACTCAAGTAGGTGCTAAACTTTCAAGGCAAGGATCATTGTTCTGAAGTCTTTCATCCAATCAAACTATTTACACAAAGAAACACTCTAAGTACCATGTGCAATCAGAGCCTGAGAAGAATACCTCCTTGCACAGCCCCCTTTAGCTATATTCATTTGGCTATAAATCAGAGAGCACAAGATCCTGATCAGTTATTTCTCTAATTATTCCACTGTTCAAAGAGCTTTAATTCCATCACATCTTATTTTCTTGCAGAAATAGACCCCTCCAACGTGAAAGTTGGAAATTCAGGGTATTTAGTTCTCAACAAAAAAAAAACCAAAACACCTTTTCAGCAGGACTTATTGTATCAGACGACTTAAAAACATACTTGATTTTCCGCATGTGAACAGTCTCCATGACGTAAATGCTTAAATTACTACATCTGCTTAAATGTTTTTCTAAATCAACATCAGGATAAAAATTCATTCTGAGATGAAATTTGGCAGAGACAATTCAGGCCTGGAAACAAATTTTTCAGCATATTTTGAAAAATTTAGTTCAGCTATATTTGACTTTTATAGAACATACAAAGAATCAATAAAGTTTCCAGACGTTTTCTTCTTTTGGTTCTCATGTGATTTAAAAACAGCTTTGTTTCTTCAAACCTGAACTCGCCAAGTGATTAATAGAAGACTAAGTATTTTCCCAGTTTGAAATAAAACCCTACAAGGAAAAAAGAAAACCCAACCCCCCTTTTTAAAACAATAATTACTGTTGGTTTAAAATGAAGTTCTGGGCACAAAAAGCATAGGTTTGGATATTTTGGATGCTGCATATTGCAGCTGCAAGATGGATTTTGAATGCAGAATCAAATAGGAGATATTAAACCCTTTTAGCCCCAAGGTGAAATATTTCTCTCCCAGATAGCCCAGGCAAGGACTCCATGAACTCACCACAGATTCTGCATCACTGCAGTACTGTGCTGAATGAGATGGTGAACAGTGCCCTGTGTAGCCTCTCCACGACAGTCATGATTCTAGGATTCTAGGTGTCCATGTCCTGTACCACACCTTCTTCCTCATCATTCTATGCATGGCCTTGAAATATTCGTGTTACAGTAATATCAGTGTTACTGCAACTCCACATGGGAGTCAGAAGTTTTACCCTTTGCTTTCTTCCAAAGCGCAAATTAACCCAGAGAGATATCCTGGGTATCATGGATCATCCATGGTATCTCTGGGCTTTGGTTGACATCAGATGCAAGGAGCAGGTTGTGACAGAGGTACTATCATCCCTACTTCATCATGTATCCACATATTCATGTTTGCCATGACGAACACACAGCACAGAGCACCAGGGGAGTTGCTCCTAACAGGGATCACCAAACTTGAGAGACTTTCTCTCCCATGGGATGAGGGAACACGATGATCACCAGAGCACAGGGGGAAATTATCAGCACACCACAGGTGAAAATAAACCTTCTAAGAACAAGTCCATCAGACTAGCTGCACTGATATTAACTCTGCTGATTGAGTATCTAGTTTAAACAATGTAAAAAGAGGCCGAATTACTGTGTTTTAAACGACTGTATGTTATACAAGTCCACACATTACTCTCTTGAGCTTTTACAGCATGGTGTGCATATGATCACAGTATAGACGTGCGCATGCATTTGACCCCCCATTAAACCCTTCATTCCTCTGCTGTGGCAGCACAGTTGCACCCCTGCTCCCCGCACAGAGCTGCAGCTGGGGAAGACGTGCTGCTGAACCAGGAAGGGGAATAGGTCAACACACAGTTAAGCTAAAACTTGTCCTTGCCTGAGCCTTGCACACCCCTCATAGGCACACATATGGCCTGATTCAGCAGCTTATGGAACTGGAAGGTGTGAGATCAAAAAGAAAAAAATGCAGGAGTGCACATTATGGCTGAGATCAGGCTTATCTGACATGATCTTTCCTTGGGTCAGATATTGACTTTTGTTGGCTATGCCTGCCATTCATTGAACTATGGCTCATGAGTAACTCAAAGGATTTAACTAGACTCATTAACTTAAGAAGACATTTGAGAGTAATGTAATTAATTCTGAAGGAATTGCCATCCACGGTGGAAATGCTGAAAGCAGAGAGCCGGTCCCCTTGGACATGGCTCTAAGAACAGGCTGAGTCAGCAGTTCTTCAGGGCTCCTAAAGACTTCCATTACCTTCAGGCGCTAATTTGTCTCAAAACTTTTGTACAGCTTTTGCTAAAGAGAACCAGAAAGCCTATGAAAATGTGCTTTACTGGTAACACTTTCCATCTGTTCCCTCTGAGGCAACAGGCAGGGAATGGTGTGTTTGCAAACACCCCAAACTAAAGCACTAGGGCTGTCAGGTCTGCCCGGGTTTTTAACAGTGCAGCTGTCAGTGTCTGCACTGAGGTGGTGAATTTAAACCTCCCTGCCTCTCAGAAAATGCATATTTGTTGCACTTTATCCTACACCCAACTTACAGGAGTTCAAGCAAGAGTTTCCACCAAAGATCCCTATGCTGAATGCAACATCCCCACTTGTTGCTTGGAAGAGCATCACTGTACAATGCTGGATAACAGAACTGCTTTGGGGTTTTTTTGTTTCGCTTTGTTTTGTTTTTTAACAGCAATATGCCTGCCTCTCCCCTCATTGACAGCCCCATCAGCATAGAATAGCTCTGTGAAAATCAGCCAGATCATTATCTTGAGGGAAAAAAGGGCACCAAACTCCCAAATTAACAAAAAAATAACATATATAACAAAACCCCAACAACCACCAAAATAAAATGTTAATAGTAGTCCTCTTTTCTTTAGAGATTTCCTGTAGTTATTTATCTTGTGGGAGCTGATCAAAACTTTTCTAAATTTTGAAATTTCACCTTATTTTGGATGCCAGCAACCAGGTAATATCTCAAAAAAGATGTTCAGGTAAAAGACAGCATAAGCATTGGGTAGTAATAATTCTCCTCAAGTTGATTTGAGCCTTCATCCCAGAAGCAAGAAGAATCCCTGTACTCAGCACTGGTGAGGCCACACCTTGAGTATTGTGTTCAGCACAAGAGAGATATCGAGGTGCTGGAGCAAGTACAGAGGAGGGCAACAAAGCTGGTGAGAGGCCTGGAGAACAAGGCTTATGAGGATCGATTGAGGGAGTTGGGGTTGTTTAGTCTGAGGAAGAGGAGGCTGAGGGGAGACCTCATCACTCTCTACAACTGCTTGAAAGGGCACTGTAGAGATATTGGTGCTGGTCTCTTCTCACGGGCAATGAGCGACAGGACAAGAGGGAATGGCTGCAAGCTGCAGCAGGGTAGGTTTAGGCTAGACATTAGGAAAAAATTTTTCACGGAGAGAGTGGTCAGTCAGTGGAATCAGCTGCCCAGGGAGGTGGTGGAGTCACCCTCCCTGACTGTGTTTAAGAGCAGATTAGATGTGGTGTTGAGGGATCTAGTGTAGGGGAGAACTTGTAGAGTAGGGCTGATGGTTGGACTTGATGATCCCAGGGGTCTCTTCCAACCTTTATGATTCTAAGCAGGAAACTCAAGGGCAACAGAAGAATTCCTGTAGTCCCTGCACTTAAAAGCAGTATTTTGTTCTTCACTGGCTAAGTAACCTTATTTTTATTCTCTATTTAAAACCAGATACTTATGCTTGGAAATCTTCAGCTACTATCCACAGCAGGGAATTAAGTTGACCATTAATCTTATTTTGTTGCTCTGTTCCAAATTGAAAAAAAAAATATCTTAACTGGTTTATCACTCAAGCAATAGTCTTAAATGTTCCTGACAACAAATGAACTAAATCATATGGCTTTAATACCTAAATAGATATTCAAAAGGAAACCAACATTCTTGTATCCAAAAGATAAAGAACTGCAGCTGAGTTACCAGTTTGCAGTACTAGGTTGCAGTGCTCCCTCCCTGGGTGCAAAATCAAGAGAGTTACCAGTAGGAGTATTTCCCATCATAGAATGGTTAGAGTTGGAAGGGAAGATCAGTTCCAACTCCTCTGCCATGGGCAGGGACACCTCCCACTACACCAAGTTGCTCAAAGCCCCATCCAGCCTGGTCTTGAACACTTCCAGGGATGGAGCATCCACAACTTCTCTGGGCAACCTGTGCCAGTGTCTCACCACCCTCACACTAAAAAAATTCTTTCTAGTATCGAATCTCAATCTCCTCTCTTCCAATTTAAAACTGTTATCCCTTCTGTCACTACAGTCCCTGATAGAGTCCCTCTCCAACTCTCCTGTAGGCTCCCTTCAGATACTGGAAGGCTGCTATGAGGTCTTCCCCAGAGCCTTCTCTTCTCCAGGCTGAACAAGCACAACTCTCTCAGTGCATCCTCGTAGGAGAGGTGCTCTGGCCCTCTGATCATTTTCATGGCCCTCTGCTGGATCTGTCCCAACAGGTCCATGTCCTTCCTGTGTTGAGGATACCAAAACCTGGATGCAGTACTCCAGGTGGAGTCTCGCAAGAGCAGAGTAGAGAGGCAGAGTCACCTCCTGTAACCTACTAGCCACGCTTCTTTTGGTGCAGCCCAGGATAGGGTTGGCTTTCTGGGTTGCCAGTGCACACTGCAGACTCATGTTGAGCGTCTCATCTACCATCACTCCCAAGTCCCTCAAGAGCTGCTCTCCAGTAATTCTCAGCCCAATTTATATTTGTGCCTGGGATTGCCATGTCCCAGGTGCAGGACCCTGCATTTGGCTTGGCTGAACTTCATGAGGTTTGCATGGGCCCACATCTCAAGACTGTCCAGGTCCTTCTGGATGGCATCCCTTCCTTCCAACGTGTCAACCATGCCACACAGCTTGGCACATATATACAGAGACCAGCGATCAATTGTCCTCTCCTGAGGCATATCCATTGCAATCAACAGACATCATGTTTGTGATGAGTGGATATACTTTCTGACAGGAGCCTCAAGAAATCCACATCATAGCTGGGCAAGCGTATTTTTAAAGCATTTGGAACCTATTCACACCAGCATGTTTAAACACGATTTCTTCCAAACATGATGGCCAGCCAACAAAGTCAAAGCTATACCACACCTTGCAGTAGCTATACCTTAAACTAACACCATTTACAGTACCTGTAATTGGTGTTAGTTTTGAAAAAAACAAAAACAAAACAAAACAAAACAAAACCAAACCAACAAAACTACAATAAAACATTTACAACTATGCTTGAAACACAACAGTCTCAAATATTCTTTTTTTGTATCACAATATTCTGGCCAATTTTTTACCAGCCAGAAATCATGCAAAGAACTCTCTTAAACTAAGCAATATTTTTACTAGGATCCAGACATCCAGTTGCTACACAAGGTGAAGTTTTAGCCACCGTGTTTCACAATGTTAAGAAAACTCAATTCAATATTCAATATAGACATGACCTTCTTATCTACCTGGATAGATTGTCAGAGCATGAGACACTGGTTCTTTTGTACCCTTGTAGCTGAAACACCAAAGAGGTCTTCAATGTAGTAAAGAATGACAAATCACAATGGAAAAGCAGTTGATTTTGGAATTTAATTTAAATTTAAATTCACAAAATATTTGCTCCAAAGTATTCTGAGCTGGATTTCTTTTTCTGGATTTGTAAAATTAGTGGGTGAAAACAATAACAGACTGGAGAGGACAATCTCCTGCAGTGGACTCAAGTTGAGAGAAATCCTGAAAAGGTTTGTCTCATGTGCCAGAAGACATAGAAGCCCCCTTGCATTATAGAGAAAACTCAAAAGTTTTCAGTACAAACTACCACAAACCCATGAATAGTACCAAGTACTGCCAATCGAAAGTAAGAAATGTCAAGACAGCTTGCTTAGAAGTATCAGGGACATCAGCACATATCAGTCACCCAGCATCTGCTGGAGCAATCTCTGATGCTTCAAAGAGAATGAAAAAAAAACTCCACCCACCAACAAACAAATCATCAACAGCCAGAACAATAAACAGAAGTCGTGTTTTTCAAATGAAAGGAAAAGAAATTCTACCTGGTTCCTGTGAGCTACACTGACAATCTTAGGACTAGATTACTAGAATTAAAAATAATGTAGGTGAATTCTACTGTCTGAGTATCTTTTGAAGCAGTATCATGAGATCTCACACAGTACTTGAGATAAAAGCATTGCTGTTAGTGGTGAAGCAGAGCTGATGGGGAAAGGTACACCTCTATTGGTGCTGGTACTCAGGTGAAGGCAGACCCTACCAGCTGGTGGTCCCAAGCACACAGTCCCAAGCCCATGCAGTGTGCAAGGAGCTGCAGCCAGCTTTTTTCCCTGCATATCCCTCTCCCTCTTTAGAGATACTCAATAGCAAGAGCAGCTGTCCTGGAGTAGTGGATGAGTTTGCCTTGCATTCTATTCAAACCTGTCTTTTTTAGCGCCCTTTGCTTTATTCTCTTCTGGCTTCAACAACCACCAGGTAGATGCAGCCCTACAAACAACTACTAGAGCAGGCTGGAGCAGAGGAAGAAATGGGGAAAGTCAGGGACAGTGTTCAACTGAGATTCACACCTGGGTAGAAAAGTAATTAAGGTGAACACAGGTTCTAACATACTATGTATGGCCAATACCCTTGCAATGTGTTTACACAGCATCTTTTAAAGAGTATTCACTTTGGGTATATTTACAGCACAGGACAGGACCTTGGATGAACATAGAACTACAAGATTTACCTGCTTGCTGTCCTGCATGAAAGCTTAGGGTGTTATTATGCTTCCTGTTGACAATTCCCATTCTTGGAAATGTCTGGTTGTTGCATATAACTTTTAACACCTAGCAATGTTCTGTTTTCCCAGTGAGATCCTGCTGGAGGACAGCCAGGCTTGTCTGAATCACAGTCAATTCTCTCATTTACACCTTCTGATGGCTGGGCTCTGCTTTTATTTCAAGCCTCCTCTATTTTTCCTCTTTTCTCTCTTTCTACAGTCACTAGGCCACTTGGAACTTGGGAATGAGATGGAACACATATTAGGTAATCAAAGGTATGAAATGCAACCCATTTTCTCCCACTTCTGTTACCCCCTTCCACTTTTGCCTGATTTTTTTCTCCTCCTTCACACATTTCCCTTTAGGCATATGAAAGGGGAAGATGGAAAACGAGGCAGGGTCAGCAAAGTTGGACTCAGCTTTGGCAATCTACTACCCTACTAACTTGTTGCTTTTCCCTTCCTTGCTGAGCTGGTGGTTATGGCTCTGAAGGCTGCACAGTGCCATTGTCCCCCTGCCAATGCTCTTTCTCTACCAGGCCAGTCCTCATTAATGAAGCCCAGCTGGGCTTCACTGACCTTGTACCAGGTACCCCAGGGCTGGCAGCAGCTCCTCATTAGACATCAGCTTCATTCAGCCCACTGGAAGATGAAGGCAGCAACTGAGGGCTGTCAAGTCCGGCACGTACAAGCTGCTGAGGCAACAAGAAGGCAGCTATACACAACAGACAGACAGGTGGCACGATTTCCTGCACATTGTGCTCATTATGTGTGGTTTCCCCAAACATTAGGATGTGACACAGAAAAGGAGTTACAAGCACCTGCAGCAGATGATTCAGCTCCAATAGAAGAAGCTTATAAGGTCTTGAGGTAGTGAAGGAAACTAATCACACTGACTCTAGGAAAACAAATCAGTGCTGAACAGGTCCCAGATATGACTTGGCACTTCCAGTCACCTTGCAGTTCATTTCCAGTGCCAGCTGTGAGGCAAAGACATGATTTTTTTTTCCTGTTTTGTATGTGTCACTCTACAGAGGTATTGAAAAATAACAAAGTGCAGAGGAGGAAGGAAGCAGCTAAAGCAGCACTGAGTAAGGGGACAAGTGCATTAACTCTAGTGATCTTCCAAGGAAGGCAAACTCAGCCATGCCACATATCTAGGCACAACCACCAGCATCGTCCCCAGCTCCAGGTGCAGTGGCAACGTAGTCACTGGCTGCAGAGGGAAGTAAATGAGGAGCAGGTGGTTATCTTGGGTACACCATAACACCCTCACGCTGGTCAGGGAGACCCCTGCCACCAAACCTGTCTTGAAGTCTTAATGCTTTAGTTAATAACGCTCCAGAGGTTCACACAGGGGAAAGCAATACAAGCGGTTGAAAGCTCAGAGTTTATCAGCAGACCAGCACCATGAGCACATGGGAAGGGAGCTGCTGAGTTAAAATCAGAAAACTTTGAAATAAAGAAAATAAATACAAAAGTATGAGATGCACTATTGATCATAAATCTGGGATAGAAATGGCAACATGCTACTGATGTTTATAAAGTTGACCTTGCTTTTTTTTATTATTATCGTTTTTTAAATCCACTGTGCAGGACAGACGTACCACCTACTGCCTCGTTCCCCAGACGAAGGACTGCAGATATTTTTGGCATTCGTTATGGTCCAGGTGGCCCATCTGGCCTGATTCACTTGGCCAGTTTTCCTTTCCATCTGGGAATTTTGACCCTCCTGCTTTCCAACTAATTGTATCACATTATCTCCTTTTTGTTTCCCACTTCCCTCGCTGCAAAAGGTTGCAAAAATCTCATGCGCTGTGTTAGAAAGTCTCAATTAACCTCTAACCTCGCTTCAGTGCATGCGGCTTGGGTTACTTCTCACACCCAACCGTGGGCCCATTAACACGTTGTCGTAAAACAAAAACTGTTTTGACGGGCTGTAATTGCTGCTAAGTGATGCCGAACAAAGGCGCTCTTGTCCCGGGGCGGCCGGGGCTCAGCCCGGCTCCCAGCCCCGCTCCTCTCTGGACGGGCCTCAGCCCCCCCGGATCTCTTTAGAAGCACTCGGGAGAAGGAACTCCCCGGCCTTAGGAGCTGCCGAAATAGCCGCAAGTCACCCCGCAAGCCTGGCAGCACTGCTGACAGCCCCCCGCAAGATCCGCAGAAAGGTTTGGGGTGGTGGGTTCTATCCCGCCACCTTTCCCCTGCCCTCCCTTTCCTCCTCCTGCCGCAAATATAATTAGTTTATGTTAGCTGGAAAAGGTCGGAGGTGATGGAAGGGCAGGGCCCTTTTTGTTTTTAGGCAAGATAGTGGAATAATTGCTTGACGCTCAGATCTGCAGGTGCTTTATGAAGCTCATTTGGCTCTGGCAGCACACAGTGAAAGCTGATTTCCCTGGAAAACCTCGTATTCCATGTGACAGGGTTTATTTGCTGTGGCAGGAGTGATTGTCCATTCATGCCATTCATCATTAGGGTACCTGCTACAGTCACACTTACCTTAGCCACTAGTCCTTTTAACACTCGCTCTCCTACTTCCCAATGGCTGGGTGTCTGCAGCTGGGGCAGGACCGAGCCCCATGTGCCTTTCCCTAGAGTCTGTGAGGATGCCATGGGGATGTTGTGGGGGTTCCTGCCCAACAGCTCTCATCCTGTACCACCCAGGATGCTGAAAATCCTTCACAAGCAATGCAGAGCACCCTACATGGACTGACTTTATGAAACAACCGCTGGCCAGCCTGACCATGACTCCAGACACCCTGCAACAGATTCCCCCAGTGTAGCAGGTGTTTCAGACCCAGGCCACCCCTCACAGTCAAGCTGCAGGAATGGCAGTATCCATTTTGCCATGTGTGCTCCACTCAGAGAACTGTAAATACAGCTTGACAAACATAAGAAACCCCATTTCAAGGGGAAGAGGCAGACTGAGCATTTAAAAGCCCTCCTTCAGGCTGAAGTGAGGATTTCACTGGAAATTTAAGTCTCTTATTCCCATTTAAATCTAAGTTTCGAAGAAACTGTCAGGAAATACCTGTTTGATCCACCTGTTTGAAATGATGCATTTCAGTTCTCCAAAAGATAAATAGCCCTTACTCCTTGTAGAGTGGCCTGCACAATGCTCTGGATGGCCATCCCATGTACAGACTGCTGCTAATGCAGGGCTGGATAATGAGGATCAGCTGTGACCCCTTGTCAGCAGCACATGAACAACTGGGGCTCTGAGAAACTTGGTCTAGTGGGAGGTGTCCCTTCCCATGGCAGGGTGGTTGGAATTGGATGATCTTTAAGGTCCCTTCCAACTCTAACCATTCTATTATTCTATGATTCCATGACCCTTTCCTATGGGGCCTTTGCAGAATAATTAATATATTCCTAGAGCCTTTATTACAGCAGCTTCCTGAGATGCCCCCGTGGCCACAAAAATTCTCTGTAGAGCATCTCATCTTGCACTCAAAAAACGTCTCTTCTGCTGGCAAAGTCCTCTCCCCTTTTGTGATGCCCCTAAGGGCCAGGGTAGCCTCTTCTGCAGGCACCTACTGTAATTATACAGGTGGACCAGGAGAGATGCAGATAGTGAAGATACTATAAGACACTGTTTTCATGTCATTTTTGCAGGGCACTTCCGTAGCCCAGATACACTAGACAGATGCCAGAAAGAAGTGCTAGCAGGTCTTCTCACCCATCAGCTATCCCAAGGCAGAATAATTTTTTTCTTACATTGTTCTACATTATTTCTTACCTTGTTCTTAAATATGTGCAGTTTATGAATATGGAGCCTCCCTGGCAGACAAGCTGGCAGTGTTCTTAGTGCCAGAAAGTTTGTCCTGCCACTTAGTCTGACTCTTTTTGAATACAATTTAATCTCATCACTAATTGTCCCACCTGCTCCGAGAATAAAATTTCCTCCCTTTGGCAGAAGCCTATATATTGGTAGAAGATCTTTGTTATGCAATGTCGTTAACCTCTGGAGCACAACCAGAAAACTCATTGCCACAGTGTCATCTTATCCCTTTGTGTGAACCAGCAATGCTCAGTCACTGTTTGTAATAAAATAAAAAGCACCCTATATTTTTTTAATTTGAAACATTCCCCCATGCCTTCAAGTTTCTAGTGGGACATTATTTTTATTTCTTACTGTAAATAAAAGCTAAACAGCTTCAAGCATTAACATTTCAAAGAAGCCTGCACTTGGAAACACACCAAAACAGCTATTCCAGATATTCTGGAATAGTTGTTTTGGTTAATTTCCAGGCACAGACAAACCTTAAGATTTAACCTTCTGATGCTGCCTGCACTGGGTTGCTGACCCCAAATCCCAGCGCTAACCTCCTGTGCCTGGAGGTACCACCTGGCCCTTGATAAAGGAAACTCTCACAGCCAACAATTACATCTCAGGTATTTCCACATCAGTATGTATTTCTGGCCTACTGCACTCATAACTGTTTTGTATCTTATTTGGCTATTTATCTTCTTGTTGAGGAATGAAGTTTCTACAAACATTATCTAAACCCTGATTAATAATGCACAGATATTTCCTAACCGGTGTAAACTGGCACTTCTCCATTGATTTGCACAGAGCTACTTTAATTTATATCACTTGAGGATCTAGCCTGCTCAAGAGTAGACAAAGCCCAAATATGTTTTATCTTCAGTGATAAACATTGCATTACACTCTGCATATAAGATACACCTTCTCAGAAATGGGATCTTGGCTGAAGCATGTACTGGGCACAATAGCTGGAAAAGTTTGGATGTTTTCAGGCAGCGGTGGTTAGAGATTGCCAAGAGCTGTCACTTGAGGCCTGAACTTAGACAATTTGTTATTGCCTAAGTAACAAGTGCTTGGATCTAGCAGCGCAATTAAAGGAGACAAAATCAGGTCTTTGGCTCCCTTTTGCAACCAGGGTAGGAGGTCCCTGAAGGGAGACACACATGGATGAAAGCTGGGCACCTCAAAGCAATCCAGAGCAAAGATGAGCTGACTGAAGAAGGACCCAGACACAAGTCAGAAAGCAGCATTTCTGTGCCTGTTTTGGAAAGCTGATATTACATACCCAGGAAAGTGTAAGATTCAAAATACAGGCATGAAAGAAACCGTAATGCTCAGCAGACATGCAGCCCTAGAAATGTCTGCTTTCTAAATCATTTAGTGGAGTCACACTTTCAGTACCTGAAGTCACACCTACCAGCCCCACCTAGGTCTCACTGTGCAGTCATTACAGCCTTCTGTCAGTATTTCACTTGTGAGCTTAAAGCCTGCCAGATGACTGTGTACAACTGTACTCTTCCTTTTGCCATGGATCAGAATTTATACTTGTAACTTCAGGAGAAATAACCCCTTGAAAACAGGACAGGTTAGTTCTCTTCCTGGCCCTGCTGGGTGACCCAGAGAAAATCCCTTTTCTTTCTGTTCTTCCCTTTCTTTTCTGTACTCTTTAGGGTGGGACAGATCTGTCCAAATGCAGATGATTGATGCTAACTGGAACTACATGAAAAGTAGCTGCTGTGCATTAAATACAGTCGTCTATTAGGATCTAGTGTGCTATCACTACCACCAAGATAGCTAGCTGTTCTTTGATTAAGGCTGGAGAAATAACTTAAAACCTTCTCCATGACAAATCTCAATAGCAATTTAGCAATAAAATACCAAGGCAAACACAAAGTAAATAATTGGTAATTTATGTTTACCTTTTATGTTGAAAGGTTCTCCCCAGGGACAGAAGATGCATGATTCTTCTTTAAGATACATGTTATAGATATTTCTGCAATTAGACACTGCAATTTGTATAAACAATAAAGGAAAATGATGCATTAAATGCAATTTTCATCTTTGAGGAAGATCACACTACTCTCTTCCCAGGGACACAATGGCAGGGATGGCACTACAAACAAGGAGAAATGGTAAGAGTATTTGATTGTCATATCCCAACCTTTTGCCTGTATAGCTGCAGAATTTTCTTCTGTCCCTTTCACCCATGATTCACCAACATATTCCACTGAAGTGCTGATGGTAAGCCTATAATTAGGTTATTATCTTTAAGAAAGGAGTCTAATTGTAGGACAACAAATGCCAGGCACGTGAAAGATTACTTGAGTCTTATGAACAAATGATGATACCTTCCAATGCACACTCCTTTTTGTGTGTGGAAGACTCAGATGCCAGTTTCAGATAGAACTGAATCACTGACATCTACTCAAAAAGACATCTGGAAATAGATTATATCATGTGGTGAAAAGGAACAATAAATTAACTACAAGAACATCATTTTCCCGGCAGCAAGGAAAAAGAAAAAGAATTCATCTCTATACAAATGGACTTCCAGTCCAGAGGTAAAACATATGGGACGCAATAACAGAGGCAGGAGGACAACTGTCATACAAAGGATGTGGGGAATTTAAGCAAATTAATAGCTGTGGGAAGATGAAACAAAGATGACTCAATTGTTGGGCAAATTTTTTTGTTTCCCCCTAGTGCCATCATTACTAGTTATTTGATACAGATTCCCATTAAGCTTGCTCAAAATAGGTCAGACAAGTGTACCTATGGGTTGAGCAAGATCTTCACTGCTAGAGATAACAAATGACTGCTACAAAGAATGACTCAGCCCCTGGAGCACAAGTTCTTGGGATTCACCAGCTTGCCTCATTCTATGAGAGTATTCTCAGACATTCAGACCAAGTCACCTCGAGGAAGATATTTCAGAGGCACACAACTTGAATTGGTCTCCTAAATACACAAAGTGACAGCCTTCATCTCTCTCTATCGCTTCTAAATTCAATGAGAACTTCCAGGGGCTCTGCCATTACAGGGTAGGAAAGAGTATCACATAGGACTTGAAAACCAAAATTGCTATTTTTTTTAAGCTCATTGTTAAATTTGCAATACTATCAGACAAAATTACAGTTCCACGGAAGCACCTTGATTCAAGGTGCTTTATCACAGCCCTGAGGAGAAGGACTTAGGAGTGCTGGTGGATGAGAAGCTCAACATGAGCCTGCAGTGAGCACTGGCAGCCCACAAAGCCAACCCTATCCTGGGCTGCATCAACCTGAAGTGTGGCCAACAGGTCACAGGAGGCGATTCTACCCCTCTACTCTGTGCTCGTGAGACCCCACCTGGAGTACTGTGTCTGGCTATGGACTCCTCAATCTAGAAAGGACATGGAACTGTTGAAAAGGGTCCAGTGGAGGACCATGAAGATGATCAGAGGGCTGGAGGACCTCTCCTATGAAGACAGGCTGAGAGAGCCAAGGTTGTTCGGCCTGGAGAAGAGAAGGCTCTGGGGAGACCTTGTAGCAGCTTTCCAGTATCTGAAGGGAGCCTACAGGAGAGCTGAAGAGGGACTCTTTGTCAGGAAGTGTAGTGACAGGACAAGGGGTAACAGCTTTAAATTAGAGGAAATGAGAATTATATTAGATACCAGAAAGAAATCCATTCCTGTGAGGTTGGTGAGACACTGGCACAGGTTGCCCAAGGAAGTTGTGGATGCTCCATCCCTGGAAGTGTTCAAGACCCGGCTGGATGGGGTTTTGAACAACTTGGTCTAGTGGGAAGTGTCCCTGCCCATGGCAGGGGGGTTGGAACTTGATGATCTTTAAGGTTCCTTCCAACTCTAACCATTCTATGACTGGGGGCAAGTAGAAGTAAGGAATTTTATTTCTCTTTTTAAATCAAAGCTATTCATTGATTTCCTGGATCAAGCAATTCAGAAGCAAAGATTAAGGAAATTTCAACTCTCATAGCAGAAGAGTCACCCATCCCATTTCCCATTCTGCTCACACATTTAATTTGGTGACCTCCCACAGCAGTAAGATTGACGGGGTAACTAATTCACTATGTGAAGTAGTACAGTAAAGCCTCGGCAATATTCCCATCGCTAATCTGCACACCTCATAATTCACACACAGAAAGCAGTGGTCTCTTCCCCCTGCTCTGCTAAGATTAATAGATTGCTTTAAGGTCTCACATTACCAAGAGTTCAGGAGTATTACAAAACACGCCCCTGGACATTTCTTCCTGTACATGAAGGATAAACAGAAATCATCACACAATCCACTCACACAACAATGGTGTTTTATAATAACTTCTGCAGTTGTTAGAATAAATGATCAAAATGTGATCGTTTTATTTTGTGTTTCCTATTTCACCTAAACAAGCCCGATTAGTAATATTATTGAAAGACATAGTCTCACTATGAGAGGAAGAAGTGACCTGTTTCTTGTGTTTCCTCCAAAATTTGAAAGGCCTTAGGAAAATTCCTTTTAAAGACTTTTTCACTGTGGAGTTAGCTCATGTTGTAACTTGAGTTACCACCTCACACAGAAGAGGAATTCTTAACTTAAATGGGTGGGCTTGTTAGCTTGCCTTGGCCGGCTCACAGACAAGACATTTGAGTAGTTACTAAATGAGTACCACTAGTTCTCCAGTGTTTTCCCATAACTCCTGCTGGGAAGCAGGAAGGACAATGAAGTTTTCCTGGATCCATTAAAACACAGCTTGTAGAACAGCCCAACCCAGCCCAGCCCAGCCCAGCATAGCTGTCTTGAAGAACTGGGAGTCTGTGAATTAATTCTTTCATCAGGATTTCCAGGAGAACTGTTGTGTCATTTCTGGGCCCAAGAGTTCAGCCTTTGTGCTCATGGCAAAATAAGTGACTTGTTCTTCTACCCAAGTCAAACAAGCTCACATCCCTTCTCTCCTCATTGGGAGAAGCACAGAGAAGATCTTACACAATCTCTTCCTCTTACTCACTTTGTGTCCTCAACACAGCTAACCACAAAGCTGGGGACCACATCCAGAGTCCACAGCAGTAGTGGGGAAGATCCTTCTCAAATCTAACGGAGTAAAACCTTCCAGACCCTTTCTGCTGTATCTGTTACTGTGTTAAGTAGAAACTCACCAACTGCATGTATGAGATCCTAGGTTTTGTTGGTTTTTTTTTCCCCTCAAAGTATCCAAGAATTTCAGAACCTGCTTGGGTACAAGAGAAATCCTGCCTATTTCTGCCAAAGCTCTTCTACTGAATTTTCTACTGAACTATCAGAGCCTGATGAAATGAAACTTTCCTGCTGTGTACGGCAATAACATCTGCTCTATTGGCTGCCCTCACTTAGCTCCACTAAACTTTAGTTTATAACTGCTTGCTTAAAACACAACCAAGCAAAACCTCCAAACTCCCACTGTAATAATTAAAATAAATAACAGGAAATAAATTGTAAACACTTTTTCTGACATCACATTACCATTGTGCATTACAGGAGGATGCTTATAATAAGGCTGAAATTTGGCTTTGGGGCCAAGTACCTCAGGTCCTCAGCGAACTCAAACCAGTTAAGGTTAATTCATTCTTAATTTCTTCTCCTGTTGCTGCTAAAGGAAACTACTTAGGGCCAATAGCAACTTCACCATTGTGCTGTATACATAATCCCCCAACACATTAAAGATATCAAAATGCCACCACTGCTACTGGCCCCAAAATGCTCTCAACTCTCAGCTGCTCCTCAGCAGCAGCGAGCTGTCATCCCCTTCCCTGCGGCTCAACCAAACGTCACAGGAATCAGTCTCATTTCCTTTTCTAAGCTCATATATTAAGGACATCATAAAAGCAGTCTGGTCACTTAGATGAGTTGTGTTCTGGTGCATTGGATAACCTTTTAATGGAGTCATTTAGGTCAGGAAAAAGGATTATTCCCCTCTAGAGCAGCTCTGTTGTTTTGACCTTGGTAGATGAAGTTAGTTATTTTGAAATTAAAACTAAACAAATAAATGAAAGACAATGTAAGATCCAGGAACTTGCTCTTGCTTGTTTGTTCTTGAGTGTTGAAGGCTTTCTTTTGGGTTCTTTTCTGGGGGATGTGGGGGAAGAGAGGAAAAGGGGGAATTAACATTTTTTTATGGAAACACCTCGTTTGTCAGAAAGCTGCATTACCTTAAAAGACCCCCTGGAGGAAAACAATATTGGCAATCTACTTATGTAGCTCTTGTCACCAAAATTCAGCATTTGTTCAGTTCACAGTAGATTTTATCCAGAGTCACGAGTCCCTGGCAAATGCGAGCTAATCCAGCGGTGTGCCAGCCTTTCCTGCTGTCTGGACTGACCTTGTGCTTCATACCAAAATTTCTGCAAAACACTCCAACTTGCTGTTCCTAGTGACCTACCGCATACAGACTGCTCCAAAATTTCGTTCCTTCCTTGATGATTTTGACTCCTGTCAAATCAAACATGTTTTTTTTTCTTTAAAAAAAAACTTTCTAGGGTTCCTGTTTCCTTCTTTATTACCTTCCGCAGCAAAGCAGGAGAAGATTCAGACCTAACCGAAGAACCGTTCAGCACAGACCCAGGGATGAGCTCTGCCCTTGACAGAAGTCTGATTTTCATCTTGACCCTTTGCCTCCCCCTGAATTATCTGTACTCTCTACTAAACATCCAAGTTCTTTGGGGTTGAATCTGCCCCACAGCAGCAGCATCTGCATACAGCAAACAGTGAATCTCATCACCCCCTCCAAGTGCTGCAGTGCCAAGAGCTGCTTACGCATTTGGCAAGACCAACACAGCTGTTCGCAAGGTGTGAAGCAGAGCTGATTTTAAACCTTAAAGCATCTGACATATTCATCTGTAATTGCTTCAGGAATAACCCATATATTAACAATCCTGTTAATCCTTCTTCTATCATTAGATTAACCTTCCTCCCTAATCCTACTCCTTGAAATAAAAATATTGTAAAACATTACCACTACCACAAACTTTGAGCAAGAGACAGAGTTTACTGAGCTGGCGAGAGTGGAGTCAGACTCAGGGCTGAGTCTGATGGAGTTCAGGAGAGCTTACATTCATGCTAAGGAGGATGGAAGGGAAGATATTCCTTAGGGCTTCTTGGCATTTACTAAAATAATAAAAGAAGCTATCCCTTGTATTAATAGGCTTAGAAGTCATCACAAACTTATTTACTCACAGTTAGGCTCAGATAATGAGTTTTGGCCTGTCTGCATCTCAAATTATCCAAAGGTAACTCACTCTGATTTGCAGACCAGCTCTGCATCTGGCTGCTTTGAAGTACCAGCTATAAGCCTCTTTGCTTTGTAACAGCCAATTTTATATAAACTTCTTTTGTTCAGAAAAGGGTTTTGGTAGCAAAGCGACAGGTCCAACATGATTACTTAAGCTACAGAGTTCCTCTAACACAACCAGCAAGGAAAAAAAAAAGCGAAAGTCCACATCATTAAAAGGAACCTATTTCTGCCTCACCCCTTATTGAGTTAGACCTCTCTCCCCAGAACATTACTATTTATTTTTTCAACTTGTTATATAAAAGCACCGCACATACACACAGAGGTAATTACTAATAAATTGCAAACTCTGGATTTCAAAAATTAATTCTGGCTTAATCTTGCCAATCGTAATCTGCCAGAAAGTTTTCAGGTCTAGCTATCACGTTTTTGTTCCAACTGAAAGCAGGAATTTTAATACTTATATTGAAATTCCATACAATAAAGACTGATGTTTAAAAAATATTGTCATTGTTAAAAAAATATTTAAAGTAAGCTCAAAAGCTTTTACTTTTAGTATTTATAAAGGAAATGATTGCTATTTTTCTTGGGAAATTAAGTTTGCACACCTACATAGAACATAATTTGCTTCTGTTTTTTTAATGCTGATAAATTGGATTTGACATGTCTTCCTTTATTAAGCTTCTAAATTTGTCCTCAAGTAAATGTGTGCTTAGCATAGTTTAACACAGTGCTTCAAAACCATTGGGGCTGCCAGGTCAGAATTTTGAACTTTATGTCCAAGAAATGTGTGGCCTTGACCTTGCCAAAACCCCCGTTTTATGTTTAAATAGTCACAGATTTAATAATGGGCTGCAAGAAACACTTGCCATTAACTTCCTCCTTTGCTTTCTTCCTAGTTAACAAAACACTTATGTCTGCAGTGGGTGCTGTAAGAATTGAATTAGTTATCTAGGATAATCTGTCCACATTAGCAAATGGTGTCCCACTAGGTCAATACAGAAATTAATTGTGGGATTCTTGTCAAATCCACATTGTTTCCTGGCGCAGTTGCAAGCCACTCAATTAGACACCTTTCAAGGCCTTTTCTGGTCTAAATGTAGCTAATTGCTCCAATTCTGGATGGGGATGATTCATCTCCCAGATGTCTCGGGCCTCTCCGCAGCTCTGCTCAGCTAATATCAATACATACATCCAGCCGACAGGATATTTTTGTGAACAGGATATTTTTACTCATGCCTCCCTTTTATATGATTAATCTCAAACAAGGAAGGTCTCCTGAATCACGCTCTTGACACGGCAGCTCCTTTACGTCTGCTGGCTTCCCACACACGAGGGACTGGGCATGAATGCAGGCTCTTTGTCAGAGCTCTCCAGGTGCAGCGCTATTCACACTTGAGCTTGACAGCATAACATAACAGTTTTTATTTGCCAGTCTCCTCTGTCAAGTATTCTTTTCTCTTCTGCCGCTTCCTCATTTGTCCATATACCAGTGGCAGGGTTGGCCAAATTGAAAATGAATGAAGCACAAAGAAAGACTGTAGTTTCCACAGTGACAGTCTATGGGAAAACAGTGCATGGTTTGGTTTTTTTTATGGAGTCCTCAAAGGTCACTGGTAGCACTTGTAGCTGTGAGTCCCAGGGGGAAAGACCAGAGCATCTGGTCCACTGGTTACCAGCTTTCAAGGAGAAATCCTCACTAGCTGTTACTTAAGACCCATCAGGGGAAGTGGGGATTAAAAACATAATAGACTTGAAACCTCTCCCCCACTCTCTCTGTATAGGAGTAGATTCCGGAAGACTGTACTGAGGGAGAGAGAGGCAGGTTGGTAACTCAGTCCCCATGGTGTAGGATGCAGCACTGAATGTGGGAGGTGTGTGCTTCCAGCCTTGGTGGGTGGCTGCAACATGAAACTTTTACTAGATCTAGCGCGGCACCTTTGGCTATATAAAACCCCAGTGAGGCTCCCTGTGAGAAACATGCACTCACCTGCCATTAACACAACCAGCCACCGGATGTCTTCATTGCTCCATGCCAATACCCATGGAAAAGTATTTCCCCAAGAGTGAAAAATCAGGTGTCTTAAGGATGGCAATACATAAAACGACACGTGGAAGATAGCAGCTCGGTTGACTCAAGTATCAAGTGGTTTAGTAGAAAACAATGCACAGTGGTTAGAACTTGAGGAACAAGTTTTTTTTTGAAGGCAGTGCTGACTGTCCCCAAGACCTTCATTTAGGAGAGAAGTCATCTGAATTTCCACATCAGCTAACTGGAGTACATATCACCCCCCATTTGTGCAGTTGTCAAAAGAATGGCACAATGTCCAGAGAGTATTCTGTAATGCTGAGGTCCCTACTCCATAACTGTAGTAACCACTGTCATGCACTCGCCTTGTCTGTGCCTCCCCGCCTGCTGTGCCAGTTGAGTGTGCATGACCACAACCACTACAAAGAAGCATCACTGTCCACGCTAGAGAGCTTGGTCCCACCCAACTCTGAACATCTGCGTCCAGCTTCAGAAGAAAAAGAAACAGGAGCAAAATAAAGTAGATCTCACTTATATATATATATGTATGTGTATATTTACACATGCGCATTAAGAGGGACAGCAGCTACAAACAATAGTTGTAAGCTGTTGGTAGGCAGAGGTCAGCACTGAGCTGGACAGTCGCATTGTGAACACCCACAAGAGAAAGACAGCACCTACTGCCTCCCTTCAGGTCCCTGGAGTGTTTGACAGTTAATTAATTTCTCTTGATTTCTTCTTTTTCTCTTCTAGTAATCCCTCCTTTCATGTTTTTGCTTGTCAATCCTCTTTCTTGCTCCTCCTCCTTTTTACTAGTGTTTGTAATTCTGGATCATGCTCCTCATACTGTCGTTGCTTCTCAGGAGAACTGCTGGCTCCTAACACTTGCTCTCTGCAGCCTGACCACCACGTGAAACAGGGGAGAAAGTTTCTCTCAGCTGGCTGCTCGTTTTTACCAATGTCTGCCTCAACTTTTTACACTTCCAGTCATTATTGCCAAGGCTGGGCTTGGAGATGCTTCCAAATAGTTCACTGTAGCCCAAATACTAAACCTAAAGTAACACACAATTTCAGTAAAACATATTTCTGAGGTCTCATGAGGCCTCAGCACAGCATTATAAAGAAATTTATCTTCCTTATCAAAGCTATTAATGTGCTAACAACTGCATACTAGTTCAAGTCCTTTCATATAGTTAGGACTATGTCTGATATAGCAGCCCTGCTGCCCTGATATAAAGCCTTGCTGACTCAGAACTTTCTTGGCAATTCCACTGTTGTTTGGATAAACTCTGCCTCTGAGGGAGATGTAAACTCCTACAGCATTAATGTGTCTACCTTGACTTCAGCAAGGCTTTTGGCACAGTCTCCCACAGCATCCTCATAGGTAAGCTTATGAAGTTTAGGTTAGATGAATTGACAGCGAGGTGGACTGAAAATTGGCTGAAAGATAGAGATCAAAGGGTTGTGATCAGTGCCACAGAACCTAGTTGGAGGTCTGTAAAAGGTGGGGTTCACCAGGGGTCAGTACTGCATCCAGCCGTCTTCAATATTTTCATCAGTGCTCTGGATGAAGGGATGGAATGTACCCTTAGCAAGTTTGCCAATGACACAAAACTGGGAGGTCTTTCTAACACATCAGAAGGCTGTGCCACCATACAGCAAGATCTGGACAGGCTGAAGAGCTGGGCAGAGAGGAACCTGATGAAATTCAGTGAGGGCAAGTGTAGGGTCCTTCACCTAGGGAGGAATAACCCCTTGCACCAGTACAGGTTGGGGGCTGACCTGCTGGAGAGCAGCTCTGAGGAAAAAAGACCTGGGGGTCCTGGTGGACAACAGGATGACCATGAGCCAGCAATGGGTCCTGGTGGCCAAGAAAGCTAATGGCATCCTAGGGTACATCAGGAAGAGTGTGACCAGCAGGTCAAGGGAGGTTATCCTCCCCTTCTACTTTGCCCTGGTGAGGCCACATCGTGAGTACTGCATCCAGTTCTGGGCTCCCCAGTTCAAGGACAGGGAAACACTGGAAAGGGTACAGCAGAGGACCACAAAGATGATAAGGGGCCTAGAGCATATTCTTATGAGGAAAGGTTGAGGGTCTTGGGTCTTTTTAGTCTGAAGAAGATTGAGGAGGGATCTGATCAATGCCTATAAATATTTAAAGGATGGGTGTCAAGAAGATGGGGCCAGTCTTTTTTTCAGTGGTGCTCAGTGAGAGGACAAGAGAAAATGGGCACAAACTTGTACATAAGAAGTTCCATCTAAACATGCGGAGGAACTTCTTCACTTTGAGGAGGGGAGAGCACTGGAAGAGGCTGCCCAGAGAGGTGGTGGAGTCTCTGTCTCTGGAGACATTCAAAACCCGCCTGGACAGATTCCTGTGCAACCTGCTCTAGAAGAACTTGCTTTGAAAGCGGTGTTGGACTAGGTGATTTCCAGAGGTCCCTTCCAACCCCGTATCGTTCTGTGATTCTGTTATTAAAAACAACTTACTCAAGGTTATCTGCTGCTATTGACTCCCTTTGTATCTCAGTTCCATCCACCCAGAAATGACAGCAACAGCAGAGTCCTGGTTATATTTCTAATATTTCCCGTACAATTGTATGTAAATTACCAGGATTGTTTTATTGGTGCAACAAGCTAATTAAGCAACATAGACACTTTTCTACAGTAGGCAGTCTAATCATTTTTTGCCCTTTCAGTGAGGTGGTAAACATGTCACCAGCTACCAGATGCACTACCTTCATTTCTAAAATAGCTGAGGTCCCAGAGGCAGCAGATGCAGTGCTCCAGGCAATGCCTTCTGTCAGGAATACAAAGCACCTCAAAAAACTTTCTCATCCAAAAAAGTAAGCACAATTGATATTTCCAGTGACTGCTCTAAGGTAACATCTTGAGAGGCCAACCACATGGTATTTTAAGTCTGGAATCATATTTTTTAAAACAATAATGATATTTAGTGTATTAGAGCTCCACTGTTATCAAACAGCAAGTAGAACTAACTGTGGTGTGATACTCCTTAATATGGACTGCAGCTATTAGTAAATTAATGATGCGGCATCTCTTAATTTTATTTTCTAGATGTTTTTCTTTAATTATTTACCTTGTTCTGATTAATGATCATCACTTATGCTTACTTTCTGTATCACACTGTCAAGCTTTCAGGCATTTTCTTCTGATCTCCATTTCAGACGGAATGTTCCAGGCACTTTTTCAGCACTCCAGAAAACTGAATAACAGTTGAATCTTTTGTTTTGCTTTTAAAGAATAAAGCTAATGAAAAGTAGGTCAAACTGAACCCTGTTTTCCCAAGCATTATTTTTGAAATCTGTTAGCACCTTGTTTCCCTATTCTTCTCTTAGCACTGCAGTGTTTACAAGCTCTCTAAGCACGTATTCACATGCCAATTATGCCAAGCAGACCTAGTCAGACATGAGAGATGATTCCCAAATTTGAGCAGCCAGCTCATTGGGGAAGCTATTTAGAAAAAAAACCCAAAACAAAAAACCCAAACACAAAACTCCCCCCGCAACATCATCCTGAGCCACAAACTCACATTTCTCTTTGGCTTATTTCCAGTCTATGCCTTAAGCATTGAATAGGCACTAATGCAGAATACATACACAAAAGTTTATTATTCCACTGCTGCTCAGAGAATTTAATGCCAGATAGATCAATGCAACATGTGTAAGGGGACAATAGCCCCTTATAGCAAAGTTTTGCAATTTAAGATGAAAAGCAGGTGTTCTGCTATGCTGACAATTATAATCCTTGTTACAACAAGCAGTGCTACAAATCCCCCCTGACACCAGCATGGGAGCTACGCTGAAGTACACTGCTGTGTGATTCGGCATTTGCATTCATCTTGCTCATACCCAGCGAGGTGGTTAACACAACTGCAGGGCTCAGCTGCACCTGTTTTAAAACTACACCTACCTGCAGCACCATGCACTCAAAAGGAGCCCAGGCCTTCCAGTCCAGCTTCTGCAGTCTCCCACAGAGCACAGCTCACTCAGAAGCATTCAAAAGCTAAGTAGACAAGGCAATGAAGGTCTTACCCTAGTAACTTCACAGATGAGAAAGTTAGGCACAAAGTGAATACATGGACTGTTGAGTGAGTAAATACACACTGCCTGTGCTAAAGGATGAGTTTAGTGGCTTTTACTTTTTCGTTACCTTTTTTTTGGCATTATGATTTTGCTTAGAGTGCCTTATGTGAGGAAACACTGACCTTTCTATTTGGTAATTTTGATTTTGGACACACAATTTGGCAGACAGAGCCACATCTCAGTGGAATCTATTGTGGCTCTTTAGTCATCAGCTCACCTAAATTACTACCCTGATCTATCAGGGCTCTGGAAAGACACAATTGCTGTCTAATAAATACCAATGCAAAGCCATTTCAAGCTCCAGACCCTGAAAACAGCCCCTCCTCACATCTCTATTAACCCTTTTGAGCATTGAAAACCCACATAGGAGTTCTCTGGCTTTGATTTGCACCTGTATTTAGGCACGAGCCCTCCAGCAAAGACCCAAATGTGTATCCTCTTTCGTCTTTCCATTTCTCCCTTGACATTTGATTTTTCACTTTGGAAGATTTATATTGAAAAGCCACAAATCACAGCAACCCAAGATGAAAATCTATTTTAGATGGCACAGAACCAGGATAACACCTGAAATTTATGCCACTCCAGAGAGACCAGACTACACCAGCAGCCTTATTGGAATAAAGGGATGCTTGGAAACCAGTGTCAAGAAATACAATTCAGTGTGGAATTGGATATTTGACTAGCACCTGAGCACTAAGCATTATAACGAATCCCTGTAGCCACAGATGGACTGTGTAAGGTTCGGGGTTTGCCAGGAGAAACCACCTGCTGCTCTGAAGAGACAGCTTATGGCAGGAGCTTCACTGGGGCCATGAGAAACCCGGGAGAGAGCCTGAGCTGGGGTAAATGGCTGTCTTGGGCGTTACAACCTAAACCATTCTATGAGATCTGAAGCCAGTTGGTAGCATGACTCTGTAACTCACCCCAGTATAAGATAATGTTTGTATATTACATCCAGAAATTTTCCCCCCTGTAACTGAGCCAACATGGAAAACCGATTTGCAGCAGTAATTAAATTGTGCAGAGCATCTGATTCTTCACAACAAATAAATAAATGAAAGCATGCCTTGCCTCTGTCTAGTTTGAAATGGGAGAAGCAGCAAAATAGGAAAGGTAGAGAACTGCCACCATAGCAGAAACCTCTAATGATGTTTTCAGTCTGGTGATAGGAGAAAGGTCACACATTGCTTCAGAACTTTGCCCAAAGCATAGAGGAAGAAAACAAGACTGTAAAAGTGAGAAAGTTTAAACAAGATTCTGTAAACTCACTCCCCCAGCACAGAAAGTCCACATAACTAGGGAGCTGGCTGCAGCCCGCATTGCTTTTCAGCTGTAGGTCACCAGTTCAAATACAACCCAAGTGGCAGGGGCAGAGCCACTGACATCTGGCAGATGTCGAGTGGCTCCCGTGATATGTACAATTGACAGCCCAGAGCACAGCAGATGGGTAGAAACATCTCCAAAATCTCAGTTGTCTACAGTAACTTCATCTTTGCTATGCATAGTGCTAGACTGCAACTGAGATGCTTTTACTAAGTCAGGATGAAGATGCACTGAGAAACAGGGACATGAAAGAAGCTCATGCTATTGCCATGTGATAAACCTGCAGCTTGAACAAATGAAGCTGGTCATTTGGCATACTCCACATGGTGGGTCCACATACAAAAATTAAGAAAAACTTTGAGATCTGCAGGAAGAAAAGGATCAAAATAATTTATTTTTACATAGCTAGATTGATAAGACACTCTAATAGCAGAACTACTGTATCAAATATATGATAATTCTTACTAACTTGGTTATTATTCAGCCTTACAGTATATTTTCTTTATTCGTGTCAACTGAGTTGTTTTTTCTTTTCCATTCTGTTGTAACTCTTTTTTCTTTTATGAAATATAATTACATTTCCACAAACATCATGTCTACAGAGGGAACGTGCCAGAAAGCTATTAGACTAGTACTTGTCTTGCTACAGTGCCAGGTGCAATATGCATTGATTTTCTGAAGATCATGAGGTGTCTCATTTTGCCCAATTCTCCCCATTCAGTGAAGGCTTATGTGTAGACATCAACGCTGCCAGTTTACAAAGGTGTCAGTTCATAAGATCACCAAGCTTAGTCCACTTCCACCACAAGCAAGACACAAATCACCTACATTATTAGGCACCACTAGAAAATAGCATTAAAAGAATAGAACTGCTATTTCCATAGCAGATTACTCAGGCCTACTGCAGTCATCTGTAAGACAGGACTGCACAAATATTAGCGTACATAGTAAGAATTTTCCCATTACTGGATTCCTGTGGAACAAATCTGGAATTTTGCCGTGCCCTTTTCAATACAATGTTTTCGGTATCTTCTACCACCTGCCACATTAGTAAGCTACCAGAAATGAAAGACCAAGTCATCTTAGGGTAAACTTTGTTATTCTTTATTAATGCTCTATAAATCAGTCTTGTTATAAATCGGAGAATGTACATTAATCAATTCTCAAAAAATATTTTATTTGGCTAAGAGTGTCAAATTGTGAAAGTAACAAAGAAAAAATTAAAACCATGTGCTAGAATTGGGTTCATGACTGCATGCTTACGTCAACAAAGTCTCATAACTGTACAAACAATTACCATATATCATGTTAACTTTCATTAAATAAAACCATGCTGAAAACCAGTAGTACAATCCTTATAAAACACACATGTTTTCTAATATATTTATGTATGAAGGACAGCATATTGCGTTCAGTTAACTGCAAGCTTGGGTTGCATATGTGTAAATGTGGGCAGAATTTCTTCTGCTGTCTTTCCATACAGAGATACTTCAGAAAATGTTGTCTGAAATCCCCATCTCCAGTAGTCTGCTCTCTAGGCTGAGCAATGTTGTCCTCCTTTTAAGACAACCATGCTTAGTGAATAAAACAGGGGACTAAAGATCAGAGATATGCAGAATCCACTCCTTAACCTGTTACTACCTAGTTATTTAATAAAAGACATTTAGAACAAAGTATTTAAACTTGGCTGAGGCCATATCATCAGTTAGTTGTGAACTCAAGTGCTCATTATTTAAGAATATAGTCCCCTGACTCTTTGCTACCTGGAATCAACCAGAGTCTATTTTCCTTAAGTAAGTTAGGCCACGCTATCTGCATTTAGAAGTCAGTAATAAAAAACAGTGCCAAGAAGACAACAGAATTGATCCCTCCTGGAGAAGAAGCAAGTTTCAAGTTCTCAACACAAGAGCGATATCTAGGTGCTGTAGCAAGTGCAGAGGAGGGCAATAAATCTTATGAGGAACAATTGAGGGAGCTGGGACTGTTTAGTTTGAGGAGGAGGAGGCTGAAGGGAGACCTCATCACTCTCTACAACTACTTGAAAGGACATTGTAGAGAGGTTGGTGCTGGTCTCTTCTCATGGGTAATTAGGGATAGAACAAGAGGGAATGGCTACAAGCTGCAGAAGGGTAGGCTTAGGCTGGACATTAGGAAAATATTCTTCACAGAAAGAGTGGTCAGTCACTGGAATAGACTTCCCAGGAAGGTGGTTGAGTCACCATCCCTGAATGTGTTTAAAAGTCGATCAGTTGTGGTGTTGAGGGATGTGGTATAGGTGAGAACTTTGTAAAGTAGGACTGATGGCTGGACTCCGTGATCCCAAGGGTCTCTTCCAACTAGAATGATTCTATGATTCTAAGTTAAACCAGAAAATAACATATCAGTTCCCTGTGCAAAATAACTCTGCCAGAGACAGGGTGATTTAATTGGTGTCACTGTCTGTGCAAGCTCTTTCTAAAGCACTAGAAAAGTAGTTTTCAAAAAGGAACCATCGTATTTGTCATTTGCAAAAGTCTAAAGCAGAAATGACTCAGGAGATGGCACAACAAAAGAACATAGTCACATCCCTAAATGACAGCAAACCACACAGCCTTCAAATCCCAGCCTGGTCCCATTGGTAGGTCAGTTTTCTTCTTTTTCTACATTTGTGTTTGCCAATATTTGTATTACAGCAGTTCCTAAGTGATAACATGTTCTTGCTGAACTAGGCATCATAAAAAAGAAATACAGCAAAATAAAACATATTGATATGGTCAGTCATCAATTAAAACAGTAAAGACAGAGAAATATCTACATCATACTCATTGTGCCATACATGTGTGTATGGTGTAGGGGAGAACTTTGTAGTCTAGTGCAGATGGTTGGACTCGATGATCCCAAGGGTCTCTTCCAACCTGAATGATTCTATGATATGCATGAAGACCAACATATTTGGCCCTTCTTTATCACATACTTGAGTCAGTGAAAATTTATGCCTGGAAAGAAGGCACTGATACAGGGCTAGATTAAAAACAACCAAACAAAAAATTCCCAATCATTGGAATTTAGGTAATAAAGTCCAACCACAGGATCCACTTGTGATCCATGTAATAGAAAGCTGGGGCATTATTGCTAACTGCTAAGGTGCACACAGCCTGGTCATACAATAGTGCAATTCTTTGAACTGTTCCTTTTGCTGGATGTATTCTGGTAAGGGCTCTTGTTCCTTCTAATATTTTCCAATTACAGTAAGTACAGAAATGCATCTCTGGCCATCGGGGCTATACAGTACATAATAGCAAACCCCGGCCAAAAAAGACTTAGAAGGTAGAGGGAAACAAAAAGCAAGCCTCCCAAATTGTTATTTCTAGAACAGCTTCAAATTTCATCAGCCAATCTCTCAGTGCTACTGGGGCTGATCCGCCATACTGGAAAGCCCAACTCTGACTCCATAACACAGGAAAAAATCCTGCCAAAGTGGAAGGCACTGACACCCATGCACTGGCTGAGCCCTCGTGCTGGCCTGGTTTTGCAAGTTTCATGTATTTAGGTTTCCATACACTAATGGTTATCAAATGGGTGGCTGTTTATTTTACAAAGGAAAGCTTACCCTGTGGAGCTGGTAGTTTATTTTAAACAAATATTATCTAAAAACTCTAAAACAGTGCATTTGCCAGGGTATTTATACAACATTCAGACATGTAGAAAAATATAAATAGGAAAGATGATAATTTAAACCTTGTCATTGATGGAGTTTCATCTCTGAACTTTAATGCCTGATGCTTAATAATCAGTTGTGGCCTGTCATGTTAGCAACGTCAAATAAACATTCTGCCAGGATTTTAAACAGAGAGAAGAACCAAGTGTTCCTATAGAATAAATTCTGTTTATGCACAAATTTCAGGTTGTGCAAAAACCTCTCTTAATCTGCAGAAGGATGAGAGGTTCAGAGTTGGTGAAGGATTGAAAGCCCCTGACATGCCATGAAAACAAATGCCTGCCTTCTTAGAGGCCTGGTGCACATAGCACCCATTTGTTGATGAGCTGCATTGATTCTGTGAAGTGTCCCATGAAATATGCCCTCAGAGCAGCAAAAAACACCCTGAAAGAGGACAACCACTGTGAAAGCTACAGAACCTTCTTTGTGTCTTTGCTCTTCCCTTTGAATCGAGGCCTTAGCCATGAACACACACAGGAGGATGGAGGGAAGCCATGGTTATTTGCTAGATCTTGTGATCACTTCCCTTATTCACCTGGCTGTGTATCTGTACTGACATTTCAGAGCCAAATTCACACCTTTAAATCATCTGGAACACTACTATGTATCAGGTAGACTATTGCGGCAGCAAGATGCTGGATTAGCACAGGTATAAGTGACTGATATAGATCTCCTTCACAGGGGGTGAGAGGAGAAGTCTTTTCTGGAAGTTTCAAGATAAAACAAGAAGCTGGTTAAAAAATAATCAAGTTTTACTTGGACTTTGCCTCCCTGCCTTTTTCTCATTTTTTATACATAGGGGTAGGAAAGGAAAATGGGGAAAATTCTGTAATCGAGGAAGGCAAAAGCCAAATAACAAAACTCCAAGAGATGCTAAAAAGTAGTCCATGCACATGCAGCCTACAAAGTTTGAGCTTTCTAGCTGTCTCCATTTGCTCACTGAAGGAGCTGCCATCTGTACAATTTTCTCCATGCACTTCAAGCACATACTAAGACTAGAGATGTTGAACTTTACTTCTCCTCCTCCCCCAGGGATTTTTAATTTGAGGAAAATGTCTGTTTTTCTTGAACATAGTAATTACATTTTTTTTTCTAATTTTCCTAAATGATTTTGTTTGTGCAAACTGAAGGGGGATGGAGGGAATAAGGGCAAGGGGGAATTTTTTTCTACATTTATGTTTTGGAATAAAGGGATGGATATCCTGACAATGTTGAGATAAGGAGTGTGGTAAAATCTGCAAATTACACTGAGAAATTAAATAAAATAGAGAAATATGTAGAAGAACGCTTCCCTCCTCGAGGAAGAGGTTGGTCCATGGGACCAGCCAGTCTCTTCTTCTTCTCCCTGAACTCAGGTGTAAATCTCCAGCTGATTCCAGCAAGATCATTTCAGTGCTGAACAGTATCGAATGCAGACTTTCAGTGATTTCATATTTATCCACATAAGTCTTCCTGAAAGCAGCCTGAGTCACAGCCTAAGCTTCCATTCTAAAACCAAAACCAGTAAGTGCTTTCAATCCAGGAGCAAGAAGCCCAACACAGCTCCACCACTGGAAGTAACAGCCATCTCACAGACTTCAACAAAAGCAAAACCAGTCCCTCCAGTCCGGTATGTGGTTATATATATGACAAAGATAGGAACAATAAGTTCAGTCCAGACCACTTAAACCAACAGACCTAGTCTGAATCCAACTTTTACTGAAGGCTAAAGTACTACAACTACAACAAGGGCAAAAGAGACTTGTTTCTAAAAAGCATAAAGCTTACAAGTTGGGCATGCTTCACCATAAGCCAGAACTAGTGCAGGTTTGCAAAATACAGAGCTTGTTTTCACTGTTATTTTATATCCAAGGGGAACTTGTCCCCGTGACAGCCATCTGATGTTTCCAGGTATCAGTCTTGTGACTTAACCCTGCTCACAGATCAACTAGATTTATGTTCATTAGATAATTCCATTAGTAGGGGCTTCTGTTAATATTTTTCTTACATGGTTCCCGAAACTTTCTGCATGTATTACACCACGCCTAATGAATGTGTTTTGGGAATGAGGCACTACAGATATGAGCCCTAAGAGGTAGAAGAGAGGTGGTAGCTAGGAATTCAAGCAATTCAGGATGTGAACCAAAGACTCATTGAATCCAGCAGGCTTTGGTAAAACTTGTGCTAAGGTTAGTCATGTATCTCTGCACGCTACAAGAAAAAGGGGCAGAATTGATCCGTTCTTTCCTCTTTGTGCTGAGAGGAAAGGTAACGTGACAGCAGAAAAATAGGACTAAGTGCAAGCAAACATTTGTAGAAGAGCCTTTGAAAGATGTTTGAGGGATGGACATGTGATAGGAAGAATAGCGCAGTTCTACAAGGAAGTAAAGAAATAGTGCATGCAGCTTGGCTGGATTGGTTCAGCAATGAGGACTCAGTATCCAGAGACAGCTAACAAAAGGGGAAGAAAAAGGCCCTCCTTGGGAGCTAAGCCCTTTGCTGGAGCCATCTGCCAGTGCACTGCCAGCGGAGACAGAGCTGCCCTGAACATTTTCTAAACTTCTCTGACCACTGTGTGCTCTGCAGTGTTGGGAGCGCAAAGCTGAACTTCCACCCCTGCATCCCAACTCCAACACCAGGGAGAAAGGAGACAGACTGGCCCCTCTTAAGCTGATTATCAGCAAATATATTGAAATAATCTTCTGCAGCTAGTACCAGTTTTAGAAAACCCGTCCTGAGCTTGCAGCATTGTTTGTGTCCAATCTCCCCACACCTCAAAAGGGGAAAATCCAACTGGAAAGAAACTTTAAATAAGGCTTAGAAGCATGGCCAGCCTGCTTAGGAAACATTCCTTTCCTTGCACCCAGGGAACACTTTCATCAGAACAACCATTGTCAGAATTCTGAGTTTTAACAAAATATTCATGTTAACAATGAAAAAGGTTAGGGTTTGGAAAGTTTTTCAACGAATTGCACCTAATTTTAAAATGGAAAACAATGTCCACAGACTACGGTATGAGGGAAAATGCCCTCCCTACTAAAAAGAATGCTTAGATAGGGCAGAAAAAGTCCTCAGAAATGAAATTAGTTTCATCTGACCTGCTCCACTGTTCATACTGCTAAATCTTACCCATTCCAGTTCCACCTGCACATGGGCTTTGCTTCCTCTTTCACACTCACCCTTCAGATGTGGAAATAATAAAGGAGAAATGAGACACCATTATTGTTTTCTAAACCATACCAGCTTCTTCTGAATTTATTGTCAAGATCTATTTTTTGGCAGGGATTTTTGGAAAGGTCAAACTGGAACACAGCTGCAGGTGTGCAGCTATGATCCACACCACTGTTTTTTGTGGTAGTGAATGAAAACAGAGTTTTTTTAAAACTCTACCTAACAATCCAGAGGCTCTTTTATCTCTCCTTGAGGGACATTGGAGGGGAGCTGCTCAGCTGCTGCTCCATCGGACACATTTGGTCCTGCTGACTTCTGGGCTGGGAAGCTTTATATTACAGCTGATCTATACATCTGTTCTTTTCTCCTTTAGTTTTCATGCATCTTTGCATATGGTGTTGGAAAGGCATGTAAGAACAAACTAATCTGAAATAAAACCCAGGTCAGCATGTAAAGAAGACTAGAATAAGGATTTGATATTTTTTCATTATTACAAGAACATTGAGAAGCTGTCGATGTGAATGGAATGCTCAGCAACAAAAACTATTGCAAGTGCTGTGAGGTATGCAGAAATACTGACACTTTCCCTGAAAAATACACTGATTTAGAACTCACATTTTTTTCCTTAATCATGCATCCAAGCTGATATCTCACTTTAGGGCTTACAGACCTTATTTGTGAGCAGATCAGAACTCAAGCTGAACATTTGGGAAATCGTTACTTGCTGTTTCTTGCAGGAGGAAGGACCTGAAACTCAGAACGAAGGCAGGACACAACTCTGCCTGCATTTCTGGGGGACAAGAGAGATCTAAGAAAACTTGATCTCATTTGATTAATTTTGAAACTGCAGAAATATACATTTTCTTTCTACTGTTGTGTCTCAATGTCACCAAGACACAAAAATTCTTGAAACAACTTCACTCCCAAGCATTCTCTCTTTGACACTGAAACAAATGAACTGCATAACAAGAATTCTGCTTTTGGGTCGGCAGAGAAAACACCCCTGAGCTCTCCCAGAAAGTAATGTGAACTTCTGATGTGTTCTTGAGGTAGCGAACAAGGCACTGAACACTTTAGAAAATATAAGGTATTTATTTCCTTCATCAGAAACACAAGTCAGAAAATTCAGCTGTCTTTGTGTCTGCCTCAAAAGCCTGAAATTCAGGTTGAAAGCAACTAAGGGCATGTCTGTACTGCTGATGCACACATCATTGAGCTGGTTCTGCCAGTGCCCAAACTAGAAACTGCAGTAAGGCCAGGATTGTCACTTTTCAGGAGGATCGGCAGCCCCAGGATGACACTTAGCCAAACAAGGAGGTATTGCCACTGACCTTGAGATGAAAATACTTATCACTGTTCACCCAATTGACTGTCAGCTGGGGCAACAACATGCTGTTGTCTTTGACCACTGAGGTAATTAGGTCCAGTACCTTAAAAAGCATGTAATTTCTATCAAGCTTGGCAGCTCAGCACCTTTCGATGAGGAGGACAATCAAGTCACTTTTGCAAATTTTACCCAGCATCCTAACTTCAGGCTCCAGCTCTGGAAAATCTTGCCATTAAATCAAAATTACATTCTGGAAATATTCCAAGTAGGAATATCGTCAAGTTTCTTTCTAGAAAAGCCAACCTGTAAGCTTTAATAGGCTGGCTCTGCCCCAACTATTACACCAGTGACTTCAACACAACTACAAATAGCATTATCCAAAATATACACTAAATATATAAACACACAGACTGGACTGTGCTGTGTCTTTGCTGCAAGTGCTACAATCACAGCAATTTTGTGAGTATTAGAAATCTGATTTTAAGAGCCTCTAGATTCCAGTACTCATCAATACCGTCTAAACACAACTTTTGTCTCTTAGTTATTTAAATAACCCTTATTCCTGAAGCATTAATGTCCTCAGAAGCTACCACACCTATTTTCTGGGTGGGGAACTGAGGCACAAACTTGTGATTTGTCCAAAGCCATATGAAGAGATATTAATAGTGGAAATTTGTGTCACGGACAACATCTGGTGTAGATTATTTACAAATAAGTTGGTTCTCAAATAAAAAAAAAAGTAAATTTAAGTTTGTTTACAAAGTTCCCGCATGTTGTTTCCACTATTTTATTAAGAGCACATGGAGTTGTGCTTCCAAACAGCAGCATTAAAAAAAGACTAGGATTCACAGTGGATGAAATTCAAGCTTTGGTTTTGATAAGCATCCAGAAGTTAGGATTAGCCAAATGTCTTTGGTCGGCCAAGAGTTTATAGTAAGACATTTATTACAGAGCTAGAGTATGAGAAACGCGAACAGAAGTAAGCCATGGTCTTCCAGACAAATGGCTACCATGTAAAGATGGCATGCACTGCCAAGGCTCAACATATAGAACACCTTACAGGAGCAACAGGAAACTATCAGCTACATGCACTGGAGTGAGAATGGAGCAGAGCATCCAGCTTAACATAAGGGGAGACAGATGGCTCCCTTTGGGAATCTGTCTTTGATAGGAACCCCAGTTCCCATGGATTGCTGTCAGGCCTTGGTCAGCCTTTATCCACTATTGCCTGGAAAACCTGACTTCTGTGCACAGTCATCATGGACAGAGTGTAATGACTGTACTCTGAGTAAACTCTTGGCTTGCTGAAATTAGTATCAGCACTGCTGACAGCATTGCATCTAACATAAAGTCATCCATTTGGACACCAAGAGTTTTGTACACTTGTACAGAACAGTATGTTACCAGTAACTTGCCACCAAAAGCAAGGAAGAAGTATGAAAAATGTCTAAGCATTTTGATCTTCAAAAAAGGTCAAGTATGCTTTATTACAGACCAGTTGTAAACCAGTTTGTCTAACCAAAGAATTTGCATCTGGTAATGACACCTTCTGATGAAGGCTGGGACAAAATGTTTTCAACAAGTCCCCCAAATGGGTTGAATGAGAATACCCTGAACTGGCAAAAATGCATCGTGTTCTAACTTAAAACCTAACCGTGAGCCTAAATAAAGAGATGTGGTTAGTGGCTGGCTGCACATCCCCACTTTGTTGGCTCATCTTAGCTTATAGGTTATTAAAGAGAGAAACCTCTCTTTCCTCTTGCATCCAGGAGCAGGGCAGCAGCCTCAGACTTCAGAGGAGCAGCCATTAGGTTTTTCCCAACAGTGGCAGATTCCATCCACCTCACCCACAGTGCCAGAGTATAATGGAACAACAGACTGGGCAGATGAGTGTGTCAGAGAAGGGTTTGTCTTTATGCCAGCACTAAATATTCCCTGTGGGATAGCCCAGACTGTGAATATGTCAGGAGGAGCTGAAAAACTCTTAGCCTACTAAGAAGTAATTTCTGAGATGTCTGGCTCTTTATTTCACTTCCATTCATTGTATAAGTAAACCCTCCCAGAAAAAACCCATCTGAGAACATTCACTGCTTACACTGGGTTGAGTTGCATATTGCTATCTGAAGACACTGGCCAGGTTACAGAGGGAATAAAAGGAGTACATCCAGTATTTAGGAATTCATAAAAAATTGCAGATTAAAAGAAAATGTCAAAAAAGAATAGAGCTTCAGCCACACAAAATCTGCCAAAACCAGGATTCTACATGAAGGAGATCATAGCTGGAGAGCTTTTCTGAGTGTGAGTGGGTGATCTTCATGCAACTGATCGATTAGACACTTGTGTCTTTTAAAAACAGACAGCAAAGGTCAGATGCGCAAATACTGACTTAAAAGGTACCTAAAACATCATTTATCCAAAACCCTTGCTGTGTGCAGTTTCTGGAGAATAATCTAATTACCTGTCTGCACATCTGCAAGAAATGCATGAGTTTACCTTGGAACTGCAACCCTCTGTTCATAAGTGTAATGCTAAGATGTACTGAAATAGTTTATTATCTTTTTAGGACCCTGACTAAAATTTATTCCTGCTAGGCTTCTGCAGACCTGGAAAGGGTTGGACTTGTTTCTGTCACATGCACAATAGATTATTGCAATTCTTTCTCCTGTATTATTATTTTAGCAGAAATTTCAGTTCAGACAAAATAAAGTTGAAGACCTTACTGTGAGCTGAATATCTGGCTCTTTAAAGAACAAGGCAGACATACTCACTGCAAAATCAAAATACTTATGCCAGACTTTAGCCAGATGCAGTTCTGAAATGCTTAACAAGAGGGAAACAAACTCTCTTAGTCACCTTCCCTCGTTATTCTGTGCCCTCTGATGAATTTAGGAGACAGGTCTAATGCCAGTACCCAAGTTACAAATTATTGAGTTTTTCTACACTTGGCACAGCCAAGTGACTTTCTTCTGTGACTTTTCTCCACCCAATACCCATTTCTACTCCATCATTACCATCTACATCCTGGCAAATCCTGCTGCTTCCATCTACTATCCAGGTTTCTTATCTGCTGCAGATCCTGATTTATTAGACTGTGGCCAAGCCCATACCAGCTTCTGTGCTGTGTCATCAAACTAGTGTAAATCAGCATTGCTTGGAGGAGTCAGAGCACAATTACACCTGTTGAAGCTGAGGCCATTTGTTTGCAAAAGGGGCTTGCTGGCAAAACAGGGCCAGGCTTTGAGTTTCAAGTCTTAGAAAGTGTTAACTTTTAAAAATTATTATAACTTAATTCTCCCCTCAGATGATCTGTGATCTCATGGACAGACAAATCTGTTCAATACAGTGAGGGTAAGGACAAATGATTTTTCCTTCACCTGCTCTTATGCCTCACCACAAAGGTACAGATGTCCCCATCATTCTTGAGGCCTGCAATACAAAATCAAAGAGGGGAAGTTAAAGCTCTGTTTATGAGCAGTTTAAAATTTGTTATAAAAGTTGGTTCTGTTCACCTGGCATCATTTAAGCAAACAGGTGAATATCACTTATTGAAAAATAATGAGCTTGAGTCTCCACTCAGCTATAATGGATTTACACTGTTATAACTCTGAACAGACTTACAGGATGTTTATGTCCTACAAATAAACAGAAGTAGCTTTTCTTTCAGCAAAATACAATCTGTTTCACTCTAATGATCGATGTTTCCACTACTGAAAGAAATCTTAGTCCTACTTGGCCGACCTCAGTATTAGTCAATGATTTTTCAAGTACTCGGTCAATCTTCTGGGAAAAAACAATATTATATATATGTTTTGCCAAGGCAAAAATCATAAGTAAAAATATCAGAGCAGCTGACATAAATTAGCATAGCTCCATTGACAACAGTTGTATAAACTAAAAGTTTTGCAATCAAAAAAAAAGCAAACTATACTACTTGTTATAGGAGACAACGCTGAAGTTTCAATCAGCATATTATCCTAAATCGTGGGCAGGAATAGTTGGGATGTTTTCAGTTCTTCCTTAATTTTTTGTTTTAAGAGCACATAAGTTCCCATGGCTCCTCATGGCTAATTTGAAAAATAAAACCACATATAATATGCATGCAAGGAAAAAACAATATTTTTTATTAAATTAACAGGCTATAATTCAGATTTTTATCAGAATGGGACTCTGAAGTAGTGTATGGGGAGTTCAGCTTTTGACACATTTCCTAAAGGTTATGCCAGGTGATGGTGGAGAAGGCTTGGCCAAATCTACACTCAACTGCTGCAAATGCCTCTTCCCAAATGCCCAGTTCTGCATAAAAGTACAGACCGCTCTGTTCAGATGTGCCCAAATGGTGTCCACAGACAGAAGAAACTTGGAATGAATTCACACAAGCTGAGAATCTCATTCAAAAGATTGACCATCTTTTCCCTGTTTTATTCTCTTTACAATCACCCAAGTCTGACCCAGAACTTGCATTTTCTTTCGTCAATAAACCTCCTGTTACACCATGATGCTAGACTAGGAGGAATTTTGTAGCCTCTCTACAGGCACTGGTACCATCTCTCTCTCCACCAAACTGAAAATCAGGTGACTGGGGACCGCAAATGTCCTGTTGTTTGGCTCTTAATCCCAACATGAGACATGGTTGACTAGCTCTTACCTTTGTCAGGTCTACTCCTGCTTAGACACAATTGATCTGCCTGCTGGACAGCAAATGTGAACTCATTAAGCTAAATGGAAACATTACTTTGATTCTAATCAAGCTAAATAAAATATTAATGGTTTATGATGACTTTTCCTTCTTCTAATCTTATAGGAGATAGACAAGATCTGAATATGTAGTATTTGGCCACTAAACCCTGGAATAAGGACAGGGGAGCTTGAGGACAGGGGAGCTTGAGGACAGGGAAGCTCTACAGAGGGACTTGGATAGACTGGATAGATGGGCCANGGGTCTCTTCCAACCTAAATGATTCTATGATTCTATGATTCTATGATAAGGCTGTTGCAGTCTGGCAAAGATGCGATACTGAAAGCTAGAACAGGGAAATACAGATTCTAACCAAGGCATGAATGCAAAGCCTCCAGCTCTGTGTTGGCTTCCTTCCTCGCCATCCAAAGACAGGGAAGAAGCTGATGACATGGTAGGCTGGACGGTGTCACAGAAGACACAGAGCATTGCAGTCTCTATAAAAAAAAAACCCACATGAATTTGATTAAGGAAAGCCTGAATCAAAACGTCTGCTCGCAGAGTTGATCCTCAGTACCTACAAGAGCGAAGCTTTGATGAAAAGTCAGTGTCTCAAATCTGTCACAATTTCTGCCAAGAATGGAATTTCTAGTCAGTCCTTTTTTGCTGATTTTTTTTTTTCCATTATTATTTAAAAACTATTCTTGTTCTCTACTGGAGCAAATCCAAACACGGGGAGAAAAGGAAAAGAAGGGTCCCTAACCCACCTACCCAGGTGTTTATTTAGGTGAGAGAAGCTAAACACAAGTGAATGCAGAACCCCATTGCTAATAGCCAGGGTTTGCTCGAACTTACTGCACACCTTGGAGGAATGAACCTTAAAGTCCATAATCCGGAGGCATGAGGAGGCAACAACATTAAATAAGCTTGGCTCATCTCCAAAAGCTCTCAGCTGAGATGCGAGTAGCCTATGAATTTATTTCACACAACTTTCATTGAACTTAATGAGTACATCATAACTTAAAAAAAGAAACCAAAAAAGCCCCAAACCACAACCATAATCCAAAACACTGAATCTCAAAACTGGAATTAGAGCTAGTGGAATAATCAGAAAATTCCATAAGTGATAGGCTTTTAAAAATTACCTTTTCTTTAAATATGATCAGTATTGTTTTGGCATTTTTTCCAATCTTTTCCCCCCTCTTAGAAATGTTTTTTTCTGATTTTCCTGTTTCATAACTTTTTTCCTTTTTCTCTTCTATTTTACCCCTCTGTTATTTTTTTTCAATATAGGTTGTTAAAAAAAAAACACAGGAAGACCAACCTGTGGGCAGGGGAGGAAAA
>VZTM01034686.1:1794-17206 GCA_013400555.1 Jacana jacana | reverse complement strand
TGGGATACATTGTCCAACACCCTTATCTGAACTTTCTCATCAGCTGAAAAATCAAATTGATTTCAGAAAATTTCTAAGAATATGTTCTAGTAAAACAGTTTAAATACTATATTTACAATTCTGCCTATCTATCTCACTGTAAATAATGTTCAATAAGTTAACTGATGTTATTCTGTCAGTCAAAAAACTTGGACACAAATAATTTTGTCTCCTTAAAAAAAGCATACAACAGGGTCAGTTGGTGGTCTTTTTTTGACACGTGACAGAGAAACCCCTACTACTTTCTGTATACATGCAAACATTGTAGATATAACAAATCTGGCAGAAGAACCACTTAAATGGTGGGTGGATCAGCCAGCAGACAGAATGTGCCTCTTGAAGACAGTTCTGCCTGAGAGCTGTCCTTGTTGCTGGCAACAGTCACCTGCTTTATTTGTGGGAGGCAAGAAAAACAAAACAGCCTTTGCAAAGCACAAATCTGATACAAATTGTACTGAAGTTAGCAGAAAGGCTTCCTGTTAACTATTGTGAGCTTTGGATCAATTCCTGTGTTTGGTGACTGAAATGAAGCTAGGAGATAGGATTAACTTGAAATAGATACAGCAACTGAGAAGCAGGGTTCTCTGCTAGTACAGTGAAAAGTATTGCTGAGAGAAAGCATCCATCCAGAAAGAGACATAAGACAAAGCTATGCATTATTTCTGCTTATTAATCACAATACTTTTAGTAATACTCTCTTGAGTATACCTTAAAAAGAACAATATAGCTGGTTTTATTTTGCTCACCAAAAACCACAGATAGAGGGCACAACAGACAAATCCAAGCAACTAAATTATTAATAAACACTAGGCTCTCTGGTACTCATGGGGTGAAAGTGCTACCGCAGAAGTCTGATTTTATGCAAGCATATGGTGCCTGATGGCTCAGAAGGTCCACAGCTCATGGGGAAGTAGCTGCAGGGTCATGTCTTCCTATCCCCATATTTCCAACACTTAAGTGCAAAATTGGAACATCTAAGGATGATACATATCTCAGTTTTGCCCATGATGAGGAAATAACTTGGCATGAGAAACCACAGACTATTCTAGGACTTTGCCAAAGCTACTGATTTGCATGCAAAGTAGTCAAGTGCTGCTATGACACAAAGCCATGTAAAAGCTGAAATGATTGCATCTTGTACAATTCAACCACGTAGATTAACTCATATGTATTGAAACATTACCGTTTAGCCTTTCATACCAGTTCAATTCTATTTTCATATGGTACCTCAAACACCTGGATATCTTATACATCTTCTTGCTTTTTTGCAGCACGATAGGGAGAGAAAAATTCAAAACTCAGCAACTAACAGTTAGTGTACACATTGTAATTAAGGACATCCAAGGTTCAAGAGAAGCAAAACAGATATAGACAACAGATATAGTAGTAAGCATCCTTCCCACTGTAACAAACACTTAGGCAGAGAAGTAACGATAAGGATCTGTGGAATACAGACATTAGTATTTGGCCACAGGGACACGCAATTAAATGAATCAGTTGCAGGCACGTGAATGCAATGGACAGGGCAACAATTACAGCAAGATTGGCTCCTATGACTAATTCTTCATACTTTCCTGGTCCAAATGTACTTGTCTACTGTAGAATTTGAAGTTCTTTTAAAAAAGGATATTTCTTCCACGCAGCAAAATAAAATACAGCTCGTTTAAAAATACAGGCTCTAAAAAATGAAATGTGCCTTGCTAGAAGTAGTATGTCGATACGCGAGAGATACAGCTGGCAGCTACTGGGCACTACTGGCAAAGGTATGAACTGACATCACTGACAACCAACCGGAGAGCTTTGCTGGTATCCCAAATTCCTAAGCTATTTCATAATCAGGCAGAGTATACTACACCTCCGCTCCTCCTCCCTCCCAGGTCTCCTCCATAAAACCCCCACAAGTCACCAGACAAAGTCCAAAGGACATTCCATGGAGCACAGGGCATTGGGATGATTGTCCACTCGGATGTGAACCTGGGATTTAAGTCAGCTATATTGTTTTGGAAAAGTCTGGCTAAAATAAACACGGCAATACCCTCACTTGCATAAATGATCCCACTTTAAGCTCAGACATTCATTTCAGCTCTTTGAGCACTGCACGCACCTATTTTGTTGCATGAGGAAGGAGGAGGAATTACAGAGAAGTAATAAAGCTCTGTAATGGGGTTTGCTGGATGGAATAGAAATGCAGGATTTCTTGGTTGGTTTTTTGGTTTGTTTTTGTTTGTTTGTTTGTTTGTTTGTTTGTTTTTGTAAATGAAGGAACAGGAAAAGTTTCCCCAGCTAGTTGAAACACGCTGAACTTTTGCAAACCTTTGAAAAGAACACTGACAATTTGTATTTCAACTTCTGGGGGGGGGGAGGCTGGGGGGGAAGGCAGGAGAAAAGGGGCAGAGTTAATGATTTCTCCAAATCTTTTGAAAAAAGGTTTCTTTGTGTTGGTTTTTCTTAGTTCTAAAATGTTTCTTTTCAATCCTTCTCTATCACTTAAGGGGTGTTCCAAAATTTTTATTTATTTTTTAAGCTGATTTATCAAGAGCTGCTGATTGGCTGCTGAGCCTGGCAGATTAGTAAGGCAGTTCAGTCGTGAATTCAGATCTTTGTTCAGTACACGAGAACCCATGCATGTATAAAGTTTTCATACATAGGTAGATTAGCTGAAAATTTTTTAATTACTCATAAATATAATTTTTAAGTGCACCTTAGCTTGATGATGCAACTCCAGTTCTTATGAAACACTAGAAGATGTGCACAGAAGGCTGCAGAGGTCAGAAGATCTATGAAGTACCCACCAAGTCGTAAATTTAAAATCCTCTGCTGTCACTACAGAGACCATCCATCTTGGAGTGCCCTGTAGGAAACAGGGCATATCGTACAGGGCATCTCATTCCTCACTGCACTGCACAGACTCTCTGTCAACAGAGTCCATGTATAGAATGCAGCGTTTCTTCCACAGCAGTGATAACTCAAGCTGTAGAAACAGTGAACTTGTCCATTGAGCGACCAGGAAAAATAGCCCAGCTTGGTTGATTAAAACAGAAACGTTGGGGTTTACAGATGAAGAAAAAAAATCATTCCTGATCAGCCCAAAATTTTGAATTCCAAATTATTTTTGCTTTAAACTCTAAACTTTAAATTTTACATTTTATAAAGCAAAGTTTTCCAAAGGAATTAGTCTGTAACCTTTTACACTTTTTTTCTCTTTAGTTAGGTCCCTTTATATGTTCTAAATGGGACACAGAAATTAAAAAGCCAAAAGTTCTGTGCCAGTAAAACCTAGATTAGACATTTTCACTATATAGATCTAGTGATAAAATACTGAAGGAAGGTTACAACATCTCTTGCATCCACACAGTGCTTTTAGTCAAAATTATTTACCAGTTTTTCCCAATCTTACAGAGAATGCATCCATTTCAGCAAGTCTCTTACTCATTGAATTAACTGTTTTGTTCAAAAAGCACTTTGACTGATGTACCAAAGAACAGGTTAAGGCTTGAACCCAGGATGGAAAAATAAACCTTCACTTTTCTAAAATGAGAAGCACAACTCTGTAAAGAGCAATATTGCTACTTGCCTACAGAGCATGCCATTTTCTTTGGAGACAGGCAGGTAGAGTACTACCCTGGGGATAAAGACCAGGCTAAACTATCACAGCAGTGGGAGGATGGAAGAATATGACTGGTGCTGTGTTTGCAAGACTCTTCAGCTGAGCTCTGACAGAGGCCAGCACATTTCTGCCAGGGACCTTACCTGCAAGGCCTAGCTGTAGTCCTCATCTATCTGCTCCCTGGTAGCCATTGCCAGCACAAAACAACTTGGTGCTCAGCCTACCAAGGGGTTCTGGTGCCTCCATGATCAGCAGGCAGGACCCAAGGTACATGCAACAGAAGGCAACAAGTTAGAAGAAATAGTACAGTATCTCCCCATTCATTAATTTTTCTAAAGGAAAAGCAATGCACAGCGGGAGAACTCCAAAAAGAGAAACAGCAACACTGAAACATTTAAACCCTTCTTTATCTTTAAAATTGTCCACTCACTGTGGATAAACTTCCCTCATTCTCCTACTGACAGAAAACTACATTACTTGTGGCAAAAACGGCTACTGAATTTAAATCACTGGTCAACAACATTGACCTGCCTGTGCTGATCTGGGGGTTTTTTCATCTGTTTGGTTTTTGTCAAAGTTTTGTTTGCTCCTAGAGTAAAACTGCCATAAAGCCAGAAAGTTTAATTCACGGAAAATAGTCAGGAAAAGTTTGGAACAAGTGCATTTTTGAAGCAGACTATGGCTGGGTGAGCAAAGATGGAGAAACTTTGAAACTTTGAGTACCATAAAAGAGTTGGAAAGCGATGGCAGCATTGAATACAGATTAGCTTTTACCTTTTTTTAACTATGACTTTGGTTTTTTACACCAGTCTTATGAACAAAAAACCCAGGTGGCTATACAGTGAAGAGCCAACAAGTAAGAGACACTCCTCAGCCCAAAAGTAGGCATCTACAAGTTGTCTCAATTACCCCTATAATCACAGCAGAGAATAATACACTTTTAAGTCATGTTTCACCTCCAAGATAGAGGATTAAAACAAGTGCCTAAGTATTGCCTATAGCTCCTGCTGCTGATTAAGAGGGTCCAGATGACTGTATCAGCCCTGGATATCTGCACAGAAAATAGCTGAAAGCAGACAAGTTGAATTCAGCAACACCAAAAAGCCAGCACTGCTTGCACATGCAAGACTTTATCCCTCATTGTCTGCATAGCTAGCTTAGCCACTGCTTTTTTCCTCCTCCCTGAAAGAAACATGATAATTCAGTATGGTTTTCCAGGCATACTGAGCACTCATGGCTCCCCTCAAACTGCTCCATTCATGGCTCCTCAGCACACCAGTACAATAGGTCCATGGCTACATGATGATATGCCACTTCATACCTGTGCTCTGGTTCAGTCTGCGGTAATTGCATAGTAGCTACTGAATATACTCAAAGCAAATGCTAAGAATATCTCTGCATACAAACTTGGGGTCTGTCCGACAGAACAAGACCCTTTTGACCCCAGATTTGGGTGAGAAACTGGCCCTCGCAGTAATGTTCCAGTAGGAAAGTAAAATAACAGTGCCATTGGATACAGTCAGAAGAGACCTCTTTTTTCCCCACTCAGCTGTTAATACCAAAACAGGGTGTACAATTTAAAGTGTCTTCTCATTCCTAAAGGGTTTATGCTGGGGATTTGTCGTGTCCATAGGAACACCAGGAAAAAGGACCTCAAGTGAGATTTCCACTTTCTACCACTTGTTTTATTGTATCTTTTCACAATACATGGGTTATTGTTGAGTTTGCCTGTAAGCAAGGATCTGGGCTTAATCCCACCTGTCAGCCAAGTGCCGCAAACAGTCTCTTCATTATCAAGTTCCAAACCCCCTTTGGAGTCTCACGTGAAGGCAATAAATACTCCTGGATTAATATCCAAGAGAGAAGTGGGTTGAATAGAAGTGTGAACACCTTACCCTGAGAATGGGCTGACACAGTCCATACCTGCTTTGTTACAGCAGTCAGCAGGGCAGCTGGAAGACAAATAATTGAAGAAACAGCTTCTTTACTCTAGTCCACTGGCAGCATGTGGTGCAACTTTCCCCCCGTTTCCCCCTCCTAAACAAGATTTCTTCATATCAAGCTGGCTTGGTGTTAAGTGTGCATATCTAGGAGGTATTTCTCTCCAAAATTTGGATCCAAACACACATCAAAAATAACAGTTCATCCGTCACGGTTGGGAAGCATGTATGACAAGAAAATATTTGCTTTGCTCTGGTTTTGTGTTTGGTTTGCTGACCGCTTATATCAAAAAGCTAGAACGGCTTTTTCATCTTGGTGTAGTTTAGAAACATTTATAGGACAGATGGTCTAAATTTGTGGGTTTTATAAACTTAATGAGAATGTAAAAAAAAAGCGCATATGGGTACAATATTTTCTGGGGCTTCTTTGAGCTGGCCAAAAAGTAGCCCACTGCAGTGTGGAGTAACAATTCACATTGGGAACTCATTCAAAGGTTTACAAATGACTGAGAAGAGGGACTGCCACAGGCTTTCTTCACCTCAGTGGCAGCTCCACTTGCACTGTGTGGTATAGGGAAAACATACATATATTCTTCCCAGCCAGCAACTGCTTCTTAGACTGCCTTCCTGTAAGTTTTAAATGAGCTGTCTGCAATACCTCACAAAAAGGCCTAAGTACTGCTCCATCCTCTATCCTGATGACTTGACTCGATAAAGATGTTTAGCCACCAGTTCCTCTAAGGTGAGGAAGAACTGCTACACGCAGCTTTCTCTTTCTCCAGACGACACCATTTAAACAGAATGATGACAATGCAAACTGGTCTTGAGGTCAGGCTACAGCACAGGGACTTGGAAGGTCTGTATGGAGACCCTGGCCCTGCTCCAGGCTCTGTCACAACCTTTGGGTAGTTGCACAGGAGCAAGATCAAACACAGCCCAAAGTGGACCTCAAAACAAAGCTATCATGAGCACAGCAGGAAGAGAGGATAGTCTTCTCTTCAGGGAAGCACAAAGTAGTCCACTATCACGTCACTTTCTCCAGGCACTTCCTCCAAGAGCCAGTGTATGAAAGCCTACCTCAAAGTGAATACATCAGCCTACATTAAAGTAAAATCAATCTATAAGGTAAACTGAGAAGTCCTATTTCCTCACTAAAAAAACAATGAATAACAGGAACCATCTTCTCAGGCTGTTTTTACCAGTCAGACTCTCCAACAAAAATCTTAATCTCAGTTGAAACACTTGCAAGTTCAAATAAAGTAGGCTGAAGATGTTTTCATTAAACACTATCTGTCGTACACAAGGGATGCTATGAAACTCCTGTTAGGCAAAAATCCTCCTCCATCTAGCTCCCCAGTTTGAAAAAACTAAGTTTAAAAAGTCAGCTTCCAGTCCTCTCTTATGTAAGCTTAATAGCTTACATGAACATGAAATGTCCATGAACAAAGCCTAATCCATCAAAACAGACTTCATTAACTTAAGACATCAATTTTTACCTTGGACAGTCCTCTTCCATGGAGGTACAAGCCTCGAATTACTATCAGCAAAATATTTCGTAGTATTGGCATGTAAGCTGTCATCTTTACATTTCCACATAAAAACAGCATTAAGAAAAAATAGACACCAATTCACTCAAAATTGTTGTTTACATGCCTTTGAGATGTTAGGTGTGTGCCCCAGCTGCTGTTTCCACAATCTGCTTCCGGACTGTGATTTTTTTATTTTATTTTTTAAAATGTAACAGCTCAGACTAGAGCCAGGTGTGAAGTTCCTGGCATGGGAATTGCGCAATACTCTGATTATGAGGAAATCTTGAACAAATCCTTCAGCCATTTAATTTCATCAAGAATTTAACTAGGCAAGGCAAACGGACTGTTCAGGCCTTGCTTTACCTTAGCTGGATTTCAGGTTCTCTTTTGCAAACCAGCAGAGATGAAATGTGTTGACATCTCATTAACAGACAAGAGCAAAAGCAGCACAGGGCAACATCATGCCTCAGTTTAACACACACCCCCAGGATTCTTTTGCTGTTATCAGTTAGAGACAGAATTTCTACAAAGGCGGTTATACCAATGATAAGTCATCTCTATGCAGGATCCACAAAAGCTAGCTGTGCTGTGGGTAGAGAGGGAGGCTGTAATTGCACAAATCACCTTCTCCTGCAAGGCAGAAGGCAGCCTGCCCCCCCAGCTCCCTGCCAGCCTCCACCCCCAATAACTAAAGTGCTCAACAAGTGTTCAGCAAATATTGGACAAACAACCACGGGCTTCTCAGAACATCAAATGATTATTAAATCTTGAACTTTACTTTCCAAAAATAATTTTCTGCTGCTGTTGTTTGTTTGTTTGAAAGGAGGGTAGTAAAATCCACAGATGTGTACAGTCATAAACCTTTAGATGAGCCTCAATTTCCTTGATGTCCAACGATAAAATCCACTAATAAATGTGTACAGATGCAAAGGCCTATTTGTTGTCCTGTCAAGTCAGGCCATGTGGAACAAAAAACCTAAAAGCAACCAGGAGAGGAACTAATGATGTAGGCTCGCCTCTGCCAAGATGCACTTACTGCAGTTCCTGTGACATTTAAGGAACATAATGATGGGACATTCCTTTTTAACTTTATTGTTTGGTCAAAAGCGGGTTTTTACAGCTGAAGATCACGTTCCCAAGACAGTCAATTAGGTTATGCAGATTTACGCATAGACTGTGATCTCTTTTGTGCAGCATGACTGGTTTCTTTGCTAACAATCACTCACATTCGATGACAGAGACGGGGCTGGTGTCAGTATCTCCCATATAGAGAATGATTTATTTTTTTTTTTTAATTTTTATTTTAAATGCTTTCCATGAAAAGCTCTTTAGATCTCATGGTGCATCAAGACAGCATTTTATTTTTTTAATCTCCAGATAATTATTTCTGAATGTGCAAATATAGTTTTCAAGGGGAAAAAACCCCACTCTCTGGAGTAACCAAACACCAGATTTCCGCAGTATGAAAGCCATTTTAAGGCATTGTGGTGTGCTTCGTGGTTAGCCCTGCTTCTACTTAATTAGGGCCCTAAGTTATAAGTCCACAGCTGCAGGAGAGCAGTAAATAGCTATTGCTGACTTCCTTATTGCCAATACGTACATCGTGGTTGTAGGGTGAAGAGCAGGGATCTTTTCATAAACGTTGCCTTGTGCAGCAGCAGTACTTTGATGTCATAAAAATGCTGTTACATATTTTAAAGTCTTAATTGTGGTCCACCGTGGTGCTGTCAGCTTCCTGGTGAAACACTAACCCTTTCCATGGTTTCTCGGATATACAGAACACATTTTTTTTTATTTGCAGGTTTCATAATTAAGTCTACATGTGTCATATCCTCAGCTCTTGTAACGCAGCCTATCTTCACTAATTTCAAACCATCAAGCCCTCATATATTACATGGTACACATGCTGGGGAGAGAGAAGAGAGGAGGGAAGAGGAAAGAAAAAGCCCCGCAGTATGAAGGGTACTTGCCTGCTCCATATTGTTCCGATTAACAGCATCCGCTTGCTTACCGTTATGAACGCTCCCTCACTAAACACCCTGGCCAGAAACCCTTTAATTCAGTGCCTCCGAGACACAGTCACCACACCAGTGTTCCTAGATAACCCTTGGTCTTGGACCAATCCTTGCTTTGATTGCCAGATAAACCTTCCCACCCCAGCACACTCTGGCTTTGCAGAGGAACCCCACAGCCTCTCTCTTCTAGCTGCATTCTTATGATTTCAGGCCACCCAAAATTGAATACTTTCAGCTTGCTTTCACATTTTTTGTTTTTTTTTTATTTTAATGCCTGATTGTGTTTCTGTAGCTGTTGTTGCTACCTCAAGGATATTTTTTCCAATCAGTTCTTCACCACTTTTTGAGCCTCCCCATAGCAGGCAACTTCTCACTATTACCCCTGGATATATGGTGGAAATTTGGCTGGAAACACCTGAAATTGCAAGTAAAGCTTGCAAGACCAAAGACTTGTGTGATAGATTCATCTTGTGCTGGCAAAAACATTTCTGCACAAAGTCCAGTGCCAAGCCCTATGACTAGCTGAAGGGCCAACTGCTCAGGGGTGGTGGGACAGACACTGCAGTATACAACAGTCCTTCTGAGCTCATGGGCACTTAGCATTAGTTACGGGGTCTGACAATGGTCACCTGATCCTGAGTGCTGCTTTCCCTGTCTGCAGGATCCAGTCCTGCACTCTGTGCTTTGCAGATTGTCTACATGACCCACAGAAGTTCCTCTCAGCCTTCAGAGCATGCATTCTTCTAGAGATACCAGTACATCAGCAGGTAAGAACCCAGCCTCAGAAGAAAGCTTTAAGGAGTGGACAGGACACTTTGAAAAGCAGAACTTAGGTCCAGTCCCAGCTCCGCTATTACCCTGATAAACACAAATAAATCTTTCCCCCACTTTACATCTTTGTCCAAACACTTCCACAAAGACTGCAGGATCCACAAAGACAGCTTCTGTCAGTATGAGGTGTATGGCAGGTGTGGTGGGTAACACGTAGAGGATGGCACATAAACTCACATTCTACTTCAAGTTAGTAAATAAAAGCCACCTATTCTCACTTAGGCTGAAAAGGTTGTCAGAAGGTCACAGATTCTGTCCCTATTAACAACCCACTTAGGGTTCAAAACTAAACATCACCTGAAACGTGCTGCTGACCTAGTCTTTCTAGACATCCTTGTAACAGAGATAAAGAGCAATGCAGGAAACTGCAGAGGGAGGACTTGCATTTAAACAGGCGGGTTTGTGCAGCATCCCTGGTAAACACCAGCACTTTGGAACTTGTTTTGATGAATGAGTTTGTCTGAAGGCAACACAATGGGAACCAATGATGAAACAGTGACAAAAGGATTTTCTTCCGGGCTGGAGTCAGCTATTGTTTGACATCTGCACAGTAAGTCTCATGGAGGCCTATTTTGCAACACGAATACTGAGTTCATGCAAAAAAAAACCAAACAAATAAATAAATAAATGAAAATAAAAAACAGGTCTGTTTGACAAAAGCAGCTACCAGAGCAAGAAACAACTGGATTAAAAGGCACAGCAGAGACAACAACTGTCTCTTAGAGATTCCTAGACCCCACAGAATGCCTTGGAGAAAGAAAACATAGCTTGTAGTTTATACAGCTGCATTTACCAGGTAAATAGAGCATCTATGTCAGCCTCAATACTTCAGTCTTTGGGTATAAGGGTAGGATAACACCAATACACAAGGAGTGCAGGAGTAATGCTGGCCCCAGGTAAAGGAGATGAGTTAAGAGAAATTTAATTGATTTAGCAGTAGGAAGTAACAAGGGGAAAGGGATTTGAGAAGCCATTGTAAATTTGCAAAGGGAGTTGGAAAGAACAGCCAAATTCGTCACACAGGAGAAGTAAATGGCTTGCCACAACCGAATTGTCAGCTCATTTCATAGCAACACCCAAACTCACTTGGGTATGTTTCAATTTAGAATGAGGAACTCAAGCTGGGTTTGTTGGGTGTCTGGGCCTGGAGGCAGCTCTTTTGAAAAGCTGCAGACAGAAATTGCCACCAGAGCTGCCTCTGAGTGGGAAGCTCCCATCTGGGAGGAACTCAAGATCCCTACAGGAGCACACACTTCTCCTAGGCCAAATACAAAGGCAGAGTTTGAACTTCTGGTCTCAAAGAGCACATAAAGAATGAGCTAAGAGAATAATCTTACAAATACTTCTCCCTTCACTCTTCCTTATCCCAAGGAGATTAACAAGAGCAAGAATACATAGGGGTATATTAGAGATTAGACAGAGATTTTAAAAACCCAATTAGTCACTTGGCATACTGAGTAGAATCCAAAGCCATATATCACTCTCCTGAAGAGGTCCCATAGGATATCACTAATAATATACTACTCAAATACTACACCAGTAAGAATAGCACAATGCAACAAACCACTAAACGAAACACAGGCATTAGGATCAGGTATATTGTGGGCTGGTTGAGGGGAAGGAAGGAGCATAGCACAGAAGAAAATAAAAGGTTTGTGCTTCCTTGCCTGTTTTTTTGTGTTTGCATATCCAGCATGACCAGATACACTTGCCCCAAGACTCTGGCATCCTATTTGTTGTTGTCCTATTAAATGTTCACCAGAGAAGCTATATTTTATCAGTAAGTAAAAAATAGGGACTCAGAACATAAATTGTTACAGCTTTCATGCTTTAATTAAAACACCAGCCAAATTCGTCACACAGGAATCGAATTTCCTCTCATTTCTAAAATCAAATAGTTTCTGCTTCTGCCACAGCTTCTTTGTGTCATCTACTGGCCAGTTGCTTTGTCATGTAAGACTTCTGTATATTTATAAAATGAGGCTAATAGTAAAAGCTCTGGAGCCAGGCATTATTCTCAATTTTATAAATATAACATAAAGCATGAGAGGCCACCATGTCAGCTGGAGTCTGCAGTAACAAATAACTCTTAAAACCAAACCAATCAAGACTCCCTTATCTATGGTATATGGTTTAAAGCACATACCACAATAAAACTGATTTAACAGCCAGCAAGACTGGTGCATCTTCATTCACAAAGCTGCACTGAAAGAGATGTCCCTTCCACTTTCATTTCCTCTGGGAAAAAAACCTTCAGAAAGTGTCTTATTTGGAATAGACTAGTGATCGCAGTCAGAACCAGACCAAGAGATACAAAAGCCAGCGACGTTATGTGGGGCTTTACTGCATGCCATTTAGATGAAGCATGTCAATTATTACTTGAAATAATTCTAAAATCATTACCATGACTCAGATCATAACACGGTAAGTTAGTCAAGCTCTCTCCATCCACATACAGTAAATGGTGGACAGGTTTTAGTATAAGCAAAGGCCCATTGAGGCAACACTTACACTTGAGGTCCTAAAGGATTACTGCACAGTAGTTCATGCAAAAGTTATCCTGCCAGTGGTATTTACACTAGATGCGAGTGGGTACTTATATACCCACCTACAGGCATGGGCTTGTGGATACCCCCAAATTACTGACTGACTCAGAAGGTAACATTTCTGGAAATAATGATTCAGTGCTGCGGGGTTACTGGATGAATCTGTTCCCTCCCACCAAAACCACCACAGACACCCATAACCTCAGGTCTGTGGTATTTCTCTCTTTGGGAGCATACAAAAATTTTGGGAGTGTTCAAATATCTTTACACTGTGTAGCAGATCTTATCTGCTGTGCTGCATGCAGCACCCAATGCTAGGCAGGCTACCTGGAAATACCATTCCCTTGAATTTAAATTCCAGAATCCAAAGAAGTGTTTGTTTCAGCCCCAGAATAGCCCCCCCCCCCAAATCCATAAGCTCTACAGACAATTCATCAGTTCATTAGCTTGAGTTTTAAAACACTGCTGTAGCTTGGGTGTTTCTTAAAACAGGCCATGTTAATTTAATCTCTCAAATGACGCTGATTTCTAAAACATTTCTGATCCAAAGGAATTCCTCCAAGCTCTTCCAATAAGCTTTCTTTTACCTTATACAGTACAGGAGTATTTGCAGGCTGAAATCCCATTTGTGGTCTAGATTCCTGGCACATCCATCGCACAATGTCTATTTTTCAAACTATGTGAAGTTCTGATACATGCTTTTATGTGCTTACCATGCCATTTATTCCTGAGCGAATGCAAACAGAAGGCACCAGAATGACTCAAGGGGGGGAAATAAAAAGAAAAAAGTCTCAACTCCTTGAAGCAAACACACCTCAAAATCCATTATTCTAGGAAGAACACAGTAAACATTTGTCCAGTTCTAATAAAAAAGATTTAGGATAAGAATCTGTAGTTTAGGAACCAAAAAAATTTGTTGCACTTACACCTGGGATGGATTTGGTTTAGCAGCCCACTTATCTGTATGTATAAGTTAAATAATTTCCCTTAAACAGCAGGTTATCAAGCAGAAATCAGCAACACCTGTTGCATTTGTAAAAATAACAATAACAAGCAGAGATACCATTCATTTACAGTAAGAAGAATGCCAACTTTGCCAAGATTTGTTTTGGCCTCTGGTAAATCTATGTCTAATAGGCAAGTGATGTACTTCACGGAAAATAAGCTGCACCTGGATTTGAGTCATACCTTGTCCCCTTGAAAACCTGTCATATCCTCCTACTTAAATGTCTCTGATACAATAAACACATGAGCATAAACAAGGCCCGGACTCTTTTGCCCTGTCTCTTTCTTCATTCCAGACAGGAAACATAAAACAGCTAACAGCTCAAGATGCATGAAACCATTTCTAAAGCTACTTTGGGCCATTTGTTTAATGTCATCCAGGATCTCTTTTGTGCACCGGACAATTTTCCTACCATGTGTTCACTTATTGTGTTACCTGCTGGTGCATTTCTGTGCAGAAAGAGCTGCAGAATGGAAGCTGCAGCAGGCATACTTCTTCAGAGGGTGCTTGATCCTGCACCACTGAGGTAAATAGGGGCTTTAAAGGAGACAGATGGTTCAGAATAACTCACAAAATGTAGGTATGCTAATATTTTTACAGTGAGAACTATGTGGAAAATGCAAAAAACAAACAAACAAAAAATTTTAAAAAACAAATCTGTATATGGACTAGAACGTGTGTCATATGGGAGATGCTATACTCTTATTACTAGCCATGACTTTCAAAGGTATGAACTAACTTCCTTCAAATGCTAATGTGGTACTTATGACTGTCCCTTTACAGAAAATTAGGGGAAGCATTGACAGAAGCACACAAAGTATGTATGCCACAGAATCTTGTATCTTCACTTCAGCAGCATATAAAGGCTCCAGCATGAATGGTGCCTGCCTCAAACACAAATGCACAGGGATGACAGTCACAGTTTCAGGAAGACTGTTGAATTAGGTGGTAAGCAGGCAATTGTGAGCCATCCACAAGAATGCAGCAAGCCAGCCCCATAACCATCCTGGGCAGAAGAAGAATGGGAGGATGGGGAATAGAGGCAGGGCAGTCCCTTAGCTGATGTGAGGAACTCCTGACACCTACAAACACCTGCACACATGATCTTGAACAAGTCACTTCACTGCTCCCCAGCTCACATTGCAACAGAGAAAGAAAGACACTGGCACTCCCACACCAAGATGCCTGCAGAGGAATGTGAGCAGCACCATCACGAGTTTCTCTATGGGAGTAGCAGAGGTCATGCACCTATTAGACGTGGAAAACCCTTGGTTTCAAAAGGCCCCATTCATTCCCCTGGCAGTTAGCAAACTCTTCTGGTATGGGAATTGCTGATGCATAAGAATTCTCACTACTATTTTCAGTTTCAAGTGGTTTATTGGCACAATTAATTCAATTTTCCCCTCCTTGCGTGTCACATGTCTCCCTGCAAGGCAGGTGCAAGGCTTGCAGAATTTCAAACTTTCACATTTAACAGATTTTCCCCTTCATTTATACATTGACTTTTCCATATAGGATCTATGCATGTAGACACACCTGAAAAGGGGTAACTAGATCCCTTTTCCACATTTAATGAGTGCTTCCCTCATTATTCTCCTTCCTGTAGGGCCACACAGGTAGACATAAAAGGGAAAATTAAAATAGCTCAAAGTCACTTTAGTAACCCCCCAGACCACCCATGTCATTAGCGCTAGTCCTCTAGCAAATGCCCCATTTGAAGGGGTTCTATGTCACTTACAATAATTTAGGTGCAAGACAGACTATAAAACCTGCTCGACATACCAGCAGACATACTCAACAGTAGTAATGGTACACTGCAGTGCTCTAATAACTCAGGCTAAATACAGCAGCTCGCCTAGCAAACACTGGTTAACACTGTACTGTAGCTTCCCACCCCCC
>VZTM01034685.1:7000-54090 GCA_013400555.1 Jacana jacana | reverse complement strand
CGGGGCAGAGTCAGGGAGATACTGTGACACAGGCTGTCTGGAGTGAGGGGTATCTCTCCCCACTGCTAGACAAGTTCAGACTTCATTGTTTTTGTCTTCCCTTCATACTGTGTCTCCGATATAACATGGAGAAATGTTTCCTTCAAGTCCGAAGGCTGTTCTGAGTTGCAGGTTCAATCAGCTGTCTCCATGAGAGATTACTAGAGAAGTGATTTAAGGTCTTCTCTCAAGGTTTAGCCATTTTCTGCAACGCTTCACTTTCCAGGGCATGGAGTGGAGCCTCTTAACCCCAGTTCTCTCTCTCTCTCTCTCTTTTTGCTTCACAGGCTTTGGGGTTTAGATCAACATACCTTACAATTTCAGAGGGTTTTGAATCTCCTGGGGCAGATTTAGACCTATGGAGCACAGAATCATGGCAGGCACTTAGTTTTGGCAATGGGTCCATTCAGAGGTGGTTCATTTAATGATCCTGTCTCTGGTTGGAGTTCCTGGTCCTCTGTAACTCTCCCACAGCGAGGAAGTCTGATAGTTTAGCATTTGGAAGTGAAATCAATAGCATACACTCACGAGGACGGAGATCCGAAAGCATCAGTGGGAGCAGTTCTTGTTCGCACGCCACTAACTCTTGTGGCTGAAAGGCTGAGTGAGAGACACTTGCTTGAACTAAAATGTCTGTGGGAGTTCAGTGCCTGTCGTTACTCCCTCTCCTGTAGTGTTAACTATAAGGTATCAATTAGAATAATGATTATGCTGTTTAAAGAGCACCTGTTTTTCTATTTTGAATTGGCACTTTAAAAGCCGGTGATAAAGTTATTGCTTTATTAATGTAGATCTGGTGAATATACTAACTAATGACTTTGGAATTTGATGTGACGTGAATGTTCTATTAATGCAGAGGAAAAATCAGGCTATCATTGCTGTCAAATAAGAAACAAAGGAATGATAAATGGGGTGAATACTTATCCTCGCTCCATGCAGTTTCATGCAAGTTTGAGGTACCACCCTGAGATTATCATTTGAAGAGTTATTTTTGGAACCAAAAAAAAAAAAGAAGAAGGGAGGGAGGTAGCACTTGCTGTGTGTTAAATCCCCTGAAGGACAGTGTAACAGGACGTTCCCAGGCACACAGGACTCAGTCTTCGTGTTTGGTCTTCAGCATCCATCACTGGTGGTTACTGCAGTGCAACGTTATGAATGAAAGTTAATGCCTTTTTTTGTTTGTCACTTAAAAGTCAGTAAGGCCCCCTGCAATGAAACTACGTCTCCCAAGTGATGGGAAGTTGTTCTGCAGCACCTGCAGCATTTATGCTAAGGACTGGCTTAAGGTCTTCTCTCCTTCAGGTGCAGTTTAATAGAATGAATACTGCAACCATTTGTTCCAGAGATATATTCCACTAAAAGGTTTCTTTATTGACTTTTTTTTTCCTGTGTTCCCTTTCTGTAATTTCTGTGGAGTTTAATTATTAGCCCCAGGAAATCCTGGTTGAAATCCAGACTAGAAGAAATGGAGATTTAAATTGAGAGTTGTCTTTTGAAGTGCTTTAGAATAGTTTTAATATAGTTGCTAAAATGTATGTTTTTCTGTTTACATTGTTGGGTAAATGAGACAAAAATGATAGCTTCTGTTTGAATTTTGGTATATGAAGTCAGAGTCCCAGAGCAAATGTCTACATGATTGAAGTGGTATTGAAGCATTATTAAAAAATCTGCAATTTCAAATATTTTATGCTTTCTTTTGTATGTAGTCAATCTACAGTGAAGACTACTTACTTAATGTAAGTCTGGTGCTTGCATTCTACTGAAGTTGAAGAAATGAAGAAACTTTTCATTGGTCCCTGTTGGCTTTTGATCAAGACCTTGGTTTAAAGTATTGATTAAAAGAGAAACTCAATATGAATGGGAAGCCAAGAGAATTAATACAGTGAATGCAATGAATTAGCAAAAGGGAAAAAAAAAGAAAAGCAGCTCCCATAAGATTTCATCCACAAATGTAATTTGTTCCTTTGATTTGATGAATCTGGTTCCAGGTGCTTATTCAAAAGCCATCTAAGTAGTGGCTTTTGTTGTGGCCTTTACCTACCCAAATGGTTGGGTTTTTTTTCCTTTTTATTCTTTTCAAATAACTCTGCTGTTTAATAGATTTTGTTTTCCTAGTATTAGATAGCTATGCAGTAAAAATAATAATAAAAAAAGAACAGGGGAGCTTTAATTAAGGACTGCTACAGATGTTGAACCTTAGAAGACAAAATACTGTAGTAGTGATGATTGTCAAGCACCCAATAAAAGATAAAGTGCCTTCTGGAGGAACCAGTATTGTCACTTAAAATACAGTAGCCTAAGAGGGAAAGTCAGGATGGTCCACAGTGTCTGCTATAGTCTTGCCTTTCCTGAATGCCAATCCTCAGTAATACAAATTCACGTTTTTATAAAAGGAAAAGGGAAAACAGAATTGAGTAGCTTCTCAGACAGCTCCCTAAGGTCTGCCATATCTAAATACTGAGAATGGAAATTGCAAATAAAATGAATGCAATGTCTGTTTGACAAATCATATGCTGATTTACCTGGGTTTTGATGTCCTTGGGAGGATTATGCAGCAGAGAAAACAACTGAAAAATGATATAAATCCAGAAAACATATTGCAGAACTTTGTTGTGCAAGTATGCTGTGTTTCAAGCCACACTGATTGGACAGACCAATGCTTGTGGTTTAGAACCTAATTTCAGTTGAGTAAATAATGTTTTATATATCCCTTAAGGTGTTTGACATTTTAACCATCCAGATTAGTAAAATAAAAGCAAATTTGAAGGCCATCTAAAATTTCAGTCCAGCTAGAAAGAAGAGTAATGAGCATATTATTCTTCACAGCACTGCTCACTGGGGATGTGGTAGTTTTTTATCTACAGGCAGAAGTACAGAAGAGAAGAATGCGTTTTAGAGACGTACTTTGATCGTGTTTAGCTCGCTGTTGCTTACACACCGTGGCCTTTTTCCTGTGTAGCTTTTTCCTTTGGCAGACCGACTGTGTCAGGAAAATCTATAACCCAGAGAAGCAGATTGCTGCTGAATCTGTCACTCTATTAGGCTGCAAGTGAGAGCCCTTCCTTACACAATGAGGCCAAGTGGTCCTTGGCCTGGTCTTCAGGTAGGGAGAAAATTTTGAAGACTGCGTAGAGAAAGCATCTGTGTGCGTTTGCTGGGTTTTAGCTGTTTTGATATTCCATCTGATGCATTAAGTTTCAGAGTCATAGCCAGAGAAGATGGTCAGGTATCTTTTAAAAAAGTTCTTCTGGTTTATGTTTGTCTGGCCTCACTGGAAATTCTGGAAATCACTTTATATAGTCTGTATTTTTAGGTGGAACCGGTCAAGAAGTTTTCAAGATAAAGGTTTGGGGTTTTTTTTTTTCAAAGCTCACCAGTTCCTCAGAAGAGAAACTTTTTTAAGAAATGTGTTTCATAGGCAGCTATGGAGCTAAATAAGTAACTGAGATCTACTAATTTGTTGGCTGCTTTTTCAAGTTCAATAGTTTCTTAATTTTCTACTTGTTCATAGCATTGATCAGTGTCCTGGTTTGAGGTTTTGAGTTAGGTCTGTTTCCCTGAATATCTGCAGTTAGCACTTCAGAGCCCTGTTAGAAGGAGGAATATACACTCAGTAGTAAATTGTGGATAAATAATAGATAGATATAGAAACCAACTTAATAGATAAAACTGATAGATAAACCAACTTTAAAATGATTCAGTTTTTCTTCATAGCAACTTAGCAAATCTATGCAATAGCAAAAGAAGTGCTTTATTCAGGAATGAGTGTGTGAAGTTTTGATGTGCCATCAACAGTATATAGTTCCGATTTTTCTGCACTGTTACTTTATTTTGACTGGAGAATAAAAGTGTCTTGGTGCATCCTTCATGATGTTGTTGAATAGAAGACCGATGAGAATACATCTAATAAATTAAAAAATAAGTTTCATTCCTGTATTCTAAGGGGGGTTTAATGAGTTTTTCACACAGTAAACAGTAGTGAGTTTATGAACAGTCCTGCCATTCTTATGGTGAAGGCTATGTAAATTGCTCTGATGCATATTTATTCATGTACTTCTTGTGGGAATATATTTAGGGACCTATAAGCATATATCAGAATTTGTTACAGGGAAGGAAACTTATGAGGAAGGCTTATTATCCCAAGAGTAGAATTAAGGTGAAATTAACAAGTAATTGAAGTTATCTTTGATCATGATTTTTCATTCCCTTTTTTTCCCTGCTCTAAGGAAGTGAGTATTTTTGATGTTCAGTAGAGCAGTACAATGCTGCACAGAGAAGCATAATGCTGAATTTTCATAATAATGTTTGTAATGCAAATGAGGGACACTTCAAAAACAGGTCGATTAGCATTTCTTAATAAAATGCCAGTCTCCTCCTTTTTCTTCATTAATTCTATCAGCAGATTACATAGCTAGATTTTACCATTGGTAAATGTGAAGTGTGTGGTGACTTCTTATGATAAAATTATTTGGAGGCTCTAAATAGTTTCAGATTGTGCGTGTAAAACAGTTCCTCCAGCACTAGAGCGTTACAGTGAATTAATGAGCAGCTTGTCACCTCTGGGACCTTTCTTTTGAAATCCAGTCTGGCTTAAAGTGAACTCCTACCATTTCAGGCCAGCATCTGGTAAAAGGTTAGAAAATGAATGAGCTCCAGGGACATCGCTGAACTTCCACAGGAGCATATATTTACTTTAGTGCTGTTTCTCAGAGATCAAACCCGGGGAAATACAGAGCTGCTGTGCCGTTCCTCCCACAGACTGCATCAGGCGGAGTATTCCCCCATCGCACAGCTCTCAGTAATGGGCTTTGCTCTCCTCTGCTTCCCTACCTTCTGCAAGGGAGGCATGGCAACACAGCAGCTTGAGAAAACAAGCAGCCTTCTCCTTCCTAGGTGTCATTTAGGCTTCTACCTAATTATTTTTTGTCATCTCCTTTTTAATTGCCAAAGTTTCTTCCTGTTCCCTCTTGTCTTTTATTTCACTTTTGAAATAATTCATTCCCTTCCTTATCTCTACAATCTTGCTTTCCCCCAGTGTGTGGGTTTTATTCTCCTTTTTTTTTCTCCGTTTTTCCCAGTGGGAGACTTAACAAGCTGTCTCACACTCCACACTGGGTGCATCTTTCCCCCATTCCTAGACACCTGTGAGGAGCTATCTGTTGCCTCTTTTTGTTCCTGTTAGAGAGACTTCAGAGAATTAAATGCTTGTTGTGCTGCTTTGATTTTAGAGGAGAAACAGGAGTGACACTGTATGAGCTCTAAGTTCAGAGCATCAGTAAGAGCAGTTGGTGAGCATAAGACTGTACCCAGTTTTGATTCTAACTGAGCTTTGCTGGTCAAATATCTCTTCCTAACTGCATATGGCAACAGCAAACCCAGTTTTCAAGGACAGTATTTAACTAATATGGGCAACTTACAATACACATTCAGATTGCACAACTGAACTTGGAAATCTAAAAGCTGTGAAATAATAGAATGGTAGATTCATAGAATACTTTGGGTTGGAAGGGATCTTTAAAGGCCGTCTAGTCCAGCCCCTCACAATGAGTAGAAATGCCTTCAACTAGACCAGGTTGCTCAGAGCCCCATCCAGCCTCACCTTGGAAGAACTGAAACTTCTTAATGAGAAGTGCCAAATTAGGGATACTTTAATCAGTTCTAATTTTTGTGTCTGAATGCTGCCTTGCTAGTGGTTTCCCACCTGCGGCTGGATCACTGTGGTCAGTCTGTGTAACTATCTGACATTGAACTATCTAACTTGAACACCTTATTTCTTCTAAGATTTTACACAGGATTTATTTTTTTTCTCCAAATTTGAACGTAGAAATTATGTATAACACTTCCTCTTACTGAGATGGTCCTGGACTCTTGTCCTTGTTAGTAAATCATCTTGACAGTCGTCCTCCTTTCATGTATGTTGATTTTGATTAGGTAATTCATCAAAAGCCTGTTATTAGCCATTTCGTAGGCCTTCTGTCTCAGACAACCACTTGTCATTTCATCTGGTTGTGGATTATTGCTCCGCAATCAAGCCAAGGCATGCTGCTTGCAAGGCAGGTCCGTCCTCTGATTTTCCTTATAATACCACAGGGAAGTCATGTGGAATTCTCCTTTTTCAGTAATGGAGTCACTTAAATCTGGCATTTAGGATAAAACAATTATTTGCGCTATTGATGACCGTTCAAGCTCTTGACCGTTATATTGAGTTGGATAATAACTTTTAAAAATAAATGTAGCTACAGCAACCAGCATAGTTTCACAATCCAGCAGTTTAATTTGTGTGTGGCAAGTTACATGGATGGCTTTTGCTGTCCTCTTGTTTTATTTGATTAGAGAGAGGGAGTTGTATTATTTGAAAAAAAATTGTTGCTAAATTAATTGAGTGAGGAAATTAATTTGTGGAAAAATAATTTAGAGAGAACTGTTGCTTTTTTCCCCTTCTTTGTTTTTGGTTTTGAATTGGGACCACAGAAAAATAAGTTGGAAAGGAGAGATCATCTGGAGATATCTGGCCTGTAATTATGTCACAAGCCTTAGATTTCAGGCTTTAGATTAGGTTATCCAAAACATGACTGAGCTGAGCCTTCATTATTTTCAGCAAGGAGATTCCATCACTTCTCTGAGCATCCTATTGCAAGGCTCAGTTCCTCTCTCACTGTGAAGAATTTTTTTCTTATATCCACATGTACTTTTCCGTGAAGCAACTTGGGCTGATTACCTTGTGTTCTGTCAAAATGTAACCCGATGAGAAAAGTATTTCTGCTTTCTCTACAACTACTTTTTTGGGGTGTTGCAAGTTGATAACTAGATCTTCTGAGCCTTTTGTTTTCAAGCCCGGTTCCTTCAACTTTTCTTCATATGGTAAGTTCTCCAATACAGTGATCAACCTGGTGGCCTTTCACTGGACCCTATCCAATTTTTCAGTGTCTTTCTTGAAATGTGGGGGCACCAAGACTGGACACAACATTCCAGGCATGCCCTGGCAAGTGCTGAATACGGTACAGTCACCACATCACATGCTGCAGCCCAGGACATGGTTTGTCTTCATTGCCTCAGACGTGCTCTGCTGACTCACATTCACCTTGCTGTTTGCCAGGACCTCCAGGTACTTTACAGCAGAGGGGATTTATGGAGTTGTACATGTTCAGTTTGTACAGCTGGTCCCTAACAACTGTCCTCTCTGACTACTGGCATCTCTGCCTTTTTAAGCTGGAGTTGTATTGGGTCATGACTATTGCAGCGAGAGTTGCTGGGAGGGAATTGCTTCAACTGTGAGTATCTCCTGGAGGGAGGACAGGATATGTACACACACACACGTGCCCTTCACCTCAGTGCTCTGACACTAATGGAAGGGAACTGGTGGTTTAATTTCTTTATGCCTACAGAAGCAATCTGGTTTTTGATCAGAAAGGTATTATAAGAGCAGAACTGTTTCTGCATTTCATAAAAATGCCTGCCTGGCGTAAGACACTCACTACTGGAAGTGCTGATTGCAGGATATTGAACTTGCTAGGCTGTCATCCTCTCTGGCTCTTTTCTCGCTCTTTTGCAAGCTGACCTTCTCACTTCACCTTTTCTCCAGGCCAGGCATCCAGAACCCAGCTCCAAATCTCAAGAGAGGGGACCATGTCAGCATGATCTCAGCTTCCTCAGCTCTAGGGGGTGGTTCCAAGCCCACCTGGCCTGGAGCATCAAGCAGTCTCCAGTCTGTGCAGCTGTACTTCTCGCAGGCCTTAGCTAGAAGGGCAAAATGAGAGAAGGAAGCAAGAGGATGCACTGCGCAGCTTCCCAGCGTTGTGTTTGTTCTCTGCCTCCAGCAGCTCCGTTATGAAGGTTTTCTTGGGTCATCGGCAGCAGAGTCAGCCTTTATGCTGCTCTGTCAACAATTACGTTACAGATGAGTACTGCCAAAATGTTGATCCTTTATTGAGTTGACAGTGGAATGCATTTGCTCAGTGGAAACAAGGTTGTGCAGTCTTCCATGTGAAGGAAAAACAGCAGAAAGAGCCATGGGAGGATCAGGTAGCTCGGAGTGTGAGGCTGGGAAGGGAGCGCTGCCCGGCCACAACAGCAACCGCACTGGCTGAAGAAGGAGCTTCTGCTCTTGCCTGTCCTTTTACGTGAAACGTAACAGCTACATGTGTTGTCAGGTATCTGGCTAGGCTTCCAACATGGGAAAATAAATAAGGAATTTTTTTAAATTTTTTTTTTAAGAGATAAATAATTGCAGTTATTGATTGTGAAGTACTCTATACCTGCACTACTTTCAGAGTCTGGGGCTCTATCCCTGCCCTGTATTACTTGATGACAATTACACAGGACTCTTGATAGATGGCTGATACAGGGCCAACCTCTCTGTTAAGCCTGTGGGCTCTTTGCATGATTGGATTAGGTCAGTTCCTAATGGGATATTTTTCCATATCGCAAGCCAGACTCAATACAATGTAATCAGAGAAGAACAGCTAGAATGCTAGCATGGCTAGTTTAATAAAGTGAAAAATCAACTTCACTTTTTCTTAGGTTGTTGCAGTAATTTATTTCAACAATTAAAAATTAACTCAGTCAGGAACCTCCTATAAAGTGATGATAGTGATGCTGAGAGTCAGAGCTAGGAGTTTTTCCTAGCTCCCCTTAAAGCCAGTGGAGAACCAAGGGATGATCAGTATGGAGTCTGATAAACTGAGAAGTCCTTAACATACTCAAAGTTTGAATTCTTATTAGATGTTCAGAACTTGACTCTGAATGGCTTTTTATTTGTACAGAGGGGAAAATAAAAGGAAAATGTGTAAATATGGCAAGTTTTAATTTAGGCTTGAGAAGACAGTATCTTGGCGAGGGAATTAAAATTTACCTTTCAGCAATGGTTTGGCCGTATGGCTTATTTTAAAGAAAACTTCAATGAGTAAAGAAAAACAGAGACCATTTCCCTGGTACTGAAAAAAGCCCAGTGCCCTTTTTTGTCAGTAATGGAGCAGAAACCATCCTTCTCTTTTGCCATCACTTAAAGTTTCCAATTACTTTTCCTTCTCTTTTTCCTTCATTCTGAAGTTGAAACGCATTCATTGTGCTCATATTGTTTAATGAAGGTGAAATTTCAAAAAGTTAAATGTTCAGAAACAGGATTAATTTGATTTATGTTAAATGTCCTGGGAGCATTGCTTTGCTTCCAGGTGTAAAGACTAAGGAAAGTCAAACAGTTCCCATATATTCCTGATATTATAGCCTGTGTTTCTGCTACTGCAACAGAAGTTGGCCCAAGACCCAAGGGACTGTGTCCCTTTGGAGGCTACTGAATTCTAGTCCAACTTGGAACTGGTGGGAAGGAGAAGACAGATGTTGTCATATTCCAATCATGACACCAAAAATAATCTGAAATGCTTTATTTACCCTGACCATGCCTTTACGAGAGACAGATGGGCATCTATGAAATGAAGGCAGTAGCTAGGCCAAAGGGAAAAGAAAAGATGAAAGTATGGTCAGGAGTTTGATCCTGAAGTTACAGGAATGCTAGAATATACTGAACAGGTAAATGATGGACAGTAAATTCATACTAAGAATAGATTTTGGTATGCAAAATAAACCGCTTGAATTAGTTTCCTTCATGAATCATGGAGATTAAATTTTCAGTAGGGCTTATATCTGGGCTAATGACAGTGCTGGAAGATCAGTTTGCCACTGGTGAGTAGGAAATTGTATCTGGAAGGGCATGGTAGGAAGTGGGATCCATTTCATCAATTTCTTAGGAAATTAAGTTTTCAATTAAAATAAAATGAATTTATCTTCCTAGAGATAGGCCTGTAGAGTTTTACATGTGGGAGTTTATCATCAAATATCCAAAACCAGATGGCTCCTGTGTTTCTTTACTTATAACCTACCCAAGCAGAGGTTAAAAAAACTATCAGGACTACTGGAGTCTGGTTGGGGAGCTGCAGATTTGACAAGACTCAGGTGTGGGTCTGTAGGGGTGGTCCTGCTGCTCAGAACTGTTGGAGTTACTCATAGAAAGACCTACAATCAGTGGAAAAAAGTAGATGAGGTGACAAATGTACTCAGCTAAAGTCAGCAAGATAAACTGGTTTGTCCCAATGACATATCTTGTTCACAAAAAACTATTTCTATATTTTCTATTGGAAAAGTCAGGGGCATGGCAGTGTTCTTTCTTCTTTTTCCTTTTCCTTAAAAAACATCCCTATCCTCCCAGGAAACCCCCCATCCTCTCTGTTAAATCAAACCAAGTCCCTGGAACAGGAGTGCCTGCCAGTCTAAGATACTTACATTGACTTCATTTTACCTCTGTTGGGATGAGTGGAGATTAATGAGAGATGCAGCTTAGTGTTGGGTATTGGAAAAAAGTTAATATTCTGGAAGCTATCATTAAAGAAGCTGAATAAATATTTATTGGATGTACGTTTAAGTGGTAAGTGCTGTGGTCTAATTTGGAGGAAATTATTTAATCTCCCGTTGAGTTGGAAGCCCCCAGCACAGCCTGGGAAAGGTGTGAAGTTCTCCATTTCAGCACCGCTCTGCTCGTTCCCCAGAGAGTTCCTGTCACTTGTGTTTCCATATTCCTTTTAAAGCACTTGCTAGCACGTGCAACATTTCCTAAATGTCTAGTTCTATTGAAAATTATCTTTCTAAACCGAGGCTCAATCTTTTCCCACAGATGCAGAATTTAATTTATGTTTGGGGAGGCAGGAATTTGAAGAGTTAGTTTTGTTCTTGGTTGGTGCTTGGTAGGCACTTGGGAGTGCTCCAACCTTCCCCCTCTCTTCATCCTATTCTTTCACTTCCACAAAGCTAGAAACACTACAGAGATGCCAGACAAACGGCACCTGCACCTTTAAGTGGGGAAGAAGAAGCAAAAAGCTAAGATCAAATAGTGTTCACTACTGCAATTCAGTGTGAACAGCTGGAGGTGGCAGAGGGAAAATGGAAGAATTCAAGTGATCTTACATTTGCATTCACAGAACCATGGAAAGAGAACTTCTTTCCAAAACTACCCCAATCCTGAGATGTGTGCAACCGGGGCAGAAAATGAAGATAGAAGGCAAGTCAGGGCCCAAGCCCTGCCAAGCACTGCCCAAGAATGTCAGTTGGGTTAAACAAAGAAATGGTAGTGGAAAATATAAGAAAAGAATATTGAAAGTTACCATGTTGAAGGATAAAAGCTGGCACTGAAGAGCAGTCTAATGCACTGAGGTATTGATCCCAAAACTGCCCTGTAAGCTTTGCAAAGAAAGATGTGATAATTTTGAAACAATTCAGATCAAAGGAAAAAAAAATATCTTAAATCTAGTAGAAAGATGAAGCTTCTGGCATTTTCTAAATGCACGGTATGATGCATTTCACCATACTTGAAATGCAATCCTAATTTGGGATCTGGGACTATAGATCTCGCTGCTGCAGTCCTCTGCGCTCTGAGAATGGAGTTCTCCCTGTTGGGCAAACCAATTTAGGAAGTGCCCCCAAACCAACACATACCGTTTCCTGTGTAAAAAAAATAGTGGAGAGAACAGCTTGAGTGAAATGTGAACAATATGAAAATGTTATTTCAATTTAGTCTCAAACCAAAATAGTTGCTGAGTATTGATACTGACTTAACAAGAGCTGAATGGAGCCATTTGCAGTGAATAATGTATTAAGTAGTTGGAATGTGAAGTGTTTACTAAAATAACAGTAATTACACAAACCAAGCTAATCGCAGTGAAGTTGTTGGAAAGACTGTGGAATGTGATATGTTGGTTTGCTGCAGTATGAATGTGTGTGTGTGGGGGGGTTGGTTTGGGGTTTTTTTATGCAATTCTTTGATTTTTTAAAGTTTTGGGGCTTTTATTTTTTATTTTAAGTTGCTTTTACATGGGAATAAGGGAACAGCAAGTAAAGCATGTTTTTCACTAGTTCTAATGTCACTTCATATCATGTTTAAAAACACTCAGAGAGTGCTACATGCAACATGCAGAGAGTTGAGACTTCCTTTCAACAGTTCTGAGTTGTGAAGTCCTATGCTGAGGTTGCAACTTTGTAAGTAAGCTTGCTCCACAGCCTAATGTGATAAAAAGGAAAAAATGAGAATCGTTCTCCAGCATCTTCTGTCTGGAGGTAACAGCTAAGCATATAAAAGATTACGTCATTACTCAGATTAGCTGTTTATTATAAGGACTGCATCCATATCATTCAAATACAGCTAGAAGCCTATTAAAGAACTCTGTGTTCTCAACTGCGAAACTAAACTGACTCTGTGCCCACTGGCAAAGGCTGAAGTTTCCACTGACAAATGTGTACAATATGTAGAAACTTGGATTTTGTATTCTTTTTACGGCCAAAATGCATGCTTTAATGTTGTAAAGAATATATTAGAATACTGTCAAAATGCCCTTTTAATAATTTTATTCATGACTCAACATGTTTCCAAATATTTAATCTGTCTTTTGCCTTTTAGTGTGAAAGTTAATCTGTTATCTGTTATTAATATCTCCTCAGATATACAAACGCTCTTTTTCACAGATGCATACATGCACAATGGAACAGTTATTTAACTATAAAACTTGGAATCCAACCCCAAGCCGTACATGGCCAGATTAGAATTATTTTTTTTTTTCCAATTTAGAATAAAGGCAAGAAACCACCAGCACACCATAATTTAGAAAGCTTTTTATGAAAAGTGGTTTTACAATTTTAGTTATTCACCATTCCTCATTCTGTTATTCCAGTTAGTAACAAAACCCCTTGTCCGGATATTGCAGGTAGGACATAGAAACAAGGTGGATTTTCTTCTAGCAACTCCTTTGTTTTGTGTATGATACATAGGGGCAGACATACAAAGTAAGCTAATGAAGTAACTGGAAATGGATTGACATGTCACATACAGGAGGGCGTACAGCTCCCTTCTGAATGACTGTGATGAATGGAGGGCACGGGAAGATGAAGTTGTTGCTTGTGCTCAGTTTGATCCATGATCTCAAAGTTCAGAAAGCATCTTTAATCATGCCAACTAGTGAAAAAGAGTCCTCTGGATAGCAGGGCAAAACCCCCAGTTTTCTCATTTTTTGCTGTTTGTTCCTGAACCCCTTTGGTGTTGTGCAAGCAGCTGAAAGCCAGGAGCCATCTGAAAAGCTGGTGTCTGTGGGACCTGCCTGGCAGAGCAGGCAATGGCAGGACCATCTTCCTTCTGCATGGGAGTGAATTTAGGGGACTCCCCTCTGCCTATCGGTTGATTGCCTGAACTGGAGGGAAGTGAATCACCTGCTGTTTTCCACCCCTCTTCCATGTCTGGTTGAAGCTGACTAATGCCTTCAAACGTGTTAGATGACTATTTCCATAGAAAAGGATGGAGAGTCAGGTAGAGGGGAAGAAATTGCCTGGGCCCTGTTAATTCAAGGGAACCAAGATCAAAACAGGGCCCATACATGTGTTATAAGAATTTGGGTCTCTTTGGGTCTCATCCAGGCTTTGGGTCTCATCCAGGGATGGGTCCCTTGCAAACGCTTTCCTCTGCAGACGTTTGAGTTGAAACCTTTGTCTCATAGCTTCACCTTTTGAACACAACTGCTACAGATTCAAGTCTTGGCAGTGTAAGAGCATGTCCTGTGTGTGAAAGGAAACTTACTCTGAACTGGTTTGCTGTCCACTGAGGGTCAGTTATTGAAAGGTGGGACTCACAGTGAACTGTGGGTCAGATGAATAAGCTGTTCTGGTTACAAGGAAACATCTTGTTATCGAGGAATTGACTTCTAAGCAGTAAGAATTGTATAAATTAGCATTAATTAAAAACCAAAACCCATAGCATCAAGAGGTTTTGCAAAACCGTTTAGCAAACATTGTATGCAAGAAGAATGGCATCAGAGGTTAGGCTGGGTGAAGAAGCAAGGAAAACCCTTACAATAACTGCCACTAGCAGTGATGGAAGGTGTTTTGGCAGCTTGCCTTTCTGAACACAAAAGTTGTGTGTGCATAAAAGGGTCAAGACATGGATCTATGGGAAAGTTGCTTCTCTAGTTGTCCCTGTAGTATAGATCATAATTAATCAGAGCGTTCAGAAGTTTTGAAACAGAATCAAGGTGAACCAAACTGATTTGGTTTAAAGCGTATCCAACAGGTTGTATTTGGCAGAAGCCAACTGAGCAGAGCTCTGGGTTTGACAGCAAGATTAATGACACACCTCCCCTTAGTTGATGGTATCCAAAGCATTCTCCTCTCCCCCTTCCTGGGCCAGCTACCAGAGGCAGCATCAGGCAGATGCACTCCACTGGGGTATTTCACTTCTTTTTACTGGCATTAGAAGGAATGTTTAAAAAGAAAATCTGCCATACATGAAACTTTATGTATTTTCTGTGGACCTAGTCTCTTGGTGGCCATTCATATTTTAGGAACTGACATGTTCAGTTGTATTAAACTAGCCTGAAAATGGAGAGCAACTGTTTAAGACCAAAGCGGTTGACCTTACATTTTCACAAGTAATAAGATTTGATTTACTGTAGATACTGCAGTCTTGCTAGAAACTGAGGATTTTTTTTTTTTACTTTGCCATATATAGCACATATATGTAGATAGACACACTGTTTTTGCACATAGTTCAAATGAACTACAAGCAAAAATTACTTTGAGAAGCATGAAAGTAGACTGAGAAACATTAGAATGCACAAGTGTTTTCAGTTCAGAGTTTTCCAGCAGAAATGTGCAGCAGTTTCACAGAGTATTTTTTTAAATTTTGGTTTGACAAGTACATCCTTCAGGATGCAGGTGGCAACAGTATCACCCTTAGAAAAGAATAGGATCCATTTTAGCTGAAGAGTGGTTGAACAAACTTTTTGTCTGTTGTGTTAACGTTCATGTCTGTGTTCATGATTCCTCCCTGTAGCTTTGCTGTACTATAATGCCGTAGTGCTTTCACACTGTGTTCTATTTACAGTTTTACTTAGGCTTTCAGAATCAGGGCTTTTACTGTGTTTGACTATCTAAATCCTCCTGGTAAGGGCAAAAAATTTCCACATTATTCATAATCTCAAATGATTTTTGGTTTAGGTAGGCCCCAAAAGAGTTTGAAAACTGTATTAGTATTTTGTACAGGACTTGATTCTCTCTTGAGTCGTGTTGACTTTTTCTTTCCCCTGCCTTTGGACTGTGTTATGCTTCCTTGCCAAAGTTAACAGATCTGAGAGAGCCTGGATTGTGCATGCAGATGTGAAACTGCTTGGTAGAGTTGGGTTTTTAAATTTGATTTTGATGGGGGTTTTGTTTTTCTGAGAAAGTAAAGAGAATGAGGAAATACACTCACTTAAGTCGTAACATAATTTGCAATAAAGATTGGTTGGGGGTGTGTGTTAGCATGGGGGTTTTGTTTCTTTGTTTTCCCCCAGATTGAAAGATTAATATACGAAAATAAAACCTTTCATTCATTTGAAATATCCTTGGGCAATTGCAGGGAATGCCCTTTCTTACTAGGGTGCTTCATTTGCAGACCTGTATGTGAAACTGGACAATTTGTATTACTGCATAGAGATCTTGGTTAGGGCTTTGGTTATGTCTTACAGGAGGCTACAGGATACATGGAATCCACCCTCTTGCCGCTGCCTCTCTGACTAAATTTTCCAGAGCAAAGCAAAGGGAATGTATTTACATTAACATCCATGGCAGATCAAACAACTCCCAGGACCGTGGTTGAGGAAATAATTCTGGCGCCTTGGTGCTGTGGTCCTGGCTGAAGGCAGGAACTTCAGAAAGACTCACTGGCAAAAGTGGAGAAAACGGTTTGGGTGAGGTGGAACAAAGGAATGGGTCCTTTATTTTTTTTGGTAGCAAAGTGTCTTGTTTGAGTGTATCAGCAAGATCATGGAAGAGGGAAAGAAAGAAATATTCCATGATTTCCGATGGATAACAGGAGATACTTGGAGAATAATAGGATAACAGGAGAAGAAAACAAAGGATTTGGCTTGGTCCAAAAATTATGTACTTTTTCTCAGTGATGAAAACCAACCCAGGAGGATACCTACGGAGATGCTTATTTTGTGTGTATCAGCCTTCCATGCTGCCTGCATAAAAAGTACATACAGAATAATTTATTGCAAGTTTCAGAACTGATCATCTGCATAAGCCTGTCAAGAGCACATTAAGTGAGCATCGAGGGGAAAAAGCAGTTTTGTTTTGATCTCTCCATGACCTTGCTGGTAGTGGAGATAAAAATATAAATGGTGATACTTCTTCTTAATACATTTTCTTTTATTTTTACATCTCTTTAGAGAAAGAACAAATGTTCCCAAGGCATGACAGAATTCTGAATTACTAAAATATACTTTTCTACAATTCTTTTTTAAATTAGAAAATTGTTATTCTGTATAACAAAATTACTAAAACTGCAAGTTTGATGGAGAAGCAAAGGAAATTGGCTTAAACCCCATTATGAGTGGCTAATTTATACCTCAGTGAAGACACGTGCCAATAGTTTGGGTATCTCTGTCTCTTAGAAGTATCAGTCTCTTTCTTCAAAATCCAAAGTGGCAGCTAGATTTTAACTCGACTCTGTTATTCCTGAATGGATTAATAATTACTTGCCAAACAAATATTGATGTTAGGTTATGGACTAATAGTAGGTTCTCTGATGCACAGATCGTTAGCAAAGAGGCAGGAGGTCTACCTTCTCTTATGAGGTATTTGAATCGTTTGCATTCCCTCCTCCCTCGTTGGCACGTAAGTATGTGCTCCCTCTCTTGACGGTGAGCTGGAAGTGACACTTTTCAAAATAACTTGACAAAGATACTTTTGAAACTGTCACTTCCTTATGATAATTTAATTATTCCTTTTTTCTTCAAAGAAAACGTCAAGCTATTTCCAGATTCTTATGTGCATTTTTATCTCCTTCTTTTGGAATTGGAGCGTAATATTATTGAAAGCCAGCAGTGTAAGAAAAATCTAGAGATTATCACATAAAAATGTAGGTTTTGCTATTACAAGTGTGTAGATTTTAAATCAAAAAGAAATATAAAAATCTGACCAAAATGCTAATTTTTGCATTGAAACTGTCAAATAATCATTTAATGATTATAAATTGCAGAGCCTACATATTCATGTATAGAATATTCACAAATATTAATAATCACAGGCTAGTTATACTTTTGTAAAATATAATATTGTACTGTATATAATCACGTGTTTCAAGGAAATAGTTTTTTATTTTAAAATATTTTTTGTTCTATGGACAGCTTTGATTCTTGAAGGTCCAGGAGAGAACATTTGGGACTATTAGAGAGATTTATGATAGAAGTACGCATATGCTTAACATGGCTTAAGTGTTGTGTGTTTTCATCAGATTTTTTCCAAGATTTCAGGTTATTTATGTGTAACAGAGCTCCAGCTGATAGCAGCAAGATCTGGATTAGGTAACCAATTTGTTGAGGTAGTTCTCTTAAGGAACAGTTCTTATTTTAATACTGTTCTCTGCTTCCCTGACAACATCTGTGGCTAAAAAAATATGTATTTTAGAATGTATCCAACTGTAAGTATGTTGTCCTATGGGAACCCTCTCACAGTCCTTGCTGCCCTCTTCACAGAATTAACTGAAGTCCTGCTTTAGGCCCCAGAATGTGAGCCACACGTCGTAGATTCCTTAAGCATCTTTACTATCTATCATCTGAAGAGATTGGTGATGTTGGTTTTTTGTTCTTTTCTATGTATTTGTAGACTGACTGGTTAGATTTAGTGAAATATTTGCAAATTGTAGGACAAGAAATTTATAGGACAAGAGTGTTATTTTGCTAACTTTTTAAATATGTGCCTTCATACTTGGTTTTATCTGTGTACACACACGCACACAAATACCATGTCTCTCGACGTCGCATTCTATATGCAGATACCTGTATTTTTAACATTAAAGTAGTGATGGCCCTAATATACAGCTTTTTTCTATAATGTAGGCAGTTTTAATTTCTGGACACAACCACTTGCGAATTGAAAGTGACAATTTCAGAAAACAGTAATATCACAGTAGTACAATCTCCACATAGAATGTAATTCTGTATATACTGCATTATAAATACTCCCCTCCAAGGGCACTATGCATTTGCTGAAGACACCATGGTAGTTAATGTCTCACGTGGCTGAATATTGTTGCAAAGACCTTTTTTAAAATCTCCAATATTGGAGGGCTCAGCTGAAAATAGCTGTGTGACACGCCTGAAACAGACTCAGACGTCGCTGCTGAGCGTAAGGAAAGACCTGAATACGAGGATTACAGATCCCACAAATCCTCAGCTCAGTTTTACAGAAGGCTCAGGCAGTTTATGTATTCAGTTAATCTATTTTCACTTCAGTGTAATGACTTGCAGCTGTAACCCACTTCATTGGCAGATCAGAAGCTACACTGTAATATCTGTCCAACCCATACCATTTGTCTTGGAAGGGTAATTATTTAGCTTATGGCATGTTTTATTCTCCCAGGCTACGCTTAAAAATAAACAGAGCCCAGGCAGCCTGGAGGCTGCTCCCCTGTGATAACTGTGCCGTGTCCGTGGCACTTACTGTCTGCATGGGAAGCGCAGGCAGAGGAGCCTGGGCAGTGCAGATTTATCTCACCAGGCCCTGTTTGGGTGGTCTGGTAGGTGGTCGGTCATAGAATCATAGAATGGTTTGGATTGGAAGGGACCTTAAAGATCATCTAGTTCAAACCCACTGCCATGGCCAGGGACACCTCCCACTAAACCAGTGCACAGGTCTCCTGAGGACTCTTCCATAGATCCTTTTCAGACGTTTACTAAAGCCCGTGTTTGAAAACCCTTCGGCTCACCCCTGCTGGGGATGCTGCAGTAGGCTGTCCAGCAGGGCAGGCAGATTTTCTGACTTCTCATTGTCCCAAATTAAGAGGATAACCCAGCCTGCAAAACTACGGCACCTCTTCGGGTCTTCAGCCTTTTGTTTGTTTCTAAATCTTCCATCTCAAGCTGTGTTATTTCATTTAACAAAGACCAGTTTCCTTTATTGCCACCTAGTATTTCCATGTATCAAGAGCCAAGTCTCTCTGGCTCTGCATCCCAGGGAAAACACTATCAGAGCTTGGCTGCTGTTGTGCAGCACCTTCAGTAGCTGACCCCTTATTTGTGATCCATGTTGTGCACAGCTTCATAAAATCGCAGATACTTTGATGTTTTGCTGTGCTAAGAAGAAGTGCTTTGAGGAGCTCAATGAGATCTCCAGTTTTCAAGTCATCAAAATACTTGAAAATGACAAGCTGCTTCTTTTCTGAGGGGAAAAATGTTCAAATCTTTCAAAGTGTGAAGTGACCGGAGCTCACAGAATTGGGGGTCCTTTTGGCTTGCTGTTATTTAGGACTAAGTTACTTAGGCTTTTATGAAACTGTCCAATTTGCACTGGCCGGCATGGACCTACTGTGGGTGGAGAACTGGATGGGAAGGCAGCAGTTTGTCTGCTTTCCACCAGGAAGCAAAGAGTTTCACTTCGTTTCAGCCACTGCGCACCTGAAGGGGACATGAACTTCCTACATCAAAACGTGGTGCCTCAGCTTTATTTGGGTGGAGGTTTTAATTAGATCACTCTTTCAACACTTGCTTATGCCAACAGGAAGACCTGACTGGTAACAACTGTGAAAATACACCTCATGTACGCACTCGATGTGCAACCTTGGGATGTGAATTTTATAGAGGTTAAAAAAATTACAAGCACAGGCACATAGGTACACTGTCATGTTTCCTGCTTTGCTGTGCATATTTTGGACTTCCTTAGCTTCTGTCCACAAGTAATTAGTTGTATGGTCCAGAAGTACTTACGAGTGATCTATTTCTTCCCCTATCACTTTGGATTCAGATCAGCTCACTTGGAGCTCAGCATTTAATGCAAGCTTCTGTAATTAAACCCTTCCCCATGGCATTTTACCACATGGTGTCACGCTGCAGCGCTGTTTACTTAATCGTCTTGCTTTGCTGGATGGCAAGTGTTTCATTAGGAACTATTTATGAATTTACAACATAACCTAATGAGGTCTTGTCTCCAGTCAGGACAGGTTTGCCTTACTGGTTGATATAATTATCTAAGTCAAGCCGCAGTATAACCTGGACTGGGAGTCTTTTGCACACACATTTTAAAGTACAATTATGTTGTCACTAAGTGACATACCTGCAAGACTTGGTAAGGTTAATTTAGTAGCCCAGATGTGAAATACTGCAAAAGACTTTTCATTTTAAAAGTTCAGACAATTAATTTAACGTGTAAACAGTAATTGTTTGGAGAGATACCATGGCTATGTAATACTAGTGTGATCCTTGTTTTATTGTGGTAAACTTAAATTTAGCATTGTGTTGTAAAGGCAGAAGCATGCTTTTAATTTGAACTTTAAAAGTAAGTTGAAACACTGCCTTCCGGGTATTTGAATTGAGTCCTCCTCTTTGATTTTACTAAGAGAAAAGTTAGTGGTGGGAATTGTTTTGGAGCATGTGAGTCAAATTCATTCTTTGGCAAGTACCTTGATTTGGGGTTTAATCTAGAGTTTGGCACTGCTAACAAAGGTGAAGCATAATTATTTACCAAACGGCATCTAAATTAAACATTAAGCACATGCTGAATTGTTTGAATAAAGATAACCTGTGCTTCTGTGCTTTCAATGTTAGTCAATAGGAAAATGCTGTGCCTCCCCAATGAGGACCACAGGAATTTTCAGCTTTCACTTCCCCACTGAGTCTCCTTTGTTTTGTTTTTCAGACTTTGTCTAAATCTTTGAGTCAGATTTACTGTATCTTAATGGAAATGAAATGCAGATTTCTAGGAGACTAAGATGCCTGGCAAACGGGCAACTTAATCTTTGGAAATGTTTTTACCTCTTGTTAACCATGTGTTATCAAGAAACGGGATGTTTGTTTCCATTGTCTTTTTTTAGCCTTTCAGCCTTTCTTTCCTTTTTGTTGACTTTTTCTTGTCTTTCTTTTGCCCTTTTCTTTTCCTGCTGTCCCTTAAATTTGCTTTCTTGAGTGCAGAAGTTTCATAACTGGGAGTCATTGAGCAGTGAATCTCCTTTTGCGCTATTTTCCACCCCATTCCTCTGCTGGCATGTTTACACGCTGATGTGCAACTTCATCTTTTACTGGAGTCCAACACGCAGCAGAAGTGGCTCTGCACATGAAAAGGCCTTGGGAAGGACACAGAGTACCCACTTCAGTGGGCTCCCCTCAGCAACCCTTTCATGTGTCAAGCTCTCACAACCTACTGCTGAGAGAAATGGACATGGCAAATCCATTTCTCTCTGCAGCAGACTCAGCATGCAAAGAGCCGGCAGGGCTGAGCTACAGAGAAACCCAAGTGTGACATCAAGGCCAGAGTATTCCTCATCTGGGCCAGAGTTTATGGCTTTTTTTTTAAAAAAAAAACAACCAACCAACCAACCAAAAAATTCTCCACAAAAAAACCACCAGCCTCCAAACCCTTATCTCCTTCTGCCTGAGAGCTATTAGCTTGTTTTCTAGAAAAATACCTGAAGTATCTGGTGCTAAACTTCCTTTTAGATGAAAGTTTGAAGGAGCTTTACAAGATATGTGCAGAAATGAATGTTAGTGACAGCTGTTTAAGCTTTACCTAAATTAGGCATTCTTTAGCCAGATGATATAGCTCATTGTTAGGCTGAAACATTGATCTAGAACTATGAATTCCTAATCCCTTCCTCAGGCTCCCACTGCTGGATTCCAGATGTGGAAGATAATGTGTTAAAACAGTGCTGCCTTTTTTGCTTCCCTCCGAGTTCCGTTTCTTTCTCGTCTGTTTTCAACTCCATCTCCTCCTCTAAGATATGATTTCTTGATATGTGACTCATGAATGTCACCAGTAGCAACCAGCGCCCTGTCCCAGCACCCTATTTGTGATATGATTGTATTTAGAATAGAATCATAGAATCATAGAATCATTTAGGTTGGAAGAGACCCCTGGGATCATCAAGTCCAACCATCAGCCCTACTCTACAAGTTCCCCCCTACACTAGATCTCTCAACACCACATCTAATCTGCTCTTAAACACAGTCAGGGATGGTGACTCCACCACCTCCCTGGGCAGCTGATTCCACTGGCTGACCACTCTCTCCGTGAAAAATTTTTTCCTAATGTCTAGCCTAAACCTACCCTGCTGCAGCTTGCAGCCATTCCCTCTTGTCCTGTCGCTACTATTTATACACAGAACTAACAGTTCTTTAGCAATCTGAACTCAAATTTTTTCTCTGCCCCATACATTTCAATGAGCGGGTGCCTTTACTATTTCTGGCATAGTAATGCTTTTGAAGATCAATTAAAAGAATGCAATATAGGCTGATTTAAGAAGTACCAGGAGCATTAGAAAATAGGTATTTTGAAGTTTTCTTAGATGAAGGTGGTCCCAAACCTGTGGACAAGGTTGTCATTGTATGATTCCAATTTAATTTGCAGGCTGTACTAAAATTCAATTAGTAATTCTGAATTATTACTACGTATTAGTCATATTAATAAAAAATCTATTAGATTGCTATGAATTAGTATTTATTACCCAAAAGATTTTCCACTAAAACATGGAAATGTATTGCCTGCTTATTCATAATTATAGGTTGTAGATTCCTTCTTTAGATGCTGTTCTAGGGATTGGTTGGTTGGAAATCACAGGTATCTCCACTCCAGGGACACCTTTGTGCTCAGGCATGTGCACGCACAAGGGCAAGGTGGGAGTTGAGAGATGTTTATATTTGTTTGATAGCCTTTCTGTAGCATGCTGCTTAGATCAAAGGAGTACATGATGTATCTTTTTAACATACAGATTTACAGGGCTACATAACTGTCTGTCCTTTTGTTGCTTCCCCGTTTTTCCAGGAAAAAGTCCCAACTTAACAAACAGATGGGTGAAGTACTCATTTGAGTTTCATATTGCACTATGGATGGACTTAAAAGGATTTTATAAATTTACGGTCTCTATCATCTGAAGTTCTGCTCTTTCATAGCATTACAATAGGTTGGCTGCCGAGTTGTGTGTTACTGTGCTCTACTTGAGCTGTTTGGAATATTACTTTGAGAGTTGGAAGGGCTCCGGGGTGCTAAAACTGATTATGAGATTTTTCTTTGCTTGACAAGATGAGCAGGTCCATGTGAAGTATAAGGTAGTTATGTGGATTGACGGCAGACAGGTTTCAATCACAGAATCATGTTGTGTTTTGCTCATCTTTGAGGTGGGATGCCGGTAAAATTGAGTTTCAAGAGGATAATTACAGCCCAATCAAATCCTCAGGTTAAGTTTCATGACTTTTTTTTTAATTATTACTTTTAAAGTGATCCCTTCCAGTGATTTGGTGTACCCTGAGAGTTCTTCAGAAGCTTTGCTTATTATTTGTCTTCCTGAGAATCAAGAGTAAAAGGTAGTAAGTTTAACAAAAACTCCGACTGCCCAACAATCTTAATTTTAAACATTTCAGTAGTCAAGTAATGTCAAGCGTGCCCAGTCCTTACTGGTAAATTTTTCCATCTGTTAGTAAGTATTATTCTTCAGTGTGCCCGTGACAACAGCTTTGTGTGCTGACACTTCTGTCAGGTGGGAGTCTCAGCCGGCTGGTTAAGTGATCCCAGCTTGTAATTGCTCACCCCATAGATAACCTTCCATAGTCAAGTACCTGACCCTCTTAAGAAATTAGGAGTTAACTCTGTGAATGGGGACTGTTTTGAGTGGTAAAATAATCCCTTTAGCTAAGCAGGATAAGCCCTGAGTCCAGGCAGAGCCCTTTTAGGAAGTTATAGTTATGCATTCCCCAACAATAACACAACATTCACAGTTCCCCTCGTATCATTATGCAGTTCATTGGTCTCTGACCACAAAGGTTGGGCAAGGGCTATGGCTTTCCTTAATCTATTTTCTTGAGAAGCATTTGCTGCAGTCCCTGGTTTTCATTTGTGCACTGGAAAGTCTCAGTTCAGGCTCCTATTGCTTGAACCGTCCCTCTTGCCGACTGCTTTGTGCTTCCAAGTTGAATCAACTCAAACTGCTGCAACTGGGGATCGGGATGGGCTCCTGCTCAGTCACAAAATCCAACTCTTCACACAGCATGTTTATCCTTGCAAGACCTTCCCAGAAGACTGTCTGGTGTGATGGCAATACTCCAGTACCACCCAGTCATTCTCCTCAGTTTTGGAAAGACTGGCATCTTGAACTCAGGTCCCTGGTAGCTGGCATCCCATCTCTGCTCAATGGAGCTGGTGTTCATCCCATCCTCTTTTCCAGTATCGTGCATGAGTACAAGTTCTTTCACAAGGGGGGAGGTTCTGCCTGTAGGTGCTCCTCACCTTTACAAGGTTGCATGTGATGCTTTAGATTTTGATACCGTAATACACAGTTCTGCCATTTAAGACATTCCCATTACCCTATTTGGTAGTTATCATTCTTCTATCCTTTTCTGAGCTTTTTCTACTGCTCTACTTCTCTTATTCCTACTTCTTTAATTATACCATATCTGTGTTAGAAACAAAGAAACACGAGGTTGGAAAGGACCTACAAGATCATCTAGTCCAACCATCCTCCTGTCACCAATACTACCCACTAAGCTACTAAATCATGTCTTGTAGCACCTCATCCAGCCACTTCTTGAACACCACCAGGGATGGTGACTCCACCACCTCCCTGGACAGGCCATTCCAGTGCCTGACCACTCTTGGGGAGAAAAAGGTTTTCCTGGCATCTCATCTAAATCTCCCCTGGTGCAACCTGTGACCATTCCCTTGAGTCCCATTGTTAGTTATCTGGAAGAAGAGGCCGACCCCCTCCTCTTAACAACCTCCCTTCAGGAAGTTGTAGAGTGTGATGAGGTCTCCCCTGAGCCTCCTCTTCTCCAGACTAAACAATCCCAGCTCCCTCAGCCGCTCCTCATAGAACTTGTGCTCCAGACTCCTCACCAGTTTTGTCATCCCTTCTCTGGATACGTTCCAGGGCCTCAATGTCTGTCTTGTAGTGAGGGGCCCAAAACTGAACACAGTACTCGAGGTGCGGCCTCACCTGAGCTGAGTACAGGGGGATGATCACCTCCCTGCTCCAGTTGCAGAAAGCTGTGTTCTAACTCTGAAGTGTAGCTGGTCTGATTTTAGCACTGCCATTGTTTATGAATTGACCGCTTTTATTATGTTGAAGTTGACTTTTCGTTTGGAAATCAAATTTCCAAGGTACCTTTGAAAAAATTCTACTGAATTCTTTGAACAAGTTTTGTTGCTTAGAATGTCTTTGTTCCTTCCGTACACCCAGAAGTTCACGTAGAGGAGGTGTTATTGAGTCATCTGAGCACTTGCCACCTAACTTGAGGAGAAAGTGAGAGGTTTTGAAAGCTGACTCAAAGAAAAAACATGAGCTGCTCTAGTTCAATTAGGCATGCCCTTTCTTTGGGGCTTTGATACCGCTGCAGCCAAAGGCAACCCTGCTCATGGCTAACAGCCTTCCAAGCAAGTGCTTCTGCCCCTTCGATGGTCCAGGTCTGATCAGTGTGGGAGCTGTTTCATGCTATGCTATATATATTATAAATATAATATTTATATTAGATAAATATTAGAAGTTCCAGTAACCTGCCCCAAACCAGTGGGATTGGAGCGTGGCATGCTGTCTGCAACAGAGAAACTTTTGGTATCTGTGTAAAACAATGGGAACAGAAACACAAGAGCAGTGGAAAATAATGCAGCTTTTCACTTTTAAATAATCTAAAATGGTTGACACAAAATGGGATTGAAGTATACCAGTCAAGATCCAGTTTAGGCAATTTTGATGTTTTTCTTCCAAATCCATTGTTTGGCACCATGTAATTCTTTAATACAAAACAGTTGTTTTCATTTTTAATGTTAGTTACAGGAAAATTTATGATGTATTTGTACTTCTCTGCAAATATTCAAGTGCTCTTCTGGAAGAAGGCATGCAATAAATAACATTGCTTCATACACAGAGTGGACATTAAATCATTTAATAGTATAATAAGAAAGCCTTGAACTAAAATCCTTTTGGACTTTCTGAAGGTTGCTTTTTTTATTAGATTTTCCAATATTATATTCTTTAATGGAAAACTTTCCCTCCTGCTAGTATATATTCAGTCTTGTCTTAAAATTAAAATAGGGCAAAATATTTGCTTTCACTACAGAACAGAGATATACAGAAGAGAGAAAACATATCTATATTACATCATTATGTTATAATTTAAAATATTTACACGCATTTTAAGAATACTGGCAAGTCTCACTGGCTGAAAATCTATAGCGGTGCCTGCAATAGCTCAAGATTGCAAATCCCAACATCAAGAAATAGGTTTTTTCAGCTCCCAGTGATCACTCTGAATTACTTGGAGCTCAGAGTTTCTCAGAAAATAGGTTGGTTTCTCAGTGCTACTGTTACATAAAAAAAAATATCTTAATACTATAGTTTTCTCCTTAAGTAGGCTTAAAATACACATGGAAGCTTTAAAGTTTAAACCACTACAGATACTTATTCTGCAAATCCTGAGTGCAAGACTGACAGTACCAAGGCCCTTGAGCTGAAGGAGTGACTTCACTAGCTGGCGTCACCAGCAGCCTTTCATGATCTCCTTAGGCCTCCTCCCACCAAGGCACTGTTTCACAGACCCTTGCAGGACTAGCATCCTCGCAGCCCTGTTCCAGCTTAGTAACAATGCACTATGTTGGAAAGCGCAGCACTAAGCCCTTGTATTTTAGGGGCGTCCTCCTGCTCTGAAAAGGGAAGGCAGGGAATATAACTGCAGATGTAAAATTTTTGCATTTCATTGGTCTCAATGACTCAGAATAAATGTCAAATGTACAAATGAAAATATTTGTCTCTAGCTGGCTGTTTTTCCAAGACTATATAAGTCAGGCTTCATGCTTTCTAAGCAGCTATATCTCCCAATATAGCTTCAGACTAAATACTAAAGGCACATGGACAAGACCTAAAAATAGGAGGAGCTATCTTCAATTTGTCTCCCTTCAGGATAAAGTTACACTTAAAAAATTTGAAAAACTGAGGATCAAATTAATGTTTTGCTTTCATTCACTCACGAGGAGAAAGCTTCTGTTATAGAGAATCTAGTCCCAGAAGGGGTGGAGGTAAGAATTTCTCTGCTGCTCTCTAACAGGGCAAGGCAAGGATTCTGTCCATGCATCACTATATAGAAACACCTTGTCAGAAATGATCAAAATTAGATCGGATTCTTGATCTGTAGGGATGACATGTCAGAACATGTGAAGTTTCCAGTGAACTAACTAATATATATCATGCAGTGAGATACGCCTGCATACATTCTTTGTGTATGGTGCCAACACCCCCAGATCTGCTTTTACTGCTTACCTTCCTCCAGTTGAGATTGTGTGAAATCCCACTTACAGGGGGGCAGATTTTATGACTGGATTTTATTTTATTGCTTCTCCTTGTGCATTTGCTCTCTGTCTTTTTGAACTTCCTATGTATATCTATGGCGTTTGAAATTCGGGAATAAATTTACAACTACTCTTGAACAAACCACTGCAGTGCAACACTTTTCCTTCAGAAAGGCTTTTTGGTCACAAATCTGCTTTTATGAAAAAGTGGAAATAGGTTGAAATACTTATAGATAATATTCTGGTGAAAATGTATCTGCTCTAACTGTTGATTTTAAGGCAGGGTTAACAGAACCATAGTGCCTTATATAGAGCACAGCAGATACTCCAGCCATAGACATTCGCTCTTTCAAGACATTTCATCGAGGAGAGGAGACTTTTTTTTTGGTTACATTTTTTCATTTCTGTGTTTTTTCATCCCCTCTTTGTTCCAAAAATGTGGAGTGTGGTATGTTTCAATTCCTTTGCTCCTTGGAAATGTTAAAGCCATTTGCTGCTCTAACTGATCCCTGCTTGGAGTGTTTCATTACTGACGCAATCTCGAGGTGAGCATTATAAAGTGAAGTATTATTCTTGATCTTACTGCGAAGCAGTAGGGAGTCAAACTGCAGGCAGCCAATGTCAAAATCGCCTTTTCTAAAGGATTTTTTATTTTTTTTTCATGTGAGGCTGAAGTGCATTTAAGGCTGTGTTTGCTGATCTTGAAGCTCAGTATATAACGAGTAAAATGACAGAATATGACCTTGCAAAGAACGAGAGGGATAAAATCTACATGAGCTTTGGGGATAATGGAAATGAGGCTCAGTCCAAATGAATGAGACCTTTAAAGGTTCCCTTTCCCTTCAAAAAGGTTTTTGATACAATATGAAGCTTCTAACAAACCCTCAAGAAAAGACAATTACGGTACTATCCATAGGGTTCAGAATTCAAGGTGTTCAGAGTGGCTGCAATTTGACAGCCATAGAAACCATTTCCTATTTAATCTATTTAACAAGAATGAAAGAGTGTTTTCTTGCTCTTAGTATGTAGAATATTTAGTCATTAATTTGGTTTTATACTGTTTTCACTGCTGAGATTTGAGCATATTGTGGAAAATTAATTATCTTAGCGCATACCATACTTATGAAGTATTGATTTGCCTTTTCCAGTTATAAAAAAAAAAGTACCATTTTTTTCCTCTTAAATTGAATTTATTTCTTCAGAGGAGTTAGACTGGAAAATGCCGCATGAAAAGCTGTTTTTTTGAAAAGCGGAGTGTATTGAGTGGATTGTTTTTAAACTAATTTAAAATAGTTTGGGCAGCCTTCTTTCACAACCACCTCTTTTAACGTATCAGTTCTCCAGGAAATTAGGCAGCACATCTCCAGCCGTTGCAGAACGAGGAGTATTTCTGTGCAGATCTGAAAGACGTTGATGAGGGTGAATGTGGAGGGCCTGGTGTAAGGAAAGGCAGTTCATCCGTCTCCTGTTGGTAGCTCAGGCCATTCGAGTAGATGTCCTTCATGACGGAGGTAGCAGTGAGGTTTCTGTCAATAGTCACATTTCTTAGGCTTAGTTCTGTTTCTTACTCTGCTGCTGCTGCTGGCTTCTGCTTTCTATGCAGTCTTCTCATCACTGATTTTCGCCATGTTCAAAGCTTTTTCCTCTGTCCCTGCCTTCATGGAACCAAAGTGATTCTTTCTGCCTTTCAGTTGAGAGTTGCTGGTTTTGGAGAAGGGAAAAAGAGATGGAGGTGGGAAGCTGGTTGGTTGGTTTGGTACCTAGGGTTTTTTTGGTCTGGGATTTTTTGTTGCAGTTTCTTTTATTCTTTTCTTTTATACATAACTCCCATTTTCTTGGAATTTAAGTCTGTAGTTTTAGGAACTGTGGAAAAAGATACACGTTCACTTTAATTTTTCTGTTGTATTTTTGCTTTCCATGCCAAATTCCTCTAGACACTTCTTATGACTAGCCCCAGTTGCACACTGGTGCTCTTCCTGCACGTCCTTTTGTAGTTACTGTGCTGCTGTGTGCAATGAACCCTCCCTCTCTCCCCATCTCCGTGCCGTGCTTTTCCTTTCTCCTTTTCTACCAGATTTCACTTGTGATTTCTTTAGGTGACATATGAATGCTCAGGATTTCAGAACAGCCCACAGCTGCAATTAGCCATTTGTCAAGGTGTGCATGAACCAACTGGCCTCCTTGCTGCAGTTAAGTCCTTCATTCAGTCTGGTGACACACCACAAAATTATCGTCTTAGCTCAATCAATGGGAAAAGTCCCATAGCAACGGAAGCCTGTCTGGGTATATTACAGGTTATATAAAAAAAACATTGTGTGCATTCAACTCTTCCCTGCCCGCCGCCCCCCTCCCCAATATAGAGTTGGTTTTCCTTTCATCTTCTAAAGGCAATAAAAACTTTGTCCACCAGCAGTTATAAATTTTTGGTGTGCCACACCCCCAATTCACTGCTATTATGCTCAGGCTTGTGTGGCTGGAACCCCACGAGGCATTTTCAAGTATCTCCTCCATCCCACTCAAGCACTTCTCATCACTCCAGAAATGTCTTTCTTTAGCTTATAGGACAGAAGAATGAGCTCCCTTCAGAGCTTAATATACCTCTGCTTCACACAGAAGCTGAAGGGGTGCTGAGGTAATGTAATGAGAGCACAGGCAATCCGAGTTGGAAGTAAAATACATTTTCTCTGATGTGCTCAACCTTTTCTGCCCTGGGGCTTAAAAACTGAAATCTAGTCTTTAATTTAGCGTCCTCCGCTTGTACACTGAAATGCCGCTAATGATTCGAGAGTTAACAAGAGGGTAGCAAAAATGATATGTCAGATATATCTGAAGCCATAAAAATTCTAAAGGCAAGACAATTTGACTCATGTCAATGGATTTTGAAAATATAATTTTCTGTCTACTGGAGGCCAGGGAAGAGAACATACTCAGTTCATTTGTGTCACAGTATTTTTACAAACTCCTTATTAAATCAAACTTGAAGTAAAGGTTCATTTTTACAACAGTCAGTGTGCTATTATGCTCATTAGTTTAGAATGGCTAAATAGGATGATTTGGAAATGTAAAAATAGTCTAAAAAATCTAGATCGCTTCAAAACAGAGACATATTTGGTTGTGGAGAGTTTTGTGGTTTGGGGCTTTTTTCCTTTCTTTTCTTTTTTTCTGTAGAAGTAGTGCTCCTGGGAAAAAGGCTGGGACTTGTGATTCACCAGCTCAATTATTCTTAGGAACGCGTCATGTGTGTCAGTCCTTCTGATGTTTTTTCCTTCTCTTTTTTTTTTTCCATGAGCTTTTACTAGGCAAGATTGCCGTGCGTCATGAGTGCAAGGGCATGTGTTCCGAGGAGATTAATATCCATTTCCAGAAACATGGTGATTTCTCATGATTTGTGTTTCACAGAGGTGCCTATTTACACCATCTAAAAATGTTGTATAGGGCATCTATTATTTAACCTGTCTAATTTTTTTTTAATGCTGTGAAGAAGTCCATTTATTCAGTAAGATAGTTGCTTTTCATGGCACTTTAACATCTGTTTCTGAATGGTATCTTCAGCTCTGTAGTGAAACTTAAACCTACTTTGGAGTTGGAAGCTAATGCATGTTAGTGATGGCATACAATGCAATTTTATGCTGTTCATATATATTTAAAATAAGATTGATTTACAGTAGTTTCTTTCCCCGGGGAATACAACTTAAACTAATTCTTACTGATCTAAATGCGTTTAAAACTGGTTCATAAACTCCTCAAAACCACAAAACTCAAAGCCAGCTTACTCCAGCATTGCTGTCATGGCTAAAAAAGCACGCTTTCCTGACAACTGCCTGGTTGGTCAGCTTGTGTTCTCTTGGCATCGCCTTTCTTTAGGTCAAAAAATGAGACAGAAAAATACATTAATGCAATATATCCTATTGGTGCGAGTCAGTTGGGGATGCACTTGGGAAGATCCGTTTCTCAGAAAGTAGTGAGCTTCTTAACAGAAGGCTGCAAGTAAAAGCAAACCCCCAAACTAGTCTATACTCAACTGTGTACCATGTGGGTATTTGGGGTGTGCAGCCAACTGCTCCAACAGTGTTTTGCCCCCAGCCAGTCCCTGGTTGGCTTCTACCAGTACGTGCTCAGCTCAGTCCTGAACTTTGTCCTCATCAGAAGAGGCAATTTTTAAAAAAATTATTATTATTGTTAAAGAAACATACTCTTGGAGGCTACTAACATCTCTTCATGGGCCTCTGTCCTGGTTTGAGGTAGAACAGAACCAATTTTCTGTTCAGTAATTTTACTTTTTCAGCTGACCCTCCTCTAACTGACTAAATTAACAGCATATTGTTCAAAACCTGTTCACTCTCACAGTGATAAGACCTGATTATACCAAGGAATGGTATGCAGAGAGGCCCTTATTATAGCTTATACTTATTGCTATAACAACCAAGGTCAGGTAATTTTCTTATTTGCCCTGTTGGAAGGTTGGAAGCAAAAAAGCATAGAGGGGTTAGACCTGTAGGGAGGGCTGAACAGGATAGGTGACCCAAAAATTGACCAACTGGGGTATTCCATCCCATCCACATCATGCTCAGTATAAAAGCTGAGAGATCGAAGGGTCAACTCCCTTTCTTTTGTGGCCAGCGTCTGAGGAGGACACTGTCTGTTCATCTGCCTCTGATCCCAATCCAAGTATTCCTGATCTGGAATCCAGCTCCTGTTGATCACCAAGTCCAGTCTGAGACTTTTCCCTATGCCTGCTGGTAACATGATCGTTGTCCTGGGAGCTTCATACAGTTTGGTATATATTGTATCTATTTCATTATTTTCTTTCTTTTTTTGTTTGTTTTAATTTTAGTATTAAATACTTCATTAAAGTAGTTTAGTTCACTCTAAACACGTAAATCTCTTTATCCTCTTCCTCTCCCTTTCGTTTTGGGGAGAGGAAGGGCCATCTGTCAGTCTGGTTTTGGTAATTTTGTCTGAAACGACAACAGCCTCTTATTCTGCTGGTCATCATATCTATTCCTGGTCTTTCTTCTTCCAATAAGGCTGAGAACCTTTTCAGATGCAACAAAGCCTCCATTTTCTTGGGAGGGGGAGAAATTAAGAGAACAAAAAGCCAGTTAATTGGGCAAGACATGACCTAAGCTTTTCTCCTCTGCTGACTGGTGGGCGTTTGTTATTGCAGGTTCTGGTTTGTGGGAGGGATATTGCAAAGGTAGGAACACCGGTTGCTCAGCATGATGGAAGATGCTTTGGGAGCACCAGCTTGCCTGATGACTGCCCAAGTGCTTCATTCTGACCCACAGCTGGGGCTGAATCTGTGTCGAGTTGCCTTGTACAGATCCACAGTGTGATGCAAATGGAGGCAAACGTTGTATTAGATCATGCTGTCGTGGCAAAGTAAAAAGTGTATCGGTGCTATCCGATTAATGGCATAGTAAATTGAATCTGTTAAGTCTAAACAAAATTTGCTTTGGTCCCTAATTTTGAGCATACCTTTATTATTTTTAATGGATTGAAGCTGACAGGAGATTTGTGTAAGAAGATTTTATGTAATTCTAATGGGAATCTGAGCCCTTTGTCAGTGTATGGCAAAATCCTTCACAAAATCATTCACAGAATTTAAGATGGTCTTAACGTTATCCAAGATTATTTACAGAATACTCTTAAATGCCTAGATATTTCTTTATAATGTACTGAAGACATCCACAGGCTGGTACATGGCCTTACTGATGGGGTTTGAGCCCTTCAGCCTTCACTGTCCACCACGGTATTCATTATTGTTAGTCAGCAAGGAAGCAAAATGGCAGACTTCAAAACTTGTGTGTGGGCACCACACTTGTGCGTGGAAACAACTTTGATTCAGGAGAATTTCAGGGATTTTGTCAGTTGAGAAGCTTTTCATCACTGATTGCCATATTGAGAAGTAAAAGCAGGCTGGTGCCCTCCCTGGCACCGCGACGTGGCTTCGAGGAGAGCACAGAGCCGGCCCCTTACCCTCCATCAGCTTCCTCTCAGAAGGGTCAGCCGCCACAGCTGCCCCAGCTCCGTCCCTCGCCTCCTCTCACGGGAGGCCCCACAGCCCAGGCCGGTCAGGCACTGTCCGTGGCACTAGAAGCCCATGAGGTGGCAAATGGTGCCTTTGTCTGGGGAAGGAGTGTCAGTAAGCTGGCAGCAGCCGTGGAGGACTGTGGAAAGCCCAGAAGTGAGCACTGGATGCCATGCCATGCTGAGAAATGCATGGAGGACAGGTGAAGGAAGTTGGATGAGAACTTTCTAAAGCCATAAAGCAAAAGAGAAACCCTTTAGGTCGTCTCACTGTTGGCAGACCCTGCCTGCTTCCACAGGCCCTGCTGCCCATTGTGTCACAGCCACTTGGAGATGGCTGCAAGTACCTGTTAAATCAGGGCCTGTACAAAAAGCAGCACATGAGGCATTTATCTCAGTGAGAGGCAGTGACTAGATATCATAGAATGGTTTAGGTTGGAAGGGATCTTAAGGATCATCAAGTTCCAACCCCTGCTCTAGGCAGGGATACCTCCCACCAGACCAAGTTGCTTAAAGCCACATCCAGCCTGGCCTTGAACACTTCCAGGGATGGGGCATCCACAGCTTCTCTGGGCAACCTGTTCTAGTGTCTCACCACTCTCACAGGAAAGAAATTTTTCTTGATATGTAATGTAAATGGTCCCTCTTACAGCTTGAAGCCATTATCCTTGCCCTGTCATTATATGCCCTTGTAAAAGTCCCTCCCCATCATTCCCTGTACCCCCCTTCAGATACTGGAAGGGGCTATTCCTGGTTAACTCCTGGTCCTGTCTGGGGGGAGAATTGCAATAACCTGTGCGTGGCCATGAGCACATGTAAACCTCTGCAACAACAAGAAATACTGCATGGAGTATTACATTCTTAGTGCAGATGTAGCCTGTTTGCAGTATTATTCACAAGGCCTTTTCTGTTTTCTTTGAGCATATGGGCACTGTTGAAATAATGTATTAAGAAGGAAATAGAATTTTCCTGCTGTCTCAGTAGTAGGCCTCAATTTCTGGGGTTTGTAGACTTGTATAAAATTTATCTTATCTGTGTCTCATGATCTGGTGACTATTTAGTAATAACGGTCACCCACACAGTTTGCCGGGACACCATGCTGTTTGGTAACGAGAACTCCTGGAGTTCTGTGAAGGCACCAATTAATCATCATAGTGCCAATTAAAAAGGCCATTAGAAATACTGCCCATAGCCATCAATCCTGCATAGGTATTCTTTCTCGAAGAGATGCATGTGTAGTGCACTCAGATCTGCACACTTGTGCATACTTCTTTTTCCAGGTCGATATGACCTGGTAGAGTGATCGGGCAGAATGTATTGGCAGCAGCAATGAATTTATATTCTGTCTTACATCATCCTTAAATTTATTCCAGTCTGTTAAATCTTAAATCAGGTTTTGTTTTTGTAAATGGGATATAGCTCTTCATGTGGCATAGTTACACTTAAGCTGTCACAGGAGTTGTACTGCAGTATTGTCAGGGTATGATTTTAAGGCCAACTTTCATTAAATCCTTCCAGAACGGGGACTTAGTTGTCCCACAGTTGCTGGTGGGGAACTGTGTGCCTGTTTGGGTCTCCAAGCACTCCAGTAATACAAGTAATTGTGGGTGCAGCAAGTAACATTTTGACTTTACATTTACCTTACATTACATTACCTTACTTTTCATTTTGAATTCTTTTTTTCAGCTGCTCATAAATTCTTCAGATTTCACATGTTTGAATTAGAGACATTTTTATGCTGATTGTGGGCCCTGGAATTTTGGGTTTCTTTTTCCCAAAAAGTCCATTTGAAAATAACTGAAGCATTTTATGACACTAAGAGTAAAATAGAATGCTGTTTTGTCTGTATTAAGAATAAGAACTAAACCCCACTTTTTTATTAGGAAGCAGAGCTCATGCTTTGAGCAAGGGTTTGAAAATTCTTAAGGGGTTATGTTGTTTTCTTTTTTTCTTGTAAAACATCTTCCAAAGTTGTCCAAAGTTACAGGGCATTGAAACCCCCTGTTGTCTCACGCTGATCAGAGGTGTTAACATTTTAGAATTGTGTTCTGCAAGAGAAATGGAGCGGGATGGGAAGGACCTGTAATAAGTGCAGCACCTTTATCAGGAATCTGCAATTGTACTCAGGATTTTTCTCTGCTGTTAGCAAATACTTTACGAAACACAGAAGCAGATATACATGTTATCATCATATTATCACAGAAGATAATCTGCTACCTCTGTCTTTCACTTCAATAGCTTAGGTACCAGTTTTTTGATAAGTGGGTCTTTGGAATTGATGATGCCTGTCGGCGTCACCATGCTGCTCCATAGTGGGTGGTCAGTTTGGTTTTCCAGTTTACATGGAAAAAAAAAAAAGGTAAAAAAATTCCAAACAACCAGTTTGCATTAAAAATTAATAATCCAAACAAACCTATTTCAATCTTTTTCCCCCAGCCTTCAAGCTCCAGAAATTACACACAAAAGGTCAGCGAGTTGTAATTACTTGCATACATTTGCTCAAGACTACTCCTTTGTGTATGATCATCAAAATTCAGTTATTAATTATGTCATCATAGACTCCATAAGATTTTTTGATGGTAGAAGGTGATACAGCTCTAGGAATTAGGCTTGTGTTGTGAAGGAGCTCCCTGTCTCTTTTGTTGCTGAAATCATAAGGCGGGAGTCTTGTGAAGAGACAAACCCATTACTTGCCTCATTGCATGGCCACCATGCATTGTCATGGAGGACCCAGCATGAGCATATCAAGCAGCACCTGCCAGTGCTGCTCCTCCTGGAGCAAAGCAACACACGTCTAGGCAACTACAGTCCTTATTGCCTCCACTGAAATCTGGGAGCAACCCCAAACTCCACAAAAAGGCTAAGAAATGCTGAATACACATAGTGCATGGACATGCTGGCTTTTCATATGGGCATGCAAGGATTTTGGTGTCAATTGAACTTCATCTTGCTGTGCTCCATCTCCCAGCTTTTATCCCATATCCCAGCTATTATCCAGGAGATGATAAAATGCCTTTTGTCAGATGGGAGCGGGAGGGTTGGCAAATAGCCTTGTTCTATTTTAAGTAGTGACGCTAGTGTGCTGAGCACCATGAAAACTGGGATGATGTTAAGAATTTTGCAGTCAGAGCAAAATCCAGAGGGTGTTACAAGACAGCCAGAAATGACAATAAAGCCAATTATTAACTAGCTGCCTTTCATTTAATGGGAGCCCATGTTTGTCATTTGTATTGGGGCAGAGGGAAGAGGCAGCTTGGGAACAAATGTTGGGAGTTTAAAAGGGTGAAATTTTAAACAAGAGTCTTTGTAATAGCAAAGTAATGTGAGGCTTGTATCTGTTAAAAGCAAATTTAAAAATGAAGCCTCTTTCCTGCCCTTCAACTTAAAATCTTATGATTATCTTAAATCCCAAAATGTGGCTTCATTGTTCATTTCCTTCTTACCAGAATGTAAAATAACAGGAGCTCAAGGTTTTAGTGTATTACAAAAAAAAAAGTAATCCTTTTTCATTATAACTTCTGGTAGTGTTTTAATTAAAGGTATTAGGAGAACCGTCATGTGCGACACATTTTAAAGTTGTTGTACAGTGTGCTAGAAATATCTAGGAAAGGGATTATGTGCATAACTTGTTCATTTGCAGTGAAGTAGATCGGATTTTGTTATTCTTGACTGTTTATCACTTAAAACTTGATCCTGTGTTTTTATGTGGCTAAGAGGAAGAATGTGTGTTGTGTGCGTTTCTTGGAGTTATTAATCTATTCAACAAATTGAGACTGGTTTTAGGAGAATTCAGTGTTGTTTCTTCATACTGAAAGAAAGCCTATTAAAGAAAGCTGTATGAAATTTTGACACACAGCTAAAGAGAAGACCAAGAAAATGATTTTATCTGTTTTTGTGAGTTGCTTTCATTTCTTCCTGGGTTTGCCCCACCGCCTTCCCCCACCTCTGTCCCAAGTATGCCCTCACAGCATGTTTCAGCCTGTGCTTGTGCCACCTTCAATGGAGGATTTTGAAGATTCGCTCTGATGGGCCGTGCTGTTCTGTCAGAATCGTCTGGTGTTATCTGCCTGCCTTCCTTGGCTCATGCTGCGCTGCCCAAGTGGCAAGGTGCAATTCCATGGATTTAAGAGGGTAATCCAACAGAATTCTTTGTAAGCTTCTGCTGATCTGGTGGTTGATGGTTTATGCCAGGATTTTTTCCTTTTGTATTTTTCTTAAAGATTTTGCATTATGTCACTGCCCTGTCAAACTGGGTCCAAAGTGTATTATGGCAATGAGGATGAGCATTATAGAGTGATGTATGAAAATTGCATTGGTTGCTGTTTAGAATGAATGGTTTGGGGCTGTAAGCTCGAATGTTTTGAATGAGAAGGATGGAGGAAGGAATTTGGGAGGTTGTCCCCAGGAATTGTCATGTAACATGTATTTGTATTAAAATTAGAAAAATGCAAAGTGTAAGGTTTTAGGGAGATATTTTAAAAGTAGAATGGCGTTTCCTCCCACTCCTTAGCCTCTTGTGGACAACAGGACTGTCACTGGTTTTAACAGCTGCCAGCACAGCTGACCTAGCTTTCAATGGAAAGATCTTGGTGATTGACGTTTAAACAAAATGTTAATTTGTTTACATGCCATGTGGTCCCAGAGGACTTGTTTAGGTCACCAGATGCCTTAAAAATCCGAAGTCTTTAGCCATTATAAGGAATTTGTGCAATTTTTCTGTTCAACCATTCTGTATTATCTTCCTTTAGGAGATCTGATGCACTTGTAAGATGCCTTTAAGTAGGGCTTTTACTTTTATATCAGTTTAAAAAAAATGTCTTAAAGTTACTGGGTGCAGGAACATAAAACCAGTTTATTAGGTAAAATGGGGTTACTGTTCTGAGAGACAAGTGTCCCTGTGAAATGATAGTGTATGCTGGCTTCTCTACTTGGTCAAGAGGAAAGTTTGTGTGTTTTCTACTGTTGTGCTCTTTTTGAGCAGTTAGTAATTAAAGTTTTTGGAGTTCTTTAGCTGACAGCTGATTGACCAGCATTCTGAAAGCAGATGGGAATATTTCTTCTGATGGTCCTTTTTTTTTCTTTTTTTTTTTAAATCTTCAGGATCTTACCTAATTACAAGGTGTGTAGAGTGCCTGTGGCCTAATTCCTTTTACCCAAACAAGAATCTGAGTGTTTTTCACATTGTTTTCCTAGGTGAATTTAAATTCATATCACTATGAACATATGAAAGAGAGCATAAAATAAATTCATACTTCTCCCCATCTGTGCCTGGTACCAGCACTGATACACTCATGAAAAATAGGTCCAAGTGTTTCATTAAAAGCAAAATTTTGTCATTTCGTATTACACAAAAGCAAAGTATTTATATTGGAAGTTTTGGAAGTTTATAGTAGAGCCCATGTGAAGCCATTTCTACCCATTACTGTACCTTATTAATGAATGCCTCTGGTTTGTTTGGATTTTTGTATACAGGAAACAATATTAAGAGTCTTGTGTGTTTGACTTTTTCTAAAGTGTCTGCAACAGTATTTACTAAAGTGTAAATGGCCAGTGGGGGTTTTGCAATACCAGCATTTTGTGGTTTTGACCAATCGGACAGATGATGACCCCTCCTCCCCCCCCCTAAGGAAAAGAGAGGAGAGGAAAGGATTAAGAGATTCAGGAGTTTAGAAAAAAACCTAAACTACTTTAATGAATAATAATAATAAACTATAAAAAGAAAAATTAAAAAGTATAAAAGAAAGGATTAAAAAAAGTATACAGTCTATACAAAACCGTATCAGGCTCCCAGGACGATGATCACGTCACCAGCAGCATCAGTGAACGTCCCAGGCTGGACTTGGTGACTGGCAGGAGCTGGATTCCGGATCAGGATCAAAGGCAGACGAACAGACAGGGTCCTCCTCAGACGTCGGCCATTGAAGGAAGAAGCTAATGACCCTTTGATCCGTCAGCTTTTTTACTGAGCATGATGCGGATGGGATGGAATACCCCAGTTGGTCAGGTTTGGGTCACCTGACAAAATTACCTGACCTTGGTTGTTCTAGCAGTAAGTATAAGCAAGGGCCTCTCTGCAGACCATCCCTTGGTATAATCAGGTCTTATCACTGTGAGACGAAACACTCTCTGAACAATGTGCTGTTAATTTCAGACTTTAGTTAGTGAGAAGAGGCCCAGCTAAAAAAGTAAAACTACTGAACAGAAAATTGGTTTGTTTTACCTCAAACCAAGACAAGCAGAAAGCCCATGGTGAAATTTTGTAGAGTATAGTTGTGGTGTCTCAGCTGATTCTAACGTTAAATAACTAGAATCACAGAATGATATAGGGTTGGAAATACTAGAATTATTTGTGAAGTTACTACAGATAGATGGTTTTTATAGCTTTGATTTGGTGAGATATAAAATGATGTAGTATGTGACCTAACGTTATCATTGTGCTTAGCTACGTTGGCTTGGCTGCACCATCCAATTGGTCCAGGAACAGAATATATAGACGTCTCTTTTTCAAAGAGCCCTCAGTTACATGGTTTCACCCTGCTAGAGTGTGTATGTGTGTACACAGCCACAGGCATACTCTTTCTCAGACATCTTAAAAGATGAAACGGGAACAACAGTAACTTTTGATTACATGGCTGCTGTAATCTCACAGTTATTAGCAGTTTGGCACCCATCAAAAGCAGCTTTTGCAGCCCATTCAGTCATTAATTGAACTGAAACTCTTGGCTTGATGGAAGATTTCGGAGAATCCCAGAGAACTGTGGAAGAACTGGTTTAAAATCCCAGATAACTAGAAGAAATGACACATACACCCCCCACACACACATTCATCAAGGGTCCCTGTAGTGAATCTAAGAACACTTCTTGTGTCCTGGTCAGTGAGAGGAAAATGGAGGCGTTTCCCTGAGAAAGTGGAAGAAAGTGGCCACACAGCGTAATAGTATTTTGTGAGAGGTCGGTGAGGGTGTGGTAGGAAGTGGGAGAGGGTGCTGGTGTCTGTCACCTTCTTCCCCTCAACAGCTGCCCATTAATTGTAGGCAGTCTTTGATAAAGGGGCAGGGAGGTTTTTTAAAAAAAAACCAAGCATGGAGAGCAAATAGCTCTCACTGAGTTTATTCCTTTTATTCCTTCTGTGAATTCAGGGGAAGCTTCACTTCTGGCAATAGCAGTTTTTCTAGTGTTTAGTGCCTCGTGTGTTTTCCTTCTATATACTGGACAAAATGAACAAGCATAAAATTGAAGCAGGGACAGAAGAGGGAAGGGGAAAAGGAAGGACCAGTCCTAGACAGCAGGTTATACAATGCTGATCGTTAAAGCCTAGAAAAAAGCTGTTTAAAATTGCTGAGTGTGAAGCAAACATTGCCTGGGTCAGCTTTGCAGCACGACAGTGATAAACACGTGACCATTAATTCAACCCGACAGAAGAGGCGTTGAAGAATACAAATACCATGAATGCTCCGTTCTGCTTATGCACTTGAAATGCAATCCGTAAGCCTGGGCTTCCCTGTCAGAGCGCTGTCTCCCCCATCCTCTCAGTTGATGAGCATCTTCCATGTGAAAGCGCAGCCTTTCTGATCCCATTAGAGAAGAGAGGCTCTGTCTCTGTGGTCCTTTTTGCAACCTGTGCACTCTGTGAATCACGGCGTGCGTGGGGGATTTGTTAAGAGATGCATGGGGACCTAACATGTCACAGGCAGACTTGTTACGGATGAAACCCCGTTGACAGAAAAGATTAGCTGCAACCAAGAGAGAGAGAAAAACAAGAAGTCATCTTTTTACGGGAGATCAGGATGCAAAATTTAGATTATTTATTGGGCAAGAAGATAGTCAGGGCTTTGTGTTATTAGAGGTTCTGTACCCTAGGAAACTGGCAGTGAATTCAGCCTGGTGCTGCCAAACTGTACTTCAGAATCTGAGGTTTCATATGAAAAAGGGGGGAAAAAAGCAAAACAAACAGAAAACCCTCTATACCCTGCAGCTGCAGAGAAAATACTCAGAAACTCACTGTGACCAGAGTTGTGTTCTTGTCTTGAGTCAGCAATCAGCTTGAAGCAATACCTTTGAGAAGAGCGAACTGTGCCGGTCATTTCAATGCATGTGAACTATGAAGTCTGACATGTTTACGCAGCAGCTAGCTCATTTCTCTGTTTTTTTCTGCAAAAACCTCAATGTAATGCATGCTGTTTGAGAATGTATTTTCTTGGGGTAGGAGAACCACAAGGAAAGTTTACAATTTTTCATGTAAATTAGAATTAACATTAAAAAAACAGAAAAGAAAAAATAAGGAGAAAATAAATAAAAAAAAAAGCAAGTAACTTTTCAAATTGTGGAGAAAGAGGGAAACAAAGGATATTTTCTTTGCCCACCGGAAAAAGCTTTAGTCATATCCGGACTCTTGAAAAAATCAAAACAAAACCCCCTTCTTCCCACTAACTCCTACATTCTCCCTAGTGCCACATGCCCCAGCTTACAATTACCCAGCTTTTAATACATTCCACTTCTGCTGTGACATCTATACAATGTACAACAGTTGCACAGTCAGAAAGGAAATCTGTGAAGCACAAAGAATAAAGAATTTGATGACATTTTAAACCAAATGTAGTGAATATGGAAGTAGATAACAGAAGTAAAAGTGGATAGTGATGGTATTTTTTCATTTCTGTATGTCTGTTTAATCCTCCTGTCTGGCATGTACCGACACAGAACTGGGAATTTCCCTTTTGGTGTCAGCTCTACTGAATTTCCATTTAGCAGGCTGCAAAATGCAGGGGATCTTGTGCTTAGTGCTCATGATCACCCGGAGGAACCTGTTAATCAGTGGAGCGATTGTGTGGTTATATGGCTCGCATCATGTTTGAGCATTGAAGCTCAACATTAGAGAAGCCCTGTAATTGCTAATAATTAGTACTGGGTAAGCCTCACAAGGTTTACTTAAGAGTCCCCTCGTGTCAGATTCATATCCAAAGCGTATCTGAAGTATCTGAACCATTTAAGGATCTGGGAGGTAATACTTTGTCATTGTGTAAGGCAGAAGACCTGTGTATGAAAGGGCAAGGGGATTGTGAAATAATTACTGTCTCTGCATTTAATTTGAGTCAATGAAAATGCCAGAATGATTGAAGTGTTTATGCTGAAGATCAAGGAGTTAGATTGAAATAGGGTAATCAAAACCAGGGACATCTTTCTTAAGTTTTTTAATATTTCTTAGGGAGGAGATAATGGAGGGACTGTGAGAGTATGGCAAGGGAGTGTTGGAAGGAAAAGCAGGATCAGAGGTCGCACCTGTGTGAAGCAATGGTTTGAAAATGACAAGTGAAAATAGAAATATGCTTCACTTGACGGTGATGAATGGGTTTCTTGACCTGAGGAGGAAGACTAGAGGTGGCTTTGCACTGTGGAGATGGTAATTTGATAGTGGCAGTTACAGGTGAAAAAGTTTGCTGTTAAAAATGTGGTGGAAAAAATGACTGGTCTTAATTATGTATGGGTCCTCGTGCCCCTGGGCCCCATTCGCCAGGGTAGCTGTGCTTTTCTGAGCCACGGCTCTCACTTGCAGTTTGCCATTTTCCCATACTTTCAGTGTGATTCTCCCATCCCCATTGTCTCTTCCCAGTATGCCTTTGATTTGGTGCTTGTCTGTGCTGGAGTATTCTGCACCACTCACCTGCCCCTTTCCTCTGGCACCACGAAACTGTTCAACTGGCCTTGTGAAGCTGGCAGAGACGAGCAAGGCTCCTAGAATCAGTATTGCGATACCTGCAACTGCACATACAGTTTCCATGAAGTGGGAGGGGGGACCAGTCGTATCTTGCTTACACATCTCTTGTGTCCCAAGGGCAGGGAAATGTTTGCGAGTGGCCTTTAACTTTGCCTCTCTGCAAGCAATAAGCGCCAAGATTCATGTCAGCTTTTTACATACTAAGACAAAAAGCATGTTATGCCCCGCTGGCTGCTTCTGTTCAAACACCAAGCATGGATTTTGAGGTTAGTAGAGGTCTGTTTGCTTAAAAGAGGTTCTGATCGAGATGAATTATGAAAATGTCAATAAATACCACATTTTAAAAGGTAATAAACTGACTATTAATGTTGAAGGAAGAGCTCCAGGCAAACAGCAGCAGCCTGAACCCCTACCTTTGTGAGCCTTCTTCCTTCATTGCACTCAGCATGAGGAGCCGAAGCAGCCCGGACCCCACTTGAAGGCCCAAATAGTCAAAAGTGCTTCACAAACACCATGTTCATGGGTTTTGTTCCTTTGTGTGTGGGTTTCAGTCATACTTAACCATGCAAGTCCCTTCTGTGCATGTGACATCAATCCATTTCATGGCTAAAAATACCTAGTACATTGCAGTTTGGTATGGTGCAATTAATCATACGTTTGGGCACCGCGATGCCAAGTTTTGTTTTGTTTTGTTTTGAAATACTGTGTATGGAAAACTGGAAAAACTAAATAGTGAAATGCCACGTTTAGCATAGTTCTCTTCTTTTGCATTTCTTTGTAGAAAAGTATCAAAGATTTCTTCTAAAGACTTGAGTTAAAAATAAGTAATCATTGCAGACATCCGGTTAGGGTTCAATTGCTTTCCCACCCAGTCAAGAGTTACCTGCTACTTGCCGATCTGCCCGCTATCATCGTCTAACACCAGTTTAGAGATTACCAACTCAAATGACCCATCTGGGAACACTCGCATCCATGGGCCTCCCCCTTCCCCTTCGCTGGACTTGAAGGCTGATTAGTGTTTAGACATTGCTTTGAGATAATGATAATGTGCCTTTTAATTAGCATCAATATTTCTAATCTTTTGGGAAATAGTAATGTGCTTCTTTTTTACTCCTTGACTGCTGACAGATGGCCACTTATTAAACACCATTAAATTCTGACATCAATCATTTCAATGCTTTTTAAAATATGTTTGTCATTTAAATGAAATGATACATATAAAGGAGGGAGGTTTTTCACGCCAGGGTGTTCAGGGCTGAAACAGCATCTGGTGGAGGCCTTGTGCTTCAAGACATTAGAATTATAATCTCTGAGGCCTTGCTAACTTGTCATTTCAGTGTACATGCGTGTGTTAAAAGGGGCTCTTGGACCGAAGTAGCCTGAGTGCTTTGGAGACAAAGCCACTATTTAAACATTTAGAAACTTGAACTTTTGAGAAGCCTGTACTCATACACAGAAAACATTTCATGCATTTGCACAGGAATTCATATTGTATGTGTTTTGTAAAAGCCATGAAAAAAGTGGAGATGGATTGCTGTACATGATTTGCAGCAATGCTTTATTTGACTTGATACATTCTTGGCTGGACTCTCTAATTTGTTATTTGTGGAACTTTGTTTAATGGGTACAGTTGCGGTGTGCATTGTGTCCTTGCTCATCTTAATAGCGGTATTAATTTGCAGGAAGGGACAAAAATTATCTCGCAGAGTTATCAAGCGGCGTTTAGGCTTTCTGAATGCTAATTAATTCAGAGCTCAAATGCTGTACCTGCTGTTTAAAAGGCTGGCAGCTTGTATTCATCACCTGAGTGACAGCTGTTCCCAGCCTTTTTACTCTTAAAAAGAGTGGGGAAGATTAACTCCTTCCATGCTTATGACTGCCATATTGGAATAACAATTGCTATGTTCAAAATTTAAATTTGCAAGTATTTGTCTTCAGCAGGTTTGCTGATTTTGACAGTGTATTAGAGAAAGGGTTGGTTACAGTCTACTGTTAAGAGAAATTGCTAAACATTTCTCCAAAATACTTAGTTTTTCTGGGCAGAAGATAAAAGTCTCTCTGTCAGAAACAGATCCTCACTGTAAGCCACAAGGGAAAGAATTAAAATATTGGGAAGTCAGATTTGAACATTTATTGCATGTGTGGAATCTGAAGAATATTTCTTTTCAAGTTAAATCCTTTTTATAACATTTACTGTCAAGGAAAATATTTATTAGTTGCAGTTCAATTAAATGTTCATGTCATGTCACACAACATAGTAAAAACCAGTTTTGTATTTTATATGCTGTATCCAAAGATCATTGAGTTGTTATTTGTAAATTCCTCTGCGTTGGGAGGAAATGTTAGTCTTTGGTAATAAAAAAGGGGGCTTAAAGGCATGCAGGTAATTCAATGTAATCTGAGAATGAGTATCATCTGGTAAAATGCAGATGTTCTTATGCATGTTTGAGAGGATTATGCAGTTTGACTAAATTATTGAGGAAGTGAGATACTAATATTGGATTACATTCCTTCTTCTTCGCAGAGGAACAGATAGCTAAAATACACGTTAAATCCGTCGCTCCATTCTCTCCTGCTCCCAATCAAAACATTTTAATTGTACTACATTTTCTTTTTGAAGGAAACATGAGACAAATCAACAGTTGTCTCATGTCAAAAGGTATTGCTTCACTACTGATACCGAGCAAAATTCCACAAAAGCTTCCAATGAGTATTTTAGGATCAATTCAAGGTTTTTCTCCTTCTCCTACTTCAAAGACCTAAGAAGTCAGGTATGTTTTGCTTATAAGTATTTCAGAAATACAGATGTACAGTAGATGTGTCGTGATAATTATGAAGTTTTCATTCACATTTTGGAGGCCCTGCATTTTTAGGGGAACTCAGGGTGGACTTGACTAATGCCTCTGGGCTTTGATTCTGCTCACATTGGGTTTTACGCATTCTGATTCAGTAAATCTCATTAAGCACATGTTTAACTTCCAGTATTCACTGAAAGTTCTGTTGACTTCAATAGCAAATTAAGCACATGCTTCAATGTTGTTGGGGGCCTTAGGGAAAGGTGATTAAAGAACAAAGCTATGCTACTAAAATATTTTAACTCATTAAAATCCAGTAGATTTGGTGATGCCGATTCACTGAATGCTCTGTATTGAAAGTAAACCAATTGCCTTCTAGCTGGCTGGCTCTCTTGCACAGCTTGGAACACCAGTATATCAGCCGGGTATTTCTGCTGTGACAAAACATTTCCTTTTACTTTTGACTTACTGTTTTATTCTTACAAATAATTAGTGATTATAATGAGTGATTGAAAATACAATGAGAAATAAAAAGCTTTCCAAGCTTGTTTACAAGGTGTTCTTGAAAATGAAAATAATTTTTAAGAAATCGTTGTCTTGTTCCAAGTTGAGCAAATGTCTCACGTTATTACTGATTAACTTCAAAAGAAGTTTTATTTTCCACACAGAGGGATGCTTTCTTGAAGCCTTAGCAGTATTGTCTTAGTGATCTTTGTGTGTGGACATTTTCTGTGTTAAGTTATTGTGGAGTTCAATACAGAGTAATTAAAAATCATGCTTTGGCAAGACTGAGATGTAGTCTTTGAATTAACATGTAAGATGCTCTAATGAGTCCAGCAAGCATTAGGAAAATGCACTGCAGTGTGCAGTTCTGTCCTTAGTATGTTACTTATTAAAAAGTCCCTATTAAGAATTTTGTGAAATATTTTTTGTAGAGAAGCTGTGTTGCTCTCTAATCCACAGGGAGAAGGTTCTAAAATAACCCCATAATGATTCAGAAATCAGAAGATTGCTTAAGTGCTTGGGGGGCAGAGTAGGAGGCAGTAGGAGGTTTAGAGGGAAGGTCATTAGGTTTGAGGGATTTGGGTTTTTGTAGATGATCATAGAGGAAATAATCAGACCAAGACTGGAATATTTTGGGAGGCTGAACATGGCATTGTTAGATTCCCTGAGTCCCTGTCCTG
>VZTM01034684.1:0-29975 GCA_013400555.1 Jacana jacana | reverse complement strand
CACATGGTCATGAGAAAGATGCATCTTCCTAACTTCCTAGTACACTTCCTTATCACAGGTAATTTATTACATGAGTACTGGCTGTGACCTTATAACTCATGTGAATTACACACCCTCAAATTGATGATAGAACCAAACCAGTTTATGCAGTAGTTAATTCATAATCTAATGCAAAATACAGCTTTAATCTCTCTGGAGACATGATGGTCAAAGAAACCCCATCCATTGTAAGAATTCAAAATCCAACATATTTTATCAAACAAATATATGGAGAGAGAGCAATAGCAGGGGGCTGTGCCTATGCTGATGAGGTTTAGAATTACCTCTGTGTAATCACTTATAAAAACTGTTTGTTGGTACAATGTATAAACTGGTTTTACTGAGAATTTATGGTGAATATGATGGAAGAGTACCTTATAAAACAAAACCCCAACCTTCATTATCTTTAACTTGTGAATTGTATCTAGACTGAGTGAGGTATCTCACCTTACTTGACTTGGTTTATGTTGACAAATTACTTCTATCAGCTCCTATGCCAGTGGAAATCATATTTAAAATTACTGACTGCAGCATCCTGTTCCAATGCTGTAAAATGCTACATCTGGACTATGGTTGAATGATGTAATTGCACAGAGGCCATAAATATGGCTAATGTTCCACAGGCAGGTCTTCCTTTGACCTCGTGTTAAGTAAGTACTTGTTGTGTTCTTCATGGTATCTTCTGAAGGAGCAGGAATCACCTCAAACAGCATATTTAGCCATCTAAGCTCTCTCTTTTGCTGATGGAGATAATTAATTGTTTTCATACACTAATTCAGCCTATTCTAAAATATTTGCCTTCTCAGGGTGCTTATTTTTCTTTGTCTATTTTAAAGGAAGCCTGAAGAGTAGTTGAGATTCCTTGTTTTTAAAAAGTTGCTGGAAGGCAAATACCCTAAGAGTATATCATAACCTACACTCTGACTGTAACACTTTAAGGTCAAATTTTGAATGAAGGATTAATATCCAGCCAGCTTTTTCTTTTCTTCCAATCTAAAAAATAAACAAAAGTGCAGAGAATAACAGGTGGGGCTTTGCCAGAAAGAAAGGGGAAAGGTCAGAAACTCTGGACTGCTTGTCTCTGCAGTTATTTATATATTTCCACGAAAAGTAGATACTGCTGTTTCTAGCGTTTTCCTCTTAGTTAATGAACTTGTGATGGAAAGGTGTGTGTAATTAGAGCTGTCAATATTGAATTCTAAATGTGCATTGCACTATGAATTTAATCTAAGTTTCCCTATCCCCAGTCCTCCCTCCCCATTGCCACTGGGAGAGACTGAAGCACTTGACTGCTGCTGTGGCAAATTGGGTCCTAATAAGTATGATGCTTTACTGCTTCTTGTTTTTGCTAAGATACAACTGCAGCATTTCAGAAGAACTCACCTGGGCATTAACTCAACAAGAAATGTTGGTAGGAGTATTATATTTTTCACGTTTTGATATCTTACTGAATGACTTGCATATAAAGAGGCCTGGCAGCTGGTTTCTGTCAGTGACTGATGCGCTTGTCATTTCAGACTCAGATTTGGCTGATTCACCTCTGCCAGGCTTAAGAATAATATTCTTCTTGCTGTTTCCTATTATTTTGCAATTTTAACTAGCATAAAAGTAATAAAATAAAATTAAAAAAAAAATAAATTAAAAAACCAACAGGAACAAGCAAACAGCAAACCAACAGAGAATGAGGCTGTGACAAAAACTTTTAAATGTTATACAGCAGGATTTATTTAATGTTGAGAAAGAGGTAATCTCAATGCATGTCACCTCTACCAGGAACAGCAGGTTTATTCAGAGATGGAGAGGGTGTTAAAGTAAGGAATATTCATTTTTAGTGCATTAAATTAGTTTGAGTCATATGTTCCCACCCTTAAAGGAGCTCAGTCATAACTGGTAAGACCTAACAACAACAAGATAGGAGAGACAGAGTTTTTCCTTAGATATATATATAAAAAACTTTAAGATGGATGTTTTTATGCTATGTAAAATCTCATAAGGGATCAAGAGGAATTCATACATTAAACAGAAACAAGAAATACCACAAATGTTTCGTTATGAACCCTAGATGTACAGGGCCATCTTCCAATCCACAGGTTATTTTTATTATTTATTATAACAGTTACTGCTCTCAGGAAAGAAAAAGAAAATGGCTGAAAGGCAGAAAGAAAGAGAGAGAGAAAAAAGAAGGAAAGAGCCCACATAATTCTTATCATTAATGCAAAAAGAAATCTTTATTATTTTGTTTTAGAAAAGACAGTCCCTCTATAGTTGAAATGCTAGCAGATGGTTCCTGTTGCTCTAAAATACTGGTGTCATTGGGCTATATAGAATGACCGGAACTGGGGCTTCTTCAATCAGATCACAGCTCTGTCACAGGGTTCCAGATTTTGAAGGAGTGCTTTTCACTGAGAACAAAAAATAAAAATATTTTAGAACATATATACATCACTGCCTCTGAGATTGTTTCACAAAAAATTGTTTTAGGGTGATTCTAAGCACATGTAAAATTGTAAATGTTTGTACTTGGAATTTTGATCCTTGCACTAACTGATATCAGCTAAAAATTCCCCAACAGTTTCCTCAGTACTTTACAAGGGGAAGACTAAAAACAGATGAAATTTTGAAATATAACCCGATTTCATGTTGTTGTACACCCAAGTTCATACGCTTGAAATAATGCCTGATTTACTCTTGCTGCCTTATGATGTGTGTCACCTTGCCTGGTAAAATGGTGTTGTCACTGCTAGTAACAGGCCAGAGGTTTTGCACTGAGTTTGCACAGCCTCAGGGCTGGGGCTTGCCATATCCGCTCTGAGGGAACTTTTCTTGACCTGACTGCTTGTTTCTTTCTCTTGATTAACTGCGACCACAGTTTCTCTGGCCAAATGACCTTGGCTAACCTGTTTTACTTTTCTTTACATTTGTGTAGTAAATCCTTAGGTGTATATGTATAATGAGCAGTTACTCTATGCAGAAGGAGATGTTTTTGACTCTGACATAATGAAATACAGTCCTGGTATGATACCAAAGGCCTCAGAGGACCACTGGAGAGGTGTGCTGGTGGGGGATAAGGGGTGGAGCAAAGGCTGGCATTGGCAACCCCACAGATAAGAACATCTCATGGGTATTAACAACTACACTTGTGGTCAATTACAGCAACACAGACCCAAACCTGAGCAAAACTGGTTTAGGGCTGACAAAGAGAACAGAAATCGAATCTAATGCAGAAAAGCCAATAATACAGTAAATTTCAGTATAAAATAGAGCTGCTGACCAATGATGACAGAATAAAAGTCTTAAAGCATAATAGTAAACATATAAAAATGACCCCAGATGGATCCTACAATGGTGAAGATGCTGCCAACATAGACAACATATTCCTGCCAGAACGATAGAGACAAACTGGCTGCTTGTGGTGTTAACCTCTCAAGCAGTCCAAAGCTATTTAGTTAGTTGCTTTAAGAAGTCAGTTCTTTAAAATCAGAAAGGCAATGGAAGGACAGGCACAACACCAGAAAAAGGGACAGAAATTAAGAAGAGTGTGTTACAATTTTGATTATATTATTAATATTATTGAGCCTCTTGCCATACAAGTATTACTATTCTTTCTTCTTCTGTACAATTAAACCTAGAATCAAAAATGATTTTTGAATTACACTGCTAAATTATCAGTTATACTAACAATAAATTCTTGACTTGTTATATATATTTATACAATATATTTGATCTTCACCCACAAACAAGAGTTTAAACATAACATACAGCATAAAAAACTAGAGTGAGCAATCAATTGCATTTTTAAATCAATTTAAAGAAGCCTGAAGAATCATAGAGTCATAAAATCATAGAATGGTCCAGTCCAGAAGGGACCTCGAGGGTCATCTAGTCCAACCTCCCTGCAATCAGCAGGAACACACCCAACTAGACCAGGTTGCCCAGCGTCTCATCAAGCTTTACCTCAAATAGCTACAGGGAAGGGGCCTCAACCACCTCCATGGGCAACCTGTTCCATTGGTCCACCACTCTCAGAGTAAAGAACCTATTCCTAATATCCAATCTAAACCTGCTCTTCTCCAGCTTGAAGCCATTGCCCCGCATTCTGTCACTGCAGGCCTTTGTAAACAGACCCTCCCCAGCCTTCCTGTAGGCCCCCTTCAGGTACTGGAAAGCTGCTATTAGGTCTCCCCAGAGCCTGCCATTCTCCAGGCTGAACAACCCCAGCTCCCTTAGCCTGTCCTTGTAGCATAGATGCTCCACGCCCTGATCATTTTTGTGGCCCTCCTCTGGACCTTCTCCATCACCTCTTTGTCCTTTGTATATTGAGGGCTCCAGTCCTGCACACAGTTCTCCAAGTGAGGTCTCACCAGAGCAAAGTGGCAGAATCACCTCTCTGGATCTGCTAGCAACACAATTTTTGATGCAGCCCAGGATGGGATTGGCCTTCTGGGCTGCAAGTGCACACTGCCTGCTCATGTCCAGCTTCTCATCCATCAGCATGCCCCAGTCCCTTTCCTTAGGGCTGCTTTCTAATCCCTCATCCCCCAGTCTGTATTGAGGGTGAGGGTTGTTCCAGCCTAGGTGCAGAACCCTGCACTTGCAGACTTTCTGGACAGCATGAAACAATCACTAGAAAAAGAAGGGGCTGGAAGAGTGGTATTTTACAACAGTGGAATGGGTATTGGGTAAAATAATTATATTTCTTGTGAAGAAGTCACAAATACAAGTTTCTCAATATTTAACGGTGCATTAATGGGTGCATTAACTGCTGTTATAAGCCCTTCTTCCAGGTGCTTTTAAAAATGAATTCTCAATGCATGTATTTATATTTTTGAATATTTTTTGTTTCTTCCTTACATTTCACAAAAGGAGAACCTCTTATACATTAGTAAAACATTATCTTAAAATGAAAAATTGTCCCTTTTAAACAACCATGAGCAAGTACATTAGTCCTATAATCTTTGGAAATGCCTTTTTTTGTGCTCTCATCTCATGGCTTTCATGAAGTTCTCAGCCATTCGACGGGTAGATGCTGACAGGTGACAGCAAAGGAGCCACAGGAGCTCTGAAAACATTTTTGTTTAATGTGGCTGGAACAATGACATAGTCTTTCTAACACTTTGACATCCCTCACTGGCTGACATTGCACTTTAGAAAAAATCCCTGTCAACTGGAGCAACTGACACGTGGACTGTAAGTCATGAGATTCGGATCATCATACAATCCACTGAATGCCTGAGAGCATTGTAAATGACAATATGCACCTGAATGCCAACACAATGAAGTACTGAGGGAACATAATGGCTAACTGTGTTGCTTTGAACATTTATTTAGACTCCCATTTTTCTTAAGTCGTTGTCCAAAAGAAAGGAAAAATGGAAAACAGAAAAGGAGAGAAAGACAAAGATAAAGAAAGAGAGAGAGAGAGAGAAAGAGAGAAGGAAAGGAAGGAAGGAAGGAAGGAAGGAAGGAAGGAAGGAAGGAAGGAAGGAAAAGAAAGAAAGAAAAAAAATAAAGAAATAAATTAAAGGTGGGAGGAAGGGAGAAAATATTTAGTTTGTCATGTATTCCAAGAGGGTCATTTAGAAGTTGTACAATGTCTAGCACTTATAAATCTCTCAACTACTGTACCTGGGTAAAATAAATCTCCTATCTTTTGGGGGAAATTACAATAGCTGGAAATGCTGGTAGTGAGGGAGAATTTTATGTGGTGCCACAAATGGATTCACACACGTTGATGATCAGGCAGCAATTGCTGAATACAATCAAATATCCACTTCACATGGGCACAGCTCTGCAGTGTATAGGTGGAATTAATCTAGCAGTGCTGCCTTTCTGGACAGTGAAAAAGCACCAGCCTTAAGCTGTTAACTACATTTGTACACACATAGGTGTGTAGGGTGATCAGATATTTCTGTTTCCTGGTTGATTCCAGTTATTTAATTTAGTGTTCAAGTCTATTGAGACAGGGCTGGAGTAGGTCCTTATAACTTGGATTGAGTAGCAAAGATAGAGTCTTTGTTGGAGATGAAGTAATAGAAGGCGCTGAAATTGAGACTAGACAGTAAACTCTTACACTACCACTAGTAAGAGTAGGAAGTAATTGTGACATTCAAAAATACAGCTACCACAGTAATAGCCATTTTGTGTCTTATAGAAGTAAGGCAAAACTAGGAATAAATGAGTTATCCTTCATATCCCATCCTATCCTATCCTTCATCTTGCCACTTCTCTGTGTATGAATTTATCTCTAAAAAACATTACTACTAAGAAATAACAGGGCTATGGAAAGCCCCTAGAGCCCTCAGTGAGATGCTTGGGCTTCTTTGCATAAGTTTATAGGAAGAAAAAGCATTATAGTATTCTATCAACAAAAATAATCCAATAAACTGAAAGCCACTGCACTTTTTGGTTGAAGACCTTCTTCACTTGTGACTTAAATCATCATCTTCCTCTGCTTCCTATAGAAATACAGAGCAGTTAAGCTAGTTTGGACAACTCACAAATGAGATGGAATGGATGTCAGGCTTTGAATGTTTTTTTGTTTGCAATCTCTGTTTAGTTATGACACTTAATGTTCCCTAGTGTCTACTGTCACGGAATCATGGAATCAAGGCATTGTTAGAGTTGGAAGGAACCTTTAGAGATCTAGTCCAACTCCTCTGCTAAAGCAGGATTGCCTAGAGCACATTACTTGGGACTGCATCCAGGTGGGTCTCGAAAATCTCCAGAAAAGGGGACTCCACAACCTCCCTGGGCAGCCTGTTTCAGAGCTCTGTTACCACCACCCTAAAGAAGTTTTTTCTCATATTTGAATGGAACTTCATGTGTTCCAGCTTGTGCTCATTGCCCCTCATCCAGTCACTGGTAACCAGTGAAAAGAGTCTGGCTCCATCCTCCTTCAATGCACACTTCAGATACTTGTAAGCATGAATAAGGTCTCCCCTCAACCTTCTCTTCTCCAGACTGAGAGATATCTCCCAGGTCTCTCAGCCTTTCCTCATAAGGGATATGCCCCAATCCCTTAATCATCTTTGTTGCCCTACACTGGATTCTCCCCTGTCTCTCCTGAATTCGGGAGCCCAGCACTGGGCACAGTTTTCCAATTGTGGTGTGGCCTCACCAGTGCAGTGTAGAGAGGGAGAATAACCTCCCTCGACCTACTGGCCACACTCTTCCCTGTGTAGCCCAGGATTTCACTCCCCCTCTTGGTGACAAGGGCACATTGCTGGCTAATGGCTGGTTTACTATCTATCAGGATAGTACTTCCCCTCAGAAGTACTTTGCAGCAGGTCCGCCCCTAACCTATATTGGTGTCTGGCATTCTTCCTCCCCAGGTGCAGGTCCCTACATTCCTGTATCTACCCTGAAACATGGAATGGAGACCAAATCTTCCAGACAAGTGTAGTAGTCAAAATTATTCTCCTAAATATGAATATAAATATTTTTCATGTGAATTCTGGGGCAATGAATAAATAAGTACTGAAATGCATAGTGGGAGTTGAATGGGAATAAATAAATGCAATATCTAAGCAACTTTGACCTTGTGACTCAGTTTATCCATTTGTAAAATGAGAACAATTACGTTTTCCACATAATGTTTGAGAGCCCAAGTCCGGGAATGTTTTCAAAGACTCCCAAGATCTTTAGTTGGAATGCTGCAGAGAAGTAAAAGGATTATTTTTTGATGCAAGATGTTATTTTTTAAAGGGGTTGACAGTATTTCTAATTCATAAAATGAATTTTACCAAAAAAAATTAATACATAGATATTTCTCATTCCTAATGCTACAGCTTTGGCACTTGTTTAAAGCACAACTATTTAAAAGTTTGAATTTTGAAAATAAAACCTTTAGAAAGTCTTTTTAAAAAAGTGTTAGTATTCTAACAGCTCTCACTAGCAAGATAGGTAAGTGCCTATAAGGTTTTCTGTTATAAACCTGGATTTTCAGGATTAATTTATCAGCTTTTTAAAATCCCATTGGGTTAAAACTTGTCATACAAGCTGTCAATCCATATCTCATGTTTTTTCCTAAAAGAAAATGGTTTAAATACTTCAGAATTTTTTTAAATGTGAGCCAATCCCCAGAGTAGAACTTTTTGTTGGCTTATATGCTATTTTTGATCAGATGAAGCTAGAAATGCTGCCAGATGATTGCAACAATGCACACCAAGCTATTACTGTGATCTGTTTGAGAAATTTAAGGGGTAAAATCTATATAAAATGGCCCTCAGATGTATAGTAGCCCTCTTGTTTGATGGGTGAATGCTACATTAATGAAAAGATTAATGAAGTAGTCTTGCATCCTCTTAATGTGGATTTTACAGGATGCTAGTTCAAAGGATTGTGTTTAGTTACTGGAAAGACTGATTGCAACCTGCAGTACTGAAGCCACATGAATCATTGCATTAGCATATAGAATTGAGACAACAAGCAATTTTAAAGGTACTTAAAATCATTTCTTGATTGATTAAGTTCTTCTCCCAAGCAAGAACATTTTCCTTAATGTCAGAGAATATGAAAAGCACAGTCTCATTCCGCAACAGCTATTTAGTCCACTCCTTTCCCTACTCCAACGTGCAGATACACAGTGACTGTTATGCTGCATTTTCAAAGTAATTCAAAACTATTCCAGCACCACCAGCTTTTGCTGTGGCATTGCTAAGACAGAAGACCCTTAAAACTGCACTCTGCTATTCAAAGTAAATTAAATGTTGCTCTATTAGCAAAGCTGTAGAAACACACCACCTTACATGAAAGGCTGTTGGCATTTTGGTAATAGATCCAGGACAAATAATTCACAATAGTTGTAGGAAATCAGCTATCCTCTTCTGAAAAGGTCTCGCAGAGTGGTTTTATAAACCCCTTCCACATTTCCAGTAGGATCACAGCAATATTCTGACCATGTTTGTCTCAGAGGAACAGAGACTGTGGACCACTTCCCTGATACCTGTCCCATACCTGTCCCATCATGAGTCTAATCTTCAGGTTAGAATGAAGGTTTGCAAAACTCCAAGGGCAAAGGCAAAAGGAATGTGTTATGGCTTGAATGGACATACACTTTGCTGAGTGAAAAACTGACTGGATGGCTAGGCCCAAAGAGTAGTGGTGAATGAGTTAAATCCAGTTGGCAGCTGGTTACAAGTGGTGTTGCCCAGGGCTCCGTACTTTAGTACGGAGGCTCTTTAGTATCTTTATCAATGATTTGGACAAGGGTATTGAGTCACCCTCAGTAAGTTTGCAAATGACACTAAATGGGGCAGGAGTGTTTATCTGATGACTCTACCGAGGGGTCTGGACAGGCTGGATTGATGGGCGGATGCCAATGGTATGAGCTTCATCAAGGCCAAGTGCTGGAGTGCTGTGTCCTGCACTTGAATCACAACAGCCCCATACAGTGCTGCAGGCTTGGGGAAGAGTGGCTGGAAAGCTGCCTGGCAGAAAAGAACCTGGGAGTATTGGTCAATTGCCAGCTGAATATGAGCCAGCAGTGTGCCCAGTTAGCTAAGAAGGTCAACAGCATCCTGGCTGGTGGTAGAAATAGTGTGGCCAGCAGGACTAGAGAGGTGATCATCTCCCTGTACTCATGTACTAGTGAGGCCACACCTCAAGTACTGTATTCAGTTCTGGGCTTCTCACTACTAGAATGACATTGAGATGCTTAGAATGTTGTCCAGAGAAGGGCAACAAAGCTGGTGAAGGGTCTAGAGCACAAGTTATGAGGATCAGCTGGAGGATCTGGTGTTGTTTATCTTGGAGAAAAAGAGGCTGAGGTGAGACTTTATCACCCTCTACAACTAGCTGAAATGAGGTTATAGTGAGATGGGTCCTGGTCTCTTCTCCCAAGTAACAAGTGATAGGACAAGCAGAAAGGGCTTCAAGTTTCACCAGGGGAAGTTTATATTGGGTATGAGAAAAAATTTCTTCACTGAAAGGGTTATTAAACATTGGAACAGACACCATCCCTGGAGGTATTTAAAAGATGTGTAGCTGCAGTGCTGAGTGACATGGTTTAGTGTGAACTGGGCTAGGTTAAAGATTGGATGTGATGATCTTAACAGGCTCTTCCAACCAAAATGATTCTACAATTCTGCTATTTGCAAATGTAAACGTTTGCATGCATGTGTGTGTGTACATTAATCCAGCCGAAGGCAGTGAGGAGGTAACCTGTCTTCCTTTCTGTCAGGGTGCTCAAATGCAAGGGTTCCTCTCTTACCCTTGCATGTAGGTTTTGCTTTTGTTTCTTTGGGTTTGTTTTTGCCAGTGAATACCCACAAACTACAAGGTTCAGAAGGTGAGGCGGGCGGGGGTGTGTGCAAAGCAAAAGCCCGGGCAGACAAGAGCAGCACATAAATGTTGATTTCACAAGGGTAGTTGGGTATTCATTAGAAACATATTTATAGCCACTCCCAATGCACATGCTGATTAAATTGGTCACACATTTTTTGCTGCTGTTTGCTAAACACTCTGTAGAGTTTTACTGAATACCTATCAGTTAAATCCCAAATGGTGTTCTGCTTGAATTGAACCTCAGTTCTTAACCATATGCTTCATGCTAAAATGTTAATTGGAATTATTTATAGTACAGAATTGTGGATAACTATTTGTTTTCCACACATATCAATTATTTAACTTATTTTTTTATTTAAATTATAGTTTGTAACATAAGAAAATAGCTATACTGCCTTTTTAAGGACTTTTCAGTTGCTAAGGTCTTTATTACACATTTCTCCCCAGATTTCCAGAACCAAGTGAGATTTGGGGGCAGAGATGACTCAGTGAGACCTGGGAAGTCACAATAGGAAAGGTCTCTTTCTCCTTCTATCCAAGGTGGAGTAATTGTACTTCTATCCAACATAGCCTCCTACAGCCCATGGCCTTGGGCAATGGTGCTGATTGCTTTTCCTCCTACCCCCTACTCCCCCAAATGCAGCTGTGTTTGAAGTTTCATAAAACCCTTACCACTCTTTGAAACAGCATGAAAGAAAAATATTTCAGAACTTCACTGAAATTGGGATGGCAATTACACTGTAAATAGCTGGAGAGAGGCAGTTTGGTGCTGAAATGGCAATATCAGATTTTTTCTGATACTTTAAAGAAATTGTTTTTGTACAGATAGAGCTGTCTCATCTCATGCAGTTATTTAAATAATTTCTCCGTAACCCATTGTGGAAAGACCATTTTTTTAGTTTGCTGTCTGGAATTCATGCAGTCTTAAATTAATTTTAATGATTAATTCCAGACTTTTCCATTCACGTTTATCAAGCAAATAAAATGTATTTGAAACAGGGAAAGACAGATTTTTCTCAAAAAAAGTGAAATATGAAGGACTTTATTTTATTATTCTAAAACTTTCATTGTACTTAAAATGCCTGTGCTGGCCTTTGTACTAGCAGAGCATTGCAAAGACTTTACATTGAAACTATAAAGAAGCTTAGAATTCTGTTTCACCTGGGTCTGTGAGTAGTGATTCACACACACACACACACATAGTTTTCTGCTGTCTCAAATTTGAACTGTATCATAGATGCTATTAAAGCAGAGTTCTCCTTGCAGTTACACAAAGTTACATTGAGGGTACAAAATAGTGAAGGATTAGTCCCTCTCTGTCTAATGCATAGAACTTTTGTTAGATTAATCTAAGTCTTTGGTGTACTTCTTTTTTCTTACTCTCTGAAAACCTTGCCAAAATCTCTCATTGCATAATTTAAACTCTCTAAGCCAAATTAAAACATCATCCATTATAAACTCTGAAAACTTTCTAGCTCTCTTAAATCTACCCAATTAATCTCAGAAATATCTTGGGAGTAGAACTTCCACTAAAGTGTATTCACTGAAATGAATAACATCCAAATAGTAACTTCTAACCTAGATTTACCCAGCACTCCTTTCCAAAATATGTCTGACATTTTTCTTTGGTAGAATCACCTGAGACTTCTTCATAAGCTTCAGTCAGACAATATGAATACTTTCTGGCTTTGCTTAAATGTTATTCTTTGTCCTTACACTTTTAGAGAATGGCATTAACACATTCTCTTTAGTTTTTCAGACATCCCTCTTTTCCCTGATGTCACAATCTTAATTATTACTTTTTCCTTTATTATTTCATCTGAATGAATGACTGTAATTTTATTGGTGGATGAATCACTCGCATGTACTGATTTATCTGTCCTGAAGTGCTATTTTTTTGTCCATACTCTCTCAGCCTTGAAAGATAGTTAGGGATTGATTCTCTTTGCCTGTTACTGATAAAAATATCTTTTCAACCAACTATTCTAAGTATTCTCTGGCGTATCTTAATTCCTCTGATATGCTGACATGCTCTGAGCTTTGTTGTTTCACTCTCCTTGCCTTTTTCTATTGTTACATTATCCCCTTCTATAGGGGTGAGAGCAATGTAGCCTGCTTTCCTCACATACACTCTTCCACTGATAGAGGCAACCTGCTTATGCGATTGTCCCTGAGAACTTGGGTAAATTTTTAACACAAAACACAGCTATGTCATTCATATATGCATAAACATATGGATATAACAGAAAAACAAAAGAAGGGGTTTTTATCAGCAAGATTATTCACTGAATTACAAAGTTTGTGCATTTACCTGTTTTCTGTGCTGTGATATCTTTTTTTTCCTCCTTGACTAAAGTTAATTATCTTGAGTCCAAAACCTGAAGGACATCTTGTTTGTGTACCTCCTAAATTGGAAATATAAAATACTGAAATTCTCTCTGAATATGTTTCTGAGTGTTTTCTTTAAAATTCCCGTTGATTTCCAGAATGAAATATCTCTATGAATAAAAATTGCTTTAAAGTATCAAACAATGCTATGTGTAATCATACTACACCATTGCAAGATAAAGAATAACACTGAAACAATCATGCTCCATTTTCAGTTACTGTCACAGTCCGATGTTTTTGCTATTATTAAAGACCTTAAAGTCTTATGGTTACAGAAAAATCCTTTTCCCCTCACACTCCCTCGTTTCCAGAGGTTTCTAACCTTCCTGCACAGAAGAAAAGAAAACTACACAAAATAGTGCACTACTTTCTCTAAAGACAAACACACACAACTCCTGAACACTTATTATTTACCCTTGAATGCCATTAGGTTAAAGCTGATGGCTTTGTGCCATACCTTCGATTTGTCAGGTCAAATTGGATCTCCTCAATGTTTGGAGCAGACGTCCAGATAACCACCCACTGTAGTCCAGTTCTCTTCTGCTCCAGAAATATCCAGGTATATACATCACATATTTACAGGCTGAGCATAAATATTATCCTCAGCGTACAAATATTTGTTTCAGAAAAGAAATGCTTTTTCGCTCACTAAAGAAACGACATATTTACCTTTTTTTTTTTTAAATCAACATTTTGAATAAATTTATGAACTTTTGAGATGTGCTTTAAAAATGTTCAAATCATCCAGTTCAATTGAGTAAGGAATGATCTATGTTAAGGATTGTATTGTTGTTAATCATGAGATGTGAGATGTTTTGTTCTGTGCTGTCAATATTGTGAAGCAGACACTAAAAAAATAATTGTTTGTCAAGGTATCAGAGAACAAAAAGCCCCGTCCTATATACATTTAATTATTACTCTAACTGCACAAAAATGTTATATGAATTTTATGTTTGTAACCTTGCAAACAAATTGTTGTTTTATAATGCAACACATTTCCGATCTACAATCATGGTATGTTACTAAGGGCCAAATCCTAATGGATTTACTGAAGTCATACTCAGTCAAATAGCACTCTTAAAGAATAGATAAACTTCATTATTGTTAACTTGGAATCAAGGCTCAGTGAGCCACTTCACCACTATTCCTGAGTCATTGAGATCAGAGAATACTCTTCCTTCTATAAAGATTTCCCAAGTGACAATTAACATTTACTATAGTCACCAGACTCAGTTCAGTTTGATTTAAGAATAGGAAACAAAACAAAACAAAACAAAACAAAAACAACAAAAAAAAAACCCACAAAGAAACAAACAAAAAACCAAACCAACCAAACAAACAAAAAAACCCCAACCTCCAAATCTCTAAAGATAAATTAATCTGATAAAAATAGTAAAGATTGCATAATAAAAAACTTTAAAAAAATAAATATATCTAAACCAAATAACCTGAAGTATATTTTTATCCAAAACGTACAGGACATAATGCAGTACTTTGGAAAACAATGCAACTTTCACTAGTCCTAGTATAGCTATTTGCACTAGCATTTCTGGAGACAGAAATGGAATTGCAGGAGATTGTAGAAGAAGGAATTAATTCAATGGGAAACACTTAAGGAGGTACGGTGCAGGGGGGAGGGTGGGGAAGAAAAGGAAAGAAAAGGAAAAAAAAATACATAAGGACAAGAGCATTTCTAATTTTGTTGATCTTATAACAGAACATGAAGATATGAATACACATTTTTTTCATAAAGGAAGCCTCACAGATGGGGCTAGAAAGCAAACCATCACATGCATGGCAGAAGGAAGGGAAAAGCAATCCCTCTGGATCTAACATGGTAAAAAATATTCTCCTGCAACCACATCTGGCAACTGGTTTGCTTGTTTGTGTACTTCCACCAGAGATACCAGTCTCAGATGTGACCATCTATATATAGTTCAGTAAAAATATTAAAAGGCAAACACATAAACAAAACCCCAAATTGTCCAAAAGTAAGAACTCTTTTTTTTTATTTATTTTAGGCTACTGCAGAAGTTTTGAATCTCAAGGTCTCAAGGTAAGTACAATACAAAAGGTGACGCAATCTCCTCTCAAACATTTGATACACCAAACCCTTTTGTGGCAATGCAAAAGATATATTTGACATATAAAGGGATACATCGATCAAAGTCTGTCCTCAATATTAGGCCAGAACCAAGCATCCTTGGGAAGAACTACCTGGTGGAAGGTAAAGCTCTCGTGTACTTGGCAGCAACAAAGCTGAGAGACATTAGGCAGAAGCAGAACAAAATCTGTTTTCCCAATGAAAAAAAAAGAAATAACAGGGAAAAGGAAAAATGGGATCTCTTGAGAAAGATACAAAGCAATGTGGAGATACAGAGGCACACAGTGGTCAAAAAGAATGGTGTTGGGTTTCTTCTTACAGAGGACGTAGACAGGAAGCCCGGCCCATGGGGAGGAAGGCTGCATAAAGTGCACAAACTACATCTCTCATGAGACTCAGCCAGCACAAATGAATGCCAGGTTGGCACAAAACATTTATTTTCTATTTTCCCAATGGGAAATACAAGTAATTTTAGCAAAATCAATATTTTCAGGTGAAAAATTGAAGTAGAGCAGGGGAGAAGAGGACACAGAAGCCAATGGGAAAGGGTTATTTATTTATCTGGGCTTTGTTTATTTACCCTGGCAGTTGTGTTATTTTTCTAATTTAATCAAAGAGCTATATAAAACTCCACAGTTGGAGAAAAGGCAGATTACCGATTAGCAGAGAAACCGAGGCATAGGCACTCCCTGGAAGCAGCCAGCTGGGATAGATGAGCACCTGCCAGTAGGGATAGACGAGACTTGGCCCTAGGCTCACTTTGGGTTAAATCCACTGTTTGCTTTATTACCTGACCACGAGCTCCATCTGAAGTGAATAGCTCAGGTGAAATCCAGATGTGCTTCTGGGGATGCTTCAGACCCTAATGGCAGAATGAAAAACCCCACTCCAGATTTGTCTCTCTGTGTCCACACAGGTCGTTGGAATGCCTTTGAATGCATGCACAAACCTCCATGGGTCCTTTTTGTGCTTACAGTGGATATCCTCAGTGTCATGCTCTAACAGAACCAGTCTGGTGACTGCAGCACAGCATTCACATTATTTTGGACACTTGGGAGCTGATAAAAACCCCATTTTACCCCCTAAAATGTCTGACACCTTTTGGGATCCATATGATATATCCGATCTGATCCTCAAATCCTGTAGCATTGTTGACAAGAACCCAGTAAGCATCAAGGAAAGGGAACATATTCACATTAACAATGATAGAAAGAAGAAAAAAATGACAGAAAATGTTTTCAATATGGTTTGGAGAGACACTGACACTGAAAGCAGAACAGTACTCAAACTTTAGGCACATAGTCCAAATGTCTTTGAAGACAGAAGTCCCTCTGCAAAACATTTTCCTATATTTTCAAGGTAAATGCATTAATACCAGTAATTAGATAATCTTGGAAGACTTAGATGCTTAGTCAAATTTTCTCTGGCCTGCAAAATTTTATGAGAAATCAGATCTTATAATCTTTGAATCTTATGAGAATTCATAACATTAATTGCATTTGCCTTTGATACTACAATTATAGAATAGAATAGAATAGGATAGAATAGAATAGAATAGAATAGAATAGAATAGAATAGAATAGAATAGAATAGAATAGAATAGAATAGAATAGAAGTGAAGTGAAGTGAAGTGAAGTGATTTCAGTTGGGAGGGACCTACAATAATCATATAGTCTGGCTGCCTGACCAATTCAGGGTTGACCAAGAGTTAAAGCATGTTTTTAAAGGCATTGTCCAAATGTCTCTTAAACAGTCAGGTTTGGCAGCATTGACCACCTCTGCAGGAAGCCTGTTCCAGTTTCTGACCACCCTCTCAGTAGAGAAATGCTTCCTAATGTCCAGGTTGAACCTCCCATGTGCAGCTTAAACCATTCTCATGCATCTTATCACTAGATACAGGGAGAAGAGATCGGCACCTTCCCCTCCACTTCCCCTCCTCAGGAAGTTGTAGAAAGAATTGAGGTCATCCATCAGCCTCCTTCTCTTCAGACAAACCCAAGGTCCTAGATGCTTTTCACAGGACATTCCTTCCAGCTCTTTTTCCAGCTTTGTTGCCATTCTCTGGATTCATTCAAGGACCTTAACATCCTTCTTAAATTGTGAGGCCCAGAGTTGCACAAATTACTCAATTTAAGGCTACACCAATTCTGAATACAGCAGGATAATCACCTCTTTTTCCCAGCTGTTTATACTGTGTTTGCTGCACCCCAGGATGTGGTTTGCCCTCTTGGCTGCCAGGGCACACTGCTGGCACCTATTGAGTCTTCGTTTGTCAGCTCCCCCAGGTCCCTTTCTGCAGGGCTGCTCTCCATGCAGTCCTTTCCAAAATAGTACAATCTTAGGCTTGAGGAAGAAGAATTACAGCTGGGTCTTCAGTACAGATTCAGTCAGCTTCAGCTTTATTTAGAAATGACTGATAATCTGGAGAAATACATTGAGCATACCAGGGAGAGGCATCTCTCTTGATTGCAAGCTACAGTACTAGCTGTGGGACAAAAAAAAATTATTTAGATGTGGTCCTATCCTGCCCTGAGACTTTTCCATTAATCCTGCTTCATTCCCTAGTGGAAAAACTGATCTGTAACAACTTCACACGAGCAGTTATTCAGCACAGCTATTGAAATCCTGATGTGCTTCGTGTTCTGCATGCTTCAAAATAGGACAGTAGAGTTTTACCCGGAAGGATTTGGTCACCTTATGGAGTTATCAAGGCTGCTTGTCAGCTGAGTTGTATTAACTGCCTGTGTGCATCCTTATAGTCTGTTCCAGTTATGACATAAAACACACAAAGGTGCTTTAAGTTAATGATTTTACCTCTGCTGACAGACTGCAATCAGATTTCTAGCAAAGGAAGTCTTTGATCTGGCTTCAGAGAGCCAGAATTATTCTAAGGCAATATTTCCCTTTAAATGACAACTTATAGTACTACTTTTTGTGTGTATTTCTGAAACTATGGTGATTTTGAACTGCATCAACATCGGTACATTTGAGATGTCCCGCCTGTCCTTCAGCTGCCCTGCCAGTAAGGTATAGTTTTGTATTTTATCCCACAGCCTTGTGTGGGTATCTTATACGGTCTATGACATTTCTGACACTAATAGATTCCTGCCTTTAGCTAACTGAGTTGAGCCTTGAAGGGCTAAAGCTAGCAAAAATGTGGAAAAGGCTATGATCAAAGCTAATGTTTCCTTCCTTCATTTGGGTTTATTCCCACCCACGCTGCATGAATGAAGTGGGGGAACGCCTAAAACCTACAGAATAGCGATATATGATTCTATGATTCTATGCTATAACTGAGAGATAGGAAAAGATATTTAGTGCAATGTCTTTAAACTGTGTCTGCAAGAGCTAAAAAGACAGTAACCTAATGGTGTTTGGATTTTTGTCACTGGAGGTCTTAGGAACTTGGGATATCTCTTCACACAGTGAAAAAAGAGATTACCTTTTTTAGAAAGGTAAAAAAAGGTTACCTTTTTTAGAAAAGGTAACATGTATTCTATCTGTATGAAAACAGTGAAAAATAAACATTGTTTCTTTGACAATATCTGTAAAACTGCTGGCCTAATTGGGCAGTATTTTGCTCTTGTGGTGGCTTTACCCAGGCTGGATGCCAGATTACCACCAAAGGTGCTCAGTCACTCCCCCTCCTCAGCTGAAAGGGGGAGAGAAGATATCACAAAAGGCTCATGTGTTGAAATAAGGACAGGGAGATCACTCAGCAATTATTGTCATGGTTAAAATAGATTTGACTTGGGGAAATTAGTTTATTTCACATCAAATTAAAGTAGGGTAATGAAAAATTAAACCAAATCCCCCCCTCAGGGTCACAAGTCCTGACAAAAAACTTTCTGCAGCGTGGGGTCCTCTCTCCATGGGTCCACAGGTTTTGCCAGGAGCCTGCTCCAGTATGTGCTTCCCATGGGATCTCGGCTTCCTTCAGGCATCCACCTGCTCCAGTGCAGGGTCCTCCACAGGCTGCAGATGGATGTCTGCTGGACCATAGACCTCCATGGGCTGCGGGGGACAGCCTGCCTCACCTTGTTCTCCACCATGGGCTGCAGGGCAATTTCTGGTCCAGAGCCTGGAACACCTCTTCCCCCTGCTTCTTCACTGACCTAGGTGTCTACAGAATTACTGCTCCCACATATTTATACTCCTCTCTCCAGTTGCAATTACTGTTGTCCAGTTTTTCTTTTTCCCTCTTTTTAAATATGTTATCACAGAGGCACTATCACTGTTGTTGTTCAGCTCAGTTTTCACCAGCAGCGGGTCCATCTTGGAGCCAGCTGGCATCGGTTCTATTGGACATGTCAGAAGCTTCTAGAAGCTTCTCACAGAAGCAACCCCTGTAGCACCCCCCCCACCACCACTTCTCTCCGCTACCAAAATCTTGCCCCACAAATCCAACACAGGTCTAAGTCTAGTGATGTATATATGTGCAAAGTCAGATAAATATTAACCAGCTCAGAATGACAGTATTTTTACACCCATGTAGGAATGACTCTGCATCAATGTAAATGACAATCAAGGCAAAAAAATAGCAGAGAATCTAGCTCTATAAATAATCATAGAGGCTTAAAATTCAATCTGTCCTTGAAGAAAATAACTGCACTGCAGAGCAAGTCTGTTCAATAATACAGAACAATTTTAAATGAGTATTTTTCCCTTCCTCAAAAGCAGGTGATCTGAAAACTCCTTTATTGTAAACTAAATGTTGGCCTTAACAGATTAAGTGAATTTTCTTTAATTATATGTTTAAAAAAATTGTTTATATAAGCTAAATAAAAGAAATAAGAAGTAGATGTAAGGCTCCGATTTGTGCAGTAATTCTTTTTTCTGGGTTTATAAAAATATCTGAGGATATTAAATTTTGAATCAAAAGGTGAAATTTTATTTCTACTTATCTTTGGAAATGTGTATCTAATATATACACATGTACATTTCAAACATATGTGTGTATATTTCCTTTGTTTCTAAATGTTTCATTTTTATTTTGACTGTTATCAACATTTTATGCTATTTCATTTTTAAAAAAAAATCAAAGCCAAATATAGTTTTGCTTACTTTAAAATCTGTGGGGGTGGAGTAGCTTTACCATTTCTAAAGTATTTTTTGAAAATTGATTTCAAAGTAGATTTGTGAACCAAGTAAACTGTTTCACTTCAGTAAAGCAGCAGTTTTTTGAATGAGAACAGTTAACTAAAAAAATCCTAGTCAGTTTTAATGAATTAAAGTTTCCTCTTCTGCATGGAATCTACTCGCCACTGCTATCCAGTTTCAAAATGCAAAATGTAACGTAACATTTAAACAGAATGAAGAGAAAGTCTCTTTCCTTTGCTTAAAGACACCTTCCAGATTCTTGTTGATCCTTAACTACCAGGTAAATCCAAACGAAAAGGAAGAGATTTCAATGAGATGTAACAAATGAAGATGTATTGGGAGGGAGTAGATACATATACCAGGCCACTTGAACAACGATTTCCACCTGCTGGATTTAGCGGCACTGGGATGCTTTTACACCTGAGGACAATAACTTCTAAAGTTGCTCCAACTAGGTTACTTGCCTAGGCCAGCAAGAATATGGCACAACATGAAACAAATGGGGAAACAGATAAAAAAGCCCACATTCAAGTATTAGCTGTAGCAGACAAAATATTGAAGATTACCAGCTAAGTGCCAAACCCTTAGCTCAAAGCATCAAGTAAGATGCCATGTAACCAAATGAAAGAGTACACCACTGAGAGTAACTGTTGAATGCGTGATGCAAAATTGTAAAATGTACAACTTGTGCTCAAATCAAACATCTTTCCTTCTTACATGTATTTAATACTGGGTATACATTCAGCATGTTTTCCTTTATTTCTTTGACTAATATATTTGATTTAAAGTTTGGATTCATGTGGAAAGAGAACACCTATTTCCACAAAAATTTTTAGTATTCAATTTCTGCTGTCACTATGCGTTTGAATAAAATCACAATCTCACTCCTTAGCTATGGTAGATTGAATGTATAAGGCCATGATCTCTTAGGACCCTTTTTTATTCAGTGGCTGGAGACTGCAACACAGCTGAAATATATTACTCTACATTATAGTCACTCAACATTAGGTGAGATAAATCTGACAATTCCTGTCTTCCCTTTGGGAGCTAATCAACTTTTTTTTAATTAAATAATTAATAGATCAGAGGTCCATAGGTAGCTAGAATAATTCATGTTCTTATTGCTGTTCTGAATTATATCCAATATTCAGGCTGAACAATAAGTTATTAATGGTTCTAAAATGGGGAATCTCTCACATCTAACATATTCTAACATAGACTTAAGAAAACTTTGCTGAACCACATAAATATCTTCTTTTTTCTTATCCATGAGAATGTTTTGTAATCTACTGGTTCCAACAAAACTTAGATTTCTTGAATCTATTTCATCTTACACAAATACAAGTGCATAAAGATTCTCTTCATTTTACAGACATTTCTTTTCAAATCTAAATTCTGTGATTTTTGGGGGGGAAATATCAAATATTCCTTTGAAGATTGTAGCAAAGCAAAAATCAATATTTATGTGTAACACTAAAAACGAGCAAAATAATAATGACAAAATCTGTAGACTAAAGGATGTTGTCTATTTCAACCAGACATTTTTTTTCAGGAAGAGATGAAGATATTTCTCAGTGATCACATCTTGAATTACAATGAGAAGTTAGAAATGATGACAAGCGAATTTAATGCAGAAGGAAGCAAGTGAAGGTTTAGTTGTACTTTTTAAATGCATACTGAAGTAACTAAGAACTTATATTTCTTTGAAAACTGTCAAATATACAGATTTAGCATCAATCACCCACAGAAGGGGAGGAATATAATGCTTTTTAATGTTGGGGTATAGATTTGAACAGATAGAGCAGAGACATGCACAAAAACTGTAGCATGTTTCCTTTTTATACCAGAACATCAGTGTCAGTGAAAGTTACAAAGCAAGAAAGCATTATAGTTATATTTTGTGTATTTAGTTTACAGAAAGATATTATTGTATTCCTGATGCCTTCATATGTTAACCCTCAATAAGCCCAGTAGTATAAGATATTGAGTACTGAGCAGAAAAAAACAGCTATTTTGCATTTTCCTTTAGTCATTTAATGTCTGCCTTTTCATCTCCCAGTTTAGTCCTAATTAATTTTGAAAGAATGTACCAATTTCACCATGCTGCTGATGTAGCACATTTCATGTACACACCTAACCCTAAGTGACACACTGCCTAATTTTAGGTGTCTAGTAAGATGGCTGTACTTAATACTATTGTGGGAGGACTTTTCTCTTCAGTAATTACAAAGAAAGACTAGATCTTAGGTCTGACAAAATCAGGTAAAAAGTCTCTCATCCTAAATAAGAAGGTGATGAAAATACATAGGGCTCTATCTAAAGTTCATCGTGAAACCATCATCTACCAGTAGCTATAGAGCACTAATGCAGTGGGATTTGGGCACCATGGACTCAAAATCAGCATATTCATTTATTAAGGCAATTAAAATTTTGAGACGAGGGTACATGCCAAACTTTTCTTAGTCATAGATAGCAAAACAAAGGGCAATGGCCATAAGCTGTGGCTTAGGAGATTCAGATCAGACACTAGGAAACAAAAATTTACTGGGAAAACAACACAACACTGGACTGGACTGTTCAGAGAGGTTGTGGAACCTACTGCCTCAGAAGGTTCAAAACTTGGTTTCACAAAGCCACAGCTCACTTCATCTAGTCTTGTTTTGTGTGGGAGACTGAAACAAATTACTCTAGAGGTCCCCTCCAACTAACATTTCTAAGGCTTTATGATCATTATTAATCTTTGCCTATGTATCGGGCTTGGCTGGAGTGGAGCCTGCTTTCCTCATAGCAGCAATACAGTGCTGTGCTTTGCATTTGTAGCTAGAAAGGTGTTGATACATCAATGTGCTGGCTATTGCTCAGAAGTGCCTGCGCACCATCAAGGCTCTCTCTTCAGTTGCTACATCAAAGGGCAGTAGGCTGAAGGTGGGCAAGGGGTTGGGAGGGGACATAGCTGGGACACTTGACCCAATCTGACCAAGAAGGTGTTCCATGCCACATGTCATGCTCATCAAGAAGAGCTGAGAGAATGGACTGGATAGGGCATTTGCTATTAACACATTTGTCTTCCAAAGCAATCCATACACATATTGAGGTCATGCTTTCTTGGAGGTCGCTGGACATTGCCTGCTGATGAGATGTAGAGAATAAATCTTCTGGGGTTTTTTTGCTTTGTTTCCACATGTGGTCTATGCTTTATTTCATTGAATTGCCTTTATCTTGACTTTCCATCTTATTTTCTCCCCCTGTCCTGCTGAGAAGGGGAGTGGGGGAATGGCAGTGTGGGCACCTGGCAGCCAGCCAAAGTCGATCCACCATGGCATAATTTCCTATAGATATGTCTTAAAAACTGATACCACGTAACTACATATCTTTTTCTCTTTCACAGGAGTTTCTTTTATATTTGATGCAAATAGCCAAATTCAAATCACAAGGTACAAGAAACAAGGAAAGAGAGGCCTTGGCTGTGTTTCTAGGATGTTTTTCTGGACTTTTTGTATAATGAGAAGACTTCAGTTTTGTGATGGGAGTCAGAGGAGAGTTCAATGGTTGAGCAATGTTTCTTAGTAGTGCCAGTGGGACTGGAGGCTTATCCTTCCCCAGTATGGGTCCTGAGCAACAGGACAGCTCCTCTGACTGGAAGAATGGGTAGGGATAGCTCTCAGTCTCATCTACATTCCAACCCATGTTGGGTTTCATTTTATCCAAGCACATAAGGCTACTCCTATTTCTATTTTGTTTTTCCCCAATTCTTTAGAAAAATGTTATTTGAGGACTTCATCCGTCTTTTAACTTTGTTAACAAGTGGTTAGGAGACCCAAAATTATTAGGAAAAGTATGACAGTTATATACACACTTTATAGAGTCAAAGAACAACATTAAAAAAAATGGCTAGATGAAAAGGCACAATAAATTTCCTTGTGACTAATAATAAAGATAATTTTCAATATAGAATTAGCTCTTTTTGACCATGTCTTCATTCCACTCACACCAGCTTTGTGACTTTCCATTCATAGCTCCAACACTAGGACTCCAGCCCACAAATCTCACACCCACTAATGCAACTAGGTGACGTTACTGTGTAGTTCTTCTTGATGCAAAGTTCTCCATCACATCCATCTCTCCCATCACGTGGTTCTTGTTTTTCCAAACATTCTTCTTATTTTTATTTACCCTATTTATTTCCTTAAAATCTACCTTGTTTTCTTTTTAGCACATTTCCTTTTTATGCTGTTTTGTATCTTCTTTTCTACACTGTAACTAGACCAGAGTCCTTGCTTCTTTGTTATTCTGTTCTGTTCCTCATCTACCTTCACTCCCCAGTAATGCTGATAGGGGACATTTTTCTCTTCTAGCCTGGCCCAAGTCTTGCTGCATCTCCCATTTCTCCCTTCCCTCTGCTAATGACCAGGAAGTGAGACGAACAAGATTGACAGTCTCTGAAGCACAGAAAGTGCCATCTGTGCTTTGTAGATTGAAAATCTTATTAGCTTTGCTTCCAGCCAAGTTGTGCATATGGAACAGAGCAACTGGGGTAAGGAAAAGTGCAGCTAGGGGATATGGGAGGACCAGAAGGGAACAAGAGCAATCACTAGGTTAAAATGCAAATAAAAAAGAAATACAAGGAGATAAAGGTAGAGAAGGAGATTACACTATCCTATTTCACCTTTGCATCTTGCTGCCAGTTTTTTATAACCCATATCCTAAGGTAATGTCTAGTCCAGATATACGAAGGCTCTGAAGGCCTGAAGGCTTTGAAATCTTACCACTGACTGATAGTACCTAGCTGATCAAACTAGCCATAAAACATACTGGTGAGTTGGTTGGGTGGTTTAGTTGCAAAAGGTGCCTCAAATCTTGCTCTTCTGTGATCCACCATTGAAGAGATAAGCATCTTGCTACCTGCCTGTTCCCCAGGACTGTTAGCTGGCACTATATTCTCCCTTTCTACCCGGGGCCTCCACTGTTGATGTATGCCTAAGGTGACATCCAAGCAGTACAGGGGTATTGCTGTAACACATTTTACCTGGGAGCCTGGAGCTAATGCATCTCAGGTAGGGAAGGAAAACATTCTTCAGCCTCTTGCGGTTTAACCTAGATGCCTGAGGACATTACAGTGAATACTGACCCTTTTTTTCCTGCATATCTGTCTTTCTTCTCCATCAGTATGTTTCGGTTTTAGCTTTCTCCCTGCTCTCACAGAAACACTTGCCTTTCTGTATGAAATGTATTCACATTGCCTTCAGGTATTGCAATGTCAGTGACCAAATCCCTTTGGCACACCAGTTCTACTGCCTTTAACAGATATAAGCAAGAATGTACATGTTCCTGCTTAGGTGATGTCCCTCTGCATGAGGCACAGTAGCAGCAGCACATTCCTTTCCCAGCAATCCTTTTTTCCTGCCTGCTTGCCTTCCTTGAAGGCATCTCAGAAGCACGTCAGAGACAGGGCAGGAGTGGTCAGGACACAATGTGCCCTGGCTGTGCTTACTCTGACAGATTCTTCAGCAGCCCATTGCCAGCTGGTGCAAGCTTTATCAGCCCCACAGCCATCATAATTTTTGCAGAGGCTGGAGGCAGACTGAAGAATCAGGAAAGCCATAATCCAAATGCAGTAGCTGAAAAAATACTCAGTATTAGAGATGGAACGAGGGTGTTCTGTGCTAAAATTGAATTTCCCCCCAAAGTCCTATCTTTCTCTATATATTTCTTATGGGCTCATAACTGTCATTGCAATTACGCTTTGACTGCTTTGCAATGCATATGCTAATACTTCCTTTGCAAGCATACCTGATAATTCTGTTACAGCCTTGAAGCCTCAAAGCTGGCTTTATATATTCATTCTCATTTATATTTTTCCCTTAATCCTTATATTTCTTTTCTGTACTCTTCTTAGAAGTAAAACAGAACTCTGCAGAATTTCAAAGCTTACATCCTAATTTCTCCTTCCTTGCGTTTTAAATTGAATGGATGAAACAAATATTCTCACAAAAAGAGAAGTGCATATCTCCTTTCTTGGAATCATCAAGTACAACTTCAGAGCTCCTTATCCAGAACTTATGTATCTTCCCCTCCCTCAGCTTAATATGCAACTCACCACAGGTTAGTAGTGAAAAATGCTGAGGGTTGTTGACTGTTATGTGGATCAGCACAAAGTTTCTAACAACCAGTGCCTCAATAATTTTCTTAAATTCACAGGTTGAATACAGCACCACTGACACAGGATAGCCTATGGAGCATGAAAATAGCATGCTCTGCTTCATTCCATACTAAAGAGGCTTATAAACCAAATATTGTAAAAGTTCTCATTGTCATTAAGAAAGATGAAGAAGGCGGCAGCAGAGGCGGGGACCAGTCTTCTCTCTGACCCAAGGATGTTCATTCAATTTTGTTGAATGGACTGTTGCACACTTGATCAGTTTTTCAAGGTCTATCTCATGATTGTAATGATATCTGCATTAACAAAAACAGTAAAAGACAAAATATTAGACAACATGTCTATTACTTTATTTCTGCTTATCAATTAATCTTTTGCACTCCTGATTGTCTATGAACCCAGTTTAAATGGGATAAACTGAGCCCAAGCTCACACTGGTCTTGTTTGTAACCTCATTAGCAAAGCAGCTGCAAGATGCCATAGGCACACAGGAGCACTAAAATCAGGGGTCACCAGTGTACTACAATAATGCTCAGACCAACAAGCTCCAGGTATGCTTTGAATCTTCTAGGGGAGCTTTTTGGAGAACCTGACATTTTCTGAGGGACCTAAGCATCATGTGGAAGCATGATGTTGTTGGAGCTCCACAGGGAGAGATTACATGCTCTAAATCAGAAGTGATCCAAAGGATAAGGTAAGTACTTATGATTGATTGCCAACAGTGTGAGAGTATTAGGTATATCCATGGAGATATTTGTAAATCGGCTTTATTAAACCTTGTCTCAAATACCTAGGGACAAATGCAAATAGATGCTGCTTTATTCTGTCCTCACTGTATGCTTGACCTGCACAAAGCAGATGTGGTTCAGAAGCTATCCTGTCAGTTTACGCAGGTAGGACAAGGTAGGGCACCATGCTGCCCAAATGTGATACTGGATGCAGTATCCATGACCATAGCTGGACACTTCTAGCCAGTTTAGTGTGCTGGGAAAAAAATGTGTATTTGACTGCAGTTATCTATACAGACACACCTTTAAGTGCCTAGATCTGACCAAATTACAATTTAGAAATTATTTAAGAGAGCCTGAATCAAGCCTAGAGCAATAATCATCTCTGCTGTGATTAATGAGGACCCAGTGTTTTAGAACCTGGCAGTATTCAATCACCAATCAAAACTGCATCAGGCATTCATTCCTATGAATACAAATACATGGAGGCCTGGCTTCACAGCTGCTGCAAATTGGCTTAGCACCATTGACTTCATGTAAATGGGCTTTAACTAGGCCAGCTGAGGAACTGGCTCAGAAATCTTCATCCCACCCAAAACGTAGGTCTTATTTCACCAGGAGAGGAAGCAAAAGACATCTAGGTTAAAAATAAGTTAAAATTAAAAAGTGGGTATACTGTCGCTCTTTTAAACCACTTGGGCTGTGTTAATGAGCGGTGTTCTATGAAGCTCACCCCAGGAATACATGCAAATACACAAGTCACCAAAGGGTATTCCTATTATTCTCTGTGCCTTTCTTTGTGTAAGCACCAGCTGCAAAAATGTGCAATACAAAAAGATGCTTTTGAGCACATGTTGTTCAAAGCTGCGTTCTTGTTTGATGATTGTGATTTTAGTGGTAAATCTCAGAAACAAAGTCTGCCTCACGACCAACTCGGCTCACTCACAGAGGGAAAATGTATGCCTAAGGCAAAGGTCCCAGACAGATATAGAGCAGAGCACCTTTCCTTTAAGGGAGCTCTGGGGGTCAGTGCTTCTCCTCCCCATCAAGCAATGCTTCCTTTCACTTCTCCGCCCACTATACAGTCATTACACCAAGATGCAATAGGTGCTATACGGAAGAGAGATAAATTGTGACTTTTTCTCTGAAGCAATAAGAGAGGGTGCTCTCTGGGACAAGACTATTCGTTTCCATAGAGTAGGGGAACTGCAGCTGTGCTGAAATGGGGATTGCAAGTTGAGTAGGTGGTGGAAGACATTTTCTTTCTCTTGTGCCCTTATCACAAAGACACACAAACTGCTCAGAGCACGTTGTCCTTATTAAATAGTTATGATCAGTGATAAATAAAAAACAGCAGCATTCTTTTATTTTATTTTTTAATAGTAAATACTGCAATGTTTAACCATGAGGCAGATAAAGCCTGTAATTCCTTTTCCCACCTACCATCTGTCTTTCTTCCTGTCAATCCTCTCCGCTTCTCCTCACACCACTGCTAAAGGCTGTGCTGTTTTGCAGGTAGCTTGGAAGCTTTGAAGTTTTCCCTCAGAAAGCTGATTATAGAAACATTAATATATCTTCAGCTTTAAAGCAGGTGGATCATCTGAGAGCATTTTACTAATTTTTCAGAAGGTTTTATACTGTTTGTTTTTTTTTTTTTCCAGTGGGGATTTTTCCAAGATTATAAAGAAAAAAGATGAACTCAGAAAGCAAGTGAAACCGTCAATAAAGGCATTTTTGATGCAAGTGGTATACTGTGACAAGATGTCACATTCAGATCTAGATTGCGCCCATGCATTTGCTATAAATATCAATTTTGCTAATGTTGTGAATTAGTAATTGAAGGGTTTTTTCCCCTATTGTGCTTGGAAGAATAGCAATGTGAATAAAATTTCTGAAAAGATTTTATCCATATTTCCAGAAGGAAATTATAATAACCATGTGAATATCTCCCCCAATAAAGGTTTGGGAAACAGAGGAGGGGGTTTTATCAGTGTGTTGGGGGGGGTTGCATTATTGTTTGTTTTGACTTTTATGGAAATATCTTTTTTGTTGTATTCTCCTGTGGCATAATGATGCTTGTTTTTTTGAAGTGGGGAGCATGGTTCTGAATGTAAAATTCTCCACAAACTATACAGAGGATTTTAATAAGAAAAAATATGTTTTGAAAGAACTGTCATTACTTGGGTCTTTTATAGTAAGTTTGGAAGCTTCTCCTAGCACTCATGCTTGCTATCTCTTTGAAGGATTATAATGTATTGAGAAGATACCATCTATCTGGAGATATATTTTAAATACTTTCATAAAAAACATTCTGGATTATTAAACTAGTGTTTATAGAGGAAATTATATCATGGAATAAATGGCAGCATCATCTAAATAGACAGAACAAAATGCCCAAAACAATAAGGAAAACTAAAGCTGTGATTTTTCTACCAATTTATTATTTCCTAGAACCTAATGGCATGTGGGATCACATGTCCTAAATAAGAAAGTAGTCCCCTAAAATGCCAAAGCCAGGTCCTCAAAGGTATTCTGGTACCTATATCTCACTGATGCCAAGAGGAGCCAGGTGTTTAATTTCCACTTGAATCTGTGGGTCTGTCAGGTTTAAGACTCAGATCTCTACTACCATTTACTACCAGTTAACTTTCCTAGCTAATGAAAAGTCCATCTCAAGATGTAGTAAGCATTGTATGCTATTCACAGCACCAAATAGTGAGTCCTAGTACACAGAAGAAGAAAATAGTTGCCAGGTGGCTTTCTGATAGAAAGGTTGTAAAATCAATTGGTGTAGCTGCTATGTAACAATAACAAACCAACTAAAAAAATCTGGAGCCTCCAGTTTTTTTCCAAGACTGTAATAAATTCATATTAAAAAAAAATTATTTGACTCTTTATGTTTTATTTTCTTTCAGATAAGTAAAAATCATTGTAGTGACTATCATCAGTCTTTCATATGCTGCAGTAATCATACCTTTCTACATTTTTTGAGTGGTCTAGTGATGACATCAAACAATGTACTGTAGGTGATTATAAAGTAGTTTTGGGTGTTTTTTTTTCTGTTCAGTGGGAAGATAAAAATAATGTAGATAAAAGGAACATATCTTTTATAAGACAGAACTCAAGTAATTTGAGGTGGAAATCCATAAAAAATTCGCAAGTGTTGTTGAAATGA
>VZTM01034681.1:4717-23519 GCA_013400555.1 Jacana jacana | reverse complement strand
AATATATTTGGAGGTTGCATACCATGCAACTGTGGCACTTCAAGGGTTTTTAAAGCCACACTACTCTAAGAAAGGAAGAGGTTATTTCTACTCCTGACTTCTTTGACGTGTTGAGAGGAACTGAAGGTTTTCTGACTTACTTTAACCATTCTGCATGCCAAAATATATCACTGAAAACTACACTACCATGGCCTTTGTGATACGACCTGGACAGAAGTCAATCTGGAGATCCATGAGATGTACAAATCTCTACTTATAGAGTCGTAAAACTGATAGACACAGTTTATAAGAGATAACTCTAGTGGCTTAAATTTAGAGTTCAACAGGAAGTATTTGACTGCCATTTTCAGTTTGACTTTTATTAAAAGGGAAGCTTGGTTAAGATATTTGCCAACAATGCAGGTCATCTAAAAATCACTTTTATTCCAAGACGTTCTAAATGTGGAAGAATGGAAGAAATCATAGACCAGTACATTTGTATTTGACATGCAAAGGCAGCACGCTCTGGCAGGAGCATGATTTACTGGATTTATTGTTTAGGAGCCAGGGTCTGAGTAACATGACCTAACAAGTCAGTTGTGTCTCCTTTTAATCAGAGCAATAGACTTGGGTTCTCTCTTCAGTTCCCAAACACCGGTTGCCTTGTCACCAAATTGTCTGATGCTCTGTGAAATTGAAAATAGTATTTTTTCAAGGTATCTGTTGCAGAAAAACAATGAAAGATTCCTGTCTAGTCACTGTGTGCTCTCATTTCCTCCTGATGAGAGTCACAGTGGGGCACAGCAAGCATCAGTCAAGCACTGTTTGTGTTCTGTAGCTAGTAGATCGGGCCTTTTGTGTGGAAGCAATCACTCTAGATTAAGGAAAGGGCCCTTTTAATACTGGGTGGTTCTCTGTGACATTTGCAAACATTTTTGGCACAGGATGGCATTTGCAAACAGTTTTGGCGTAGTGTATTTATGTAATCCATTGTCAGAAATATCACAAACTAAGCTCTCAAACACGAGTTTATGATGTTTGCTACAGATCTCTGGAAATGTCAATGTCTCAGTTCAATTGCCCTTGAGGAGTCTGTTAAGGGTGGGGGGAAAGAGTCATTAGTATTGAAAATACATCGATCTTTAAATCGAAATACGTGTGTGTAAATATACCCCCACATGGAAACTTTACATAGTTATTAGAATGGCAGTTTTTTTAAAAAAGGAATTTGCTGATGAAAGAACATGATTTTAATTTTTTTTTTCTCATAGAATCATTACATTTGGAGTATTGCAAGAAAAACTATTCTGTAGTGCTTATTTCACTGGGGATAAACCCAAAGATTAAGTTTATTTACTTTTCCACAGTGGAAAAGATTTTGAGGAGTGAAAGAGGCTTTGCTGAGATGCAATATAAGCTTTATTCCTTTCTCTTAGCACATGAAACAGTATGGAATACTCTTAAAAATGTGGTTTAGAAAAATCTGTTTATACATCTTATATCACAGTCTTCCAGTGCTTATTCATACTCTTTTCTGTGCAACACTGACAGTAATGGATAAATGGATGCATCCACTCAAATACATGAAGCAAATCGTCTTCATAAGGGAGGTGTCTTTGTATTTGTGCATGTACTTGGCTTTAATCCAGACCGTAACAAGTTTGTTTATGCCTAACTGCACAGTTTTTCAAAAGGAGGTGGGTTATTTCTTTTCCTCATTTGAAGTTGTATTGAAAAATATTTCAGCAGCCATCAGTTTCTCATGTGAAAACAGCATGAATTAGCTACAGGCCATCACTGAAATTCAAAACATCCTACAGAAGCTTTGTTCCTGGCTTTGTTAATCTGCCAGCTATAAACATAGTCCATTCAATTCTGTTGTATTTCAGATGCTATTTTTGTGGTGTATTTTTAATATGTTTGGCACTTCTGTGGTGATAGCGGAATCTATGAACAGCTAGCTGAAGGATTCTAGAATAACTTGGTGTAATTACAGGCACTTTTCTATTAATAACAGAAATTAATTGTATTCATACGTACTTCCCTTCTGTATCACTTCATCACATTGACAAATGAGGAAAGAAAGTGATTGTTACTAGTTTTTTAGGAGTATTCTTCAGACTGCTTCTGAGGTCTCCAAATACATTCTCTGTAGGTACAAAGCTGGCAAAATGTCAGTTCCGAAACACAAAATGACGTGAACTGGTCTATGCAGAAATGGTAGAAGTCCCTGTTCATCTGCAACATGCAGAGACTGCACAGATACCCTCTCCAGGCTTCTTACTGTTTCAGTATGGTCCTGACCCAGGGACAATGTGACTGGAGTGCTTTGCGTATTTACAACGTTGGTCTAAGTATAACATCAGGCTATTCTTGTCTGTGACGATCTAGTCAGAATCGCAGTACATTTCCTTGTACAGATCTGCTCTATGCTGAAACAGGCTTCTTCAGTTTACTCTTGCTGAAATAACCCAGTTTTAGACAGAAATTGCAGGAAGGACTTGTACCGGGATGGCTGATGTCACCATCTCCAAGAGCAGACCACAGTCACCTTTTTTCAAATCTTCGTGTATTAATTACACAGGCCCCCAGAGTTTGATTATACCAATAGCAGTATGAAGGTTTGTTATTAGATTAAGATTTTTAAAGTGTGACACAAATACAGTTAATATTAAGAGGTTCAGTAAAATGCATGATACGTGGTAGAAGAACCAGTAACGTGTGGGTCTGCAGGGACTGCAGTTCACTGGAGAAAGTGTTAGAAATCTGTGACTCGTAAACAGCTTACATAAAATTGCTTAATTTTGCAACTGCAAAACGAGCCAAAGAGGCTGTTTCTTATGGTTCCCTTTCTATTTTATCTCTGAAATCTTGTTTCCAAAACTTTATTCTAACCTTTAAGAACTCATAAATTTATTCTTTATAAGAGATTTAATTATTAGTCTTAATACAGTTTTTGGGTAAATTGCAAATATACTGAACAGTGTGAATGTCTGGCTCCTTTAAAAACCTTTCACTAGAAGACTCCTGCAGATTAAAAGAGAAATCCCCAAGCACTAGCTATTGAGAATAGCTAGGTATGACCAAAGGGAAATAAAATGGGGCTGGTATGTGTTGTCAGGTAGACTGAATATTTTATCATATTTTTGCTGTTAGTGCTACAGCTGAGTCAAATGCATCTAAATCTTGAAGTCTCCAAGAAAACCCAGAACACAGCTTTTTCTCAGCACAGGGCAGCTGTATGTATTAAAACTGCTTCATGTCTAACTGTAGAGGTGTTGCTACTGCAGACCAGTTGCTGTATATTGCCTGTGCACTGATGTGGGGCATCAATAGTCTTCCCATTGCATCAGCTTAGTCCTTTGCTTTTCAGTCTTTACAGTTGTATTCCAAGGAGGAACTGTAGGCACATGCTGTATATGGTGCCTGTAAAAGAGTCTTCTCAGTTGCTGCTTGCAAAGCAGAGTTCCCCTAACAAAGAGAAAATGATCATATTGGCTTGTGGTACTGTATACATTCATGTGTAATATTGACCTATACATACAGATGCTTCATTAATCCATTTCTAAACCAAGGAAAGTGATACCTCAGCAGCTTTTCCAGTTTCCATTTGGTTTGAAATTTACTCAAAGCCATAAAGTGTCAGAGGTTGGGTCAGGTCTTCCTAACACCAAAATCTTCATGTGACCAAAAGCCACAATACTGAGAGACAAGGAGAGGAGGAACTTCCCAGGAAGTTCATAGGTGAAAGGTGAAAGTGCCTTTCGTGGGATCCTATAGCTTCCTTATGGGATACAACTCAGCTCAGCTACAGAAGCAGATGTTTTGGCTGACAGCAGTTACAGGTTTATCTGTGGAGCTGAGAACTGAGATGTCTGGCTTCTCCCAGGCTGCTACTGCCCAGTTGCCAGGCATCAGCTCCACTGCTGGAGTTGCACTTAAATCGCTGCCAGCAATAGGAGAGTGGCAGCTGATCACCGTTGTCCTAACTTGTTATTTCTTTAGTACTCTGGCAAGGGCAAGGAGCCACCTTATTGCAGATTTTATTTATTTTTATTTTGAATTCACTGGGAAAGTTGTGTCTGTATTAGAGAGGGACCAAGCTGGTATACTTTCTAAAGGTTCTGAATGTGATGGTATGTGTAGAACTGACCCCAAACTTCAGGAGCTCATGGCCAGCGATGTACAGTGCATTTAACTCCTACCAGAGTTGGGAGCAAATTTTGCTTCCTGTTGGCATCATTTGGAGTCATAATTAAAAAAAGGAGGAGCCTATGTTTATCATAATTGAAGTCTGACTAAAAAGAAAATGTGATTTTGATTGCCAATTACTGTGGTCTTCTTTTTGCTGGCCAGCCTGAGGCTTGCTTACTTTCCCTCCAATCCTTCAGGTACGTTGCACCCCAAGCTGGCTCCCACAGTCACTTACCAGGCAATGTCATACCTTGTTTGATTAGCTTCCCTGGCTGTGTTGGTTTAAATGTAAACATTAGTCCTTGTATTCATTACCAACAACAAAGTCAGCATTTCCCTTGTTATTCTGTTGATAGTATTTAATTCTGTACTGTATTTACATATTTTCCCATCTTGATTACCTTTGTTTATTTGCAAAGTACAGGTTTAATTCCACTATGCCTCTGCTCTCTCTATGATTATGTTTCCAGGTGCAGACACGCTGTTTTCTGTGCTAACCAACTCTATTTGATTTTTTTTTTTTTTTTTAGCTTAAAGAAGCTAAGAACAATAGACTAAATTTAAGACCAATCTAAAAGCTCCCAAAGGTTGAGATTAAGACTTATGTTTTTGAGGTGTTAGGTCACAGATTATTATAAGTATCCTTCTTATGGTTAGAGTGCAGTAATTTGCACTCAATATGTAAAAAATAAAAACATAAATCAGAGTGATTGCTATAAAGCACTGGTTTTCACCTTTTTTTCTTTTTTTTTTCTTGCTAACATATTTTCCAGAAAAGAGTTATGATTCGGTAGTGTTCTAGGAGCAGTTTTGAAGTCTGTTCATTTTTCACATTTGTAGCTATTATTGTTAACACGACGCCCATTCAAAGCTGGATCTGCCCCTGAGAACGGTCATGTCAGCTCTCTTCTGCCTTGTTGCATATGTTAATGCCATGCTGTGATCTTCATGAGAAATGAAGATACTTGAGGGAAGCAGCTGATACCTCTTAACTTGATAGAGCAATTAAAACTCAAGCACTTGCTTGGAAAATCAAAACAACTTTTCTTTATGCTTCCATTTCCTTTTATGGCAATGTAAAAAAAAGGGGGTTTTTATTAAAAATAAAACAATAATGGGAATTGCACAGGTTGTTTCTTACAACGGGCATTTTACTTGCAAAACTCAAAACAAGGACAGCAGAGTGGCATTATTCCCATGGGGGCTATTTAAAGGGTGTTGAGAAGTGTAGAAGCTTATGCTGGTGAGCAGATGTTCTTGCCTGGCTGAATGTGGAGCAACAAAGAGTCTGGAAGTGTGGAGCTCCCAACTCAGAAGGAAAGCACCAGCAGCTGTTTGCTCCCTGAGCAAAGGGAAGGGTAGGCACAGGTTCCCAGGGGAGACAGGTAACTGTGCTGCTTTACCCGTGAAGCTGAACGGTCTGGTGTCAAAGGCTGGAAGTCAGGCATGGTGAAGTGAGGCAGGAATACGCAACAAGTTTTTAATTTAAATTAGACTAAGTATAGTAGTGAGCTCAGGTAAATTATAGGGTTGAAGAGTTAAGAAGAAATGGTTTAAGCTTTCAGATTTTTCTTCTCTGTGATATTGGCAAAATTAGGTAAATTACAGGAGATGGTAAATCTTTCTTTTTTGTTTTCTTCCCTGACTGCTTGGTATGAAAGGTGGTCGACTTCTGGCATTTTTGTTCTGTGTAGACTAGACACGGGTAGCTCATGGTAGTAACTTCTTTTACTGACTTCTCATACGCTGGTGTCTGAGAACACACTTTCTGTAAAGTCTTTCTGCTCTTACTTCTAATGCCAATCGATTGATTATGGGCTGTTTAAGAGCTAATTTGGTAATTAAAGTTGTCTGAGTTCCATGTCATTTTTGCATGCAAACAACTTGTGAATACGGAGGCGGAGGTGCCTGGCTGGTCGCTGTAATGCACTGCTGTCTCAGCACATTGAAATTGCTACTTGTCAAACAAGAGTTTTACTCCTTTTATTTTCACACATGTGATGCATTGTGAATGCACATCTTCTGGGTTTAGTTACCTCAGTATTTTCAATAAAAATGTATCCCAGATCTGTCTCTGCTTCCCTTAAAGATGATAATTACAGTACTAGCAGGAAAAAAAATAAATCCAGGTATTCACTGAACACCTTTCTTCTGAAAGCAAATCCTACATTTTGTTATTACATAAACAGCCTTGGAACATGTTCTGCTTCTGAACCATTTGTTTGTTAAATTACCTGTCCCGGAGAAGTAGTAGATTATCTTGCTCACACAAGTACAGCTAACCCTCAGGAGAGTAGAGTCGTGTGATTTCTAGATGGAAGCGGATGGAGTAGCCAAACTTACTGCCTTACAACTCATCATTGAAATACGCAAAACAATTATAACAGTTACAAATACAAAGTGTATTCTGGTGAACTTACACATGAGTTCAGTAGTTTCTGGCTTTCTAGTTAGTTGTGAAGAGATTGTTTGCACACGTACTGTATTTATGCATTATGGTATTCTGGCAGGGCACCAAAAAAAAAAGGAAAGTACCATTCCCAAATACAGATGTCATCACGTGTTGGAAAGCCAAGGAACAAGGCTTTAGCTATAAGTCTTGCTCAGATGTTAACTAATGAAAGGTCATTTTTACCAGGTTCTGAGCATTTCCTGAAAGAGAGTGTATTTTATCCAAAATTAATCATAGATATTATTCATTTCATAGGATATAACTAATGGGTACTAACATTTGCTGTACAGTAACCGTCTTGTTATGCCAACTTCAAAGTAAAGTTAGTGGAAGAAAAAAAGATCTGACCAGAATCATGGTTTACTGAAAACCTGAGCTGTCAGTGCAGATGATGTCTATGAGTCTTTATGCGGATATGGAAACTGATTTGTTGCATGAGAACGTTCAAGTTAAGATCACTCAAATTATAAAAAATGGAAGCATGGTTATATTCTTGTCATTATTTCACAGCAAGAAGAGATAGAAGACACCATTTTAAATACCGTGTTCTGCTGTAGAAATCCGTATGTAGAAGGAGCTGTACATTAATGAAACGGTTGGATAGAATATTAGAATTAATGCTTTTCATTTCTTGATCAATTTAGATCTAACCTTGGTAGGAAATGATTATTCAGTTTTTGAACTGACAACTTTGCTCTAATAGTGTCTTCAGGATTTTCAGTGTCAAAACATACTATAGAAGGATTACATTGCCCACATCTTTCTATCTCTTCTGTTAATTGCTGACTATTTAAACATTCCAACTTAGTCATTTGTATTAATGGATGGAGATCACTGTTTCTTATTAATAATTATATTCCATTTCTACAAAATGGGGAGTGATGGCAGGAATGTGGCTCCAGTTATTTTTACACTTCATCAACTGGAAACAGGGATTTTACCCAGATCACTGCCAAACAGGAGTTACAAGGGTATAGAAAATGATTTGATGAAGTCAGAGTCTTAGTTAATGATGCCCCTTAACAGGTGGTTTAGATGATTTTAACTGGCAGAAGAAGGTGCTGAGATAGTTGTATTGGCAAGTCAGAATTAGTTCTCATTTGTCTAATAAGGTTTTCTGAACACAGCATAGGCATTGTTTAATACTACCTTTTGAGGAGGCTGCCTGCCTGAATACAGTTTAACCCGCATGAAATATTGGGGTTATATCCAGAAATTAGATTATTACCATGATAAAAATATTAATCACACAAGAAAGAGGCAAAAAAGAGTCACCAAATTTATCTGCCAGTTAATTCCTTTCTTCATGAGGTATGTTTAATACAAGCAAAACTAGAATCAATGTCTCCAGAGATGCACTTACATGTGATAGATAGATAGATATGAAATACCTGATTCTGAGCTTTGCTACACTCTTGAGATCTGCTTATTGCATCTCTGGCTAGTATGAAAGTATTACCAGATGCAGACATACTATTTTTATCAGAAATCTCTCTCTAATTTCATCCTGAAGAGTAGAGAGTGAGAAGGGAAATAAATTTCTTCATTTAAATGTTCGCAACGTCAGCTAAGAGAATGCTGCAGTTCCATATGCTAAGTATATAAAGAAAAACACATGAAATGCAGTTGACATTTTGATACATGGAGAGCAATAAATGAAAAGTATGAATAAACTGGAAGCTGGTTAAAAAGACCAGTTATTTTAAGCTATTTTCTGTAGGTGCACCTCAGGCAGAACTTGACACCAAGACAAAATCAATGAAACCGAATCGGTATCCAAACAAATGCTGGGCAGATCAATCAGGAACGCTTAAAAGCTAAACAATGACCTGGTGGGAAGAAGGAATTGATAGCCTCAGCAGGGTGCTTTTTTTTCTTCAGAATGGGACAAGGTGAGAACGTAGACAAGAACTTGAGCCTTTAATATGTGGACATTCCAGGGTTGAACAGGGTAATGCCTGGCAAGTGTCTGCCTGCCTGCCAGACTCAGCCCAGAAAATTAAATCCTGGTAAGAGTTCAGTGGCTGGGAAGGTAATAGAATGAAAAGGATGTTATATTGAAACCGAGCAAGTGTAACTCGGCTGTAGACTTAAAGAATATGTTCTTACCACAGGGACTTGAGGGAGCTGCTCTTGAAGAGTTATTCTAGAATAGCTACTCCCTGGTTTAGATTTCCATATTTTAAATTTGTACTTTAACCTGAGTAAAACCGCCAACTATGTGTGAACCCCAACTCAGCCCCAAAAATCTAACACAGAGACTGGTTTTCCTGCATGAGACAAATGAGAGAGGGGATTTGCATGCACTGCATGTAGGTATGCTTTTTCCTTCCTCCCCAGTCCCAACACAGAGTAGCAAAAATAGATTCAGAACAAGTGTCTCAATTTCATCTTCATTTGCCAGAAATACTGACAGGATCATTTTAAGATGTCTGTACATCTTGGGTTCATGGAATGTCTGACCTGTCGAACTACCAGTCAGTTTAAAAAGGTATCTTGCTCAGTGACAGAGACTCTGTAAGTATCATTTGAACTCAAGACTGGAACTAAATTATTAAATCCAGCATCAGGAGACAGGAGAGGTGGGAGATTAATCTTTTCCTCATGCTTGATTGCCATGCATTTTGGGGGTGGTTGGTAGTTTTTTTCCCCAAATTTAGTAGTTAAGCTTTCCGAGTGTTATTTGAAAGTCATCTTAATTGTAGAGCAAAAAGCCATAGAGCCAAAACAGAGAAGCAAGATGGCAAATTTTCTCATTGGGGTTTGGAGGAAGGAGGATAGAAAAGGGCTTAAGGTACATACTTTTAAATGTATGATGACTTTTTAATACTCTTAAGATTTTTTTCAAGATACAGCACTGAAGTTGATCAATTAAATTTCAGTTTGTTTCCTTTTTCCTGCCAGATACACGGAAGATCTTAGTCCTCAGATATAAATTAGTTTCTATAAACCTATGTAACATAATGATTTGTCGTAGAATTTGGATTGTCATTATAAAAATTAGCTTAGATGTTTACAACAAATTATCTCTAATTTTGTTATTAGATATATCTCATTCTGGAGTAGCATCATTTAAATTAGCAGAATTACTTGCAATTTTTGTCCTTCATTCACAGGCGCTGGTGTTCATGTAATCGTCCTAATCTGATCTTACTAGCTCAGCTGTGCCTATCAGGGCAGACTGATATTAATTCACATCTCTTCAGTTGGGGATAATTAATTTTGCACCTTTTGCGCTTTTTTTCTTTGAATGCCATTTTTCCTCCAGAAGGGAGAAGTGCCTTTCCATTGGACTGACACTAATGTCATTTTGTGGACATGCCAGCAGGAGGAGCTTGTGTATTAAAATGTACTTTAAATAAAGCAATCACCAAATTACAGTAATTGCACATAACACTCTGCTTTCTTCTGCAAACCACCATGTCTCCATAGCGTAGCTCACTCTTGGCCTGATAAAGCTGAAGTAATATCAGCAGTGGCCATCGTGCTGGTAGATGAACCTCTTTTAGATTGAGAAAAGCCCAATGAGGTGAAAATTTAATTTTGTTCCATTGTATATTTGATCTTTAGATGCTTTTCTGTTTACATGATCTGAAGAATACATATTTAACACAAAATCACAGCCCTGTGAAGCCAGTATCCCATGATCAATTTTACAAGCATTAGAGTATCAACACTGCATTGCTGCAATATTATAAATAGTAGAAAAATAATGAGTAATAATATTCATGTTACTAAAAGAAATCCATGCTAATGAGTACAGCTGAAATTGGATTCACATGATCAGAGTTCTCTACAGCAAGTTAGACAGCATTGCTGAGTCTGAAAATAAGAAATCATAGGACTAGCGTTGGAAGTCCAATTATCCTTGGCTACCAGGAATTAATAGCATATGCTGAATTAATTTTTAGAGCTTTTATTTTAGTGACAAGAAAAACAAGGAATTAAAGATCTAACTTGTTAATCTTGTTATTAACAAGGAGGAGGATATATACCACAGATATTTTAAGCACTTGAAGGAAATGAAGCACATGAAGGAAATATGCTTTATTATTTTATCTAAGGTTATTTTAGACTGTTGTGCTCAGAAATTAAGACAAGGAAATTATACTGCTATTAAAAACCCTAATTTTATTTTCTGTTAATGTTTAGCATCTGCACACATTTTTTCTATATATTTTTTATTATTATTTTAGTGAGTAACAGCCAGTGTTTGGATTGTAGTTACAAAGCTACCAGTGATAGCGCTGCCTCATCGTGCAGCTCTGCTTCCTGCAGATGAATTTGCCCAGGACACGCTGAAGGGTTTTGCTCTGCTGACGTCTCGGCCGTGTGGGTGCTCACAATGCTCCAGTGGGGCCTGAGTGTGCTTGTGGCTTTTGCAGGGCTGTCTGACCTGTCAGGAAGGTCACTCTGCAGGAAAAAAAGAACTGCATAGAGTAAATTCAGTGGTGGTTTTAAAATACATCAGTGGTTGTTTAACCTGGCAAGAACTGTAGATGGGCAATTCCTCCCTTACGGACTTGTCAGCTCACTCTGAAGATAGATATTATATGGGGGTTTTTAACTTATAAAAATAAGCTTGCCTTTGTATACTGTGTAATTTTATTGCCTAGCTGAGTTGCAAAATCCAAAATTTAGTTTTATTTATTGATCTATGTATAAGCAGTATAATTAAAAACCATGTGGAGTCCTCTGAAAGAATGGCACAAGTACAATGCTATCCCTTTATACTGTAGTTTTCCGAGGAGTCTATAGCCTCTGAATATCACCTAGGTAAGCTGGAATTTTCTGTTACTGCTTGTTGTTGAATTCAATGTACTACTTGGAGCCTTTTCTAAAAGGCTCGTTCATGTAAGGCTATAGTCTGTTGTGGGTCAGAAGAGATTGAAGAATTCCCAACAGGGATGTATTACAATGTACTTCATCATGTAATGATACATCCATCCATAATTAGAGGATTGTTAAGTAGAGCATCATCCAAGCTCTTGTCTATTTTGCTCATACTTTTATCACTTCAAAATGCTTTTCCCACCATTTCTGAACTGCAACTCATAGAGATACGCTTTTATCCTGTAATTTGCAATCCTCCATAAAGTATTGAAAGTTCTACTAGTTCTCATTTTTGAAAGAGCCCATTTTCAATTCACACTTGAGATACCAGTAGAAAGAATGCAGTTCTGTGTAGCTGAAGATGTGTGCTGTACTTTGCAGTCATGTGCCAGGCTCTCATAACATCTGCTTTTTCCATGTTTAGAATAACTACAGAGTAATTTACATATAACATAAACTAGCTACTTCTGTCTTTATCTCTTGTCTTCTTAGTGATATCCCACCTTCTGGAGAACCAGTAAGTAAAAGCAATCGCTCGAGAGGGACTACGCGCTTCTCCAAACTATCTCGCAGCCATCAAAGAGAGCCACGAAGCCTGGAACCTCAGAGTGGTGATCTTTGACCCTTTGTCATAATTGTGAACACTGGCACCACGTACTTTAAGTTGTTCTGTGATTCCTTCCTAGCCTGTGTTTGTAATTTAAGCTCCTGAAGAGAGTACAGCTGCATCAACTTAAATCCTGAAAAGAGACATTCATTACTAAGGGTCATATCCGGATTAACTACTTTTGAAGGCAGTAATCACTTTCTTAAAAGAATATGAGGGCTCTTCACGAGGGCTCAGCAAACTGATAGGCATTTTCTTTGTTTTGTAAGGTTGCGTTGCACAGATCCTCCTTCGTGTTACTAGGAATTTCTTGTTTGTATTGTGTTGTCTCCCTTTCTACATGTATGTTTTTCTGTTCCAGAGAGACATGGGTATCATGTCAAGACCATTTTGTTTTCCTTAGAAGAACAGTTATGATTATCAGCAATTAGTAAGTCAGAAAGATGTGCTTAAAAGAACCTCACTAATTTATTACCTTTTGTAAATAGACTGAGGTTTTTTATTGTAAACCTCTGACACACACAAAGGTCTTTAAAATCTTGACAAAGTAGATGACAAGGGAAAAACGTTACAGGTGGAAAATAGCTTTTGTACATTTCTAGCTAGATACTCTCAATAGCTTTCATTTGTGGGAAGTAATTCTTTAAAATCAGAGAATGTAATAATTTTTAGGGGAATTTAAATCTTGCTGTAAGGCTGGGTGCAATATTACCAATCTCTACAAACCGCCACAAGGATACACAAAATTAGCATGGTACAAAGTTGGGTTCTCAAGTCTTGGGTTATATTTTGTTACTAATTTGTTGCTGATGTGACATAACAGCTCATCATTAACAGGGCAGTGTGGAATTCTTACTCTGATTTTGTAAAAGCCTTCACATGGTGATACTTAAAAATTACCTGTAATGAAAGTGCCTGTTACCCATCACCTCTTACTGAAAAGTAATTTGTAATGGTACTTCTGTAAGAGTAACTAAAAAATTGACAAGAAGTATTACACGTGATGGAAGTCTTGACACGGATTAACTGGAATCCAGTTCAGTATCCATTAGCTGCACTGCCGTAGGCAGTTTAATTATATGTTAGCTATCTTCTTCTCTTCATTAACTTTAAGCAGTGTACATTCGAATTCTCTATCAATTGTATTCTGGTTTGCCTTTGTGTAAGAACATCTTTCTTCTCTGAATTTTTTTTGGATAATGTTACTTAAATTGATGTATCTTGTAATTTTATTATCCGTTCATTCTATTAATTCTTACATCAGTAGATATTGAAATCTAATATTACCCTGCAGAAAAACAAGTTGATGTAACAACAGATCTTTTCCCTCAGTGCTTACTAAAGTTTTAGCAAACTGGAACTTCTCTTCTGCAAACCTGTGAAAATAATTAAATGAAAGCCTTTTTTCACAAGATAGCTTTCCTGCTTTATGCACCTGGTTAATTTGAAGATCAGTGAGGTACTTGCTTGGCTGCAAGTAGATGCCTGGTGATACGAATGCCCACATTTGGAGCACCTCAAGACACTCTGAAGTGCCCTGTCTTTGAGAGAATGGTACCTGTCTGTCACAAACCCCGCTTCTTTTGTTTGCTTACCAGAATCAGCAGAGACTGCTGAATGTGAATCCCAAATAGTTATAGTATTCTTATGAAATACCTCTCAGTGTAGCAATGTTGGGATTAATCGAGTGATTCTATCAGTTAATCTTAGGTCACCTAATTCCATGCATGTAGTTACAATTTTTGCACAAATTTAATTTCCCTTGGTACTGACTGATAGCTCTTGAATCCTTGTATGTGGTTGGTGGGTGGTGCACCATGAGTTGATGGGTTCAGCTGGCTCTGGTTGGCTCTATAAACAGCCCCAGAATCACAGAACAGAGGAGGTGGGACAGGCTGGTTCCTGGGGCTACAGCCTGGGATGAGACAGCATAGAGGGATTTGCAGTATCATTTCCATTCCATTCCTATTTTATCATTAGACGTATTAGGTCTGTAGGGCTGCTCATCTGGAACCTTTAGTGATTGTATAAAATAAATGGTAAAAGCAAGTGGCATTACTTTTATTTTTAATGCTGTTCTCCAGTCACTTGCAAAATGACCAATTTCCCAAGAAACACAGGGCAGGCAAGGCTCTTCCATCTTTTGCAGATATAATCGTCTGTCACTATTCAGTACGTATTGATTATGGTTTTTCGGAATCCCATTTATTTAGAGATTCTGACATTCACTATAGAGAATGCATTGTATCGACTTAGCTATTTCATTAAATCAAGTTTCCCAATAATAATAATAAATTTCCAGTGTTTATAAGAGGCAGGGTATTGACATAGTTATAAAGGCTTAAATTGATACATCCATTAAGTCACATACTCTTAGGGAGATTAATAATTTCAAAGCCAGTCTTCTTTATGGAATTGTTGATGTGATAGTTGTAATCAAATTATACTATCTTACAGAATCTGCTGCAAGTCATAAACCATCGTGATTCGTTTAATGCAAGTATTTAGAGAAAGGGCATAATGGTATTAAAGGTCACTGGCTTAAAATTGTGAGCTGCTGCTAAGCTGAATTTCAGTGTTATAAAGCAATGCTTTATTGTATGGAACAATATCTGCATGGTAGCTGTCAAATTAATTAATAAGAACCTACTAACAAATGGGTTGACTGACTCAGAGCAGCCAGCTAATAATAAATGAGACTTGGTGAGCCCCCAGTGAACTAATGATACTGTCTGTCAGGACGTGTTAATGGTTTAAGAACATGATATTTTGTTAACAGAATCAGTGATTAGTACTTTCCGATATGGATGTCATTCTTTTTCCTTCAAAACACACAGGGATCTCAGTTCTGCTCTAAGTCACACACCACTTCCAAGGATCAAACCTCCCACCCCCAAACTTTTTTCATCTAATATCTTGTAATTCTGAGGGCAGATATTATAGACCTGTGGACAGAAACACAGTTACCTACTTGAAATGACTATGAGAAACCTGTGGAGCAACTGTTTAAAAGAACAAAAAAGACATTTTACTAAATTCTACTCCCTATATGCCCTTGCAAGTCTTGATAACAACACTGTGCTCTTCTAGCTGGAACTCTAGTATATATGAACAAAACGTGTGTAACGTTTATTTAACACAATTTTCTCCTTAGAGATGATAATGCTACTTCGGTGTTAGAGCTTGAGTCACTTCTGGAGATGTGGTTAAACTCAAGAAAGCAAAGAATTTATCTCCTTCAGTTTCGGTAGGTTGGGATATTTCAGTCAGCACCCTGCATCACAGGGAATATTCATTTGATTATTTAGCAATTTCAGTACTTTCTTAGCATTATGTATTGAAAGAATCACTTTAATATATGAAAGTATACATATGAAATATATGTATATGAAAAATAGAATGCATTTAAAAATATGTTAACCTGCTCTGTATTTCACATATTGAATGGAAGATAAAACACTTGTTCTACACAGTGGTCCAACACTGTACATTTCATTTATTTCTTACTCTGCACTAACTGTGGTTTTTTGGTCCAGTTACAGATAACTTAGATTATTTATACAATTTAAAAAAAAATAATAATCAAAGCATACTTCTAGTTAATAATGGCTTAGTTTTTTTTTTAATAATGGCATGAATTCATACTAGAAAGCAGCACTGAGGTGTGTAGAGAGGAGTTAATTTTCCAGATGTACAAATTGCTGCAAATATCTGGACGTAAAAAAATCTTCTTTGTTGTACCTAAACAAATGCATTGCACTTCCATGTAGAGGGAACCAGCTGCTTTAGCAGGATTGCAGAAATGATGTCCATGCCATGACAGAAATTAAACTCTGGTAGTTGGTTTTGTAGGTGGAGTATTAATCATTTAAGATGCTAAAAATCATAGAAATGTAAATGTGGTCTAAAACCTAACTCTGAAAGGCTGCACTTTCTCTCTTACTTAACACTGAGCTAAATAACAAAGTACCTTGTATGTGGGACCAAGCCTGTTGGAAACTGCAGAAGCTGTGTTTCCCTTTTGTTTGGGGAGGAATTTTTTGTTGTTGTTCCTGTAGGAAAGGTAGTATTAATTCTGTAGCATATATATGTACAGTATTCACAAAAGTATTAATAAACTCTTTGTAATATTATTTTAACTTGTTATGCTAATGTTTACATCCTAGAATTTTTAAGCAAATGTATATATATATAATTTTTAAAATACTTTCTTGTATTTTTTTTTAAATACCCTGTGGTAATTTTGTTGTAATCTGGTTGAAATATACTACTTTACAAAGAAGAAAATAAAAGACCATCTTTCTTGTTTGAAATAAGAGCATGCTTACATCTTATTTGTTCTTTTCAGCTGTTTTGTAATTGCTTTATAAAATTGATTTATGTTCATTTTTTCAGTGTGTTTCTAGAGTGATGTATGTAGGTATCAGCCTTCAGTTTCTTAAAGACTTGTTATTTCATCATATGAGAAGTTGTATTTATTCAAAGAAATCTAGTGCGTTTGTGTCGTAGTCATGTATTAGATAAATCACTCACACAAACAAGAAGGAAAACGATGCCATGCAACTGTTTGTCTTGCATGTTGCTATTACAGAAGATCTGTACTGAAGTGACATGGGATCTACTGGGAATTAAGAGTCACATGTTAATTTCAGTATAATTGGTGGTTCCATACAGATCAGGAGACTGAGATCTGTACCGCTTTCATGTCTGTGATGCTGATTTGCTCTGGAAATTCCACTCTCCCTCTGCTCTTATTGCCCCTTTTAGAAGGTGAGAATTCCAAAGCTGTTTCAGAGACTGCATGAAGGTCTGCGATAGGTGTACAAGCTCATAACCCCTGGAAGAGCAGTGACTTCTGTGACCACTGTGTTCACTGGGAAAAGGTTCTGAGGATAACTTTTCCCTTACTTGCTACTCATCAGTGGTGCAGAGCAGGGTGCCTCTTCTCCGTGGTTTCTGCCCATGTACCATGAGCCATGTTCTGTGCTCTAAGCCAGAACCTTATAGGAAATGAAGCTAAAATATTGCCTCGAATGGTGAGCGTTTTTGCAAGATGACTTTCTTTTCAGTTCTAATTTACAATACTTATGCCTTTTTCAACATTGTTTTATTTCCTAGTATTTTAAATTTGTTCAGCAAGTGCTCATACCTCGTCCAATACATCGTATTTGTCATTGCTGGGTAAGTCTGTCTTTATTTTTAAAGTGGTCTTGTATCCCTACTGATACCCAGCTTATAATTGTTTCATTCATTTAGGTCATTCATTAAGTGCAGCATTAGTTGTCCTTCCCATAGAGCTTTCTTCTGAGCAGACTGCTGTGCTCTGCCCTGGCTGTGTGCATGCAGTGCCTCTTACAAAACAGGGTAAAACTTTTTGCTTCTTTTTCCCAAATGCCAGGCATACGGTGGTTTTTGCTTGTTCATTGTATGTGAAGGTTTAGATACTTTTTTTTTGTTTTGGTGCACTTGGACTTTTGCTCTTTACACCTCCTTGTGTTGAGCTTGAGATATTTTTGGAGTCTCTGTTGGATCACAAAGACCTGCTCTCCCCCGGTTTTCTAGAATTTGTATGTCTGGCAAATTCACCCTTACGTAGTGCTTCAGCTCCGACTTAGCAAGTTCATTTTCTTATAAGAATATTTTCATAATTAATTTTGTTCCTGGTGCTACATGTTGTTCAGAAACAGCTGAGGTACATCAAGGGTTTGTTTTGCTCGGTGTCTGAGGTCTAAGCCATCAACTTTGCATGACATAAGCCTCTTTATAACGATTCCAACTAGCGTCTGCCAGAGCTGTCAAATATAAGGCCTTTCTTTGTAAAATAGATTTCACTTTCATTTTGTATAGCCTCACTCTGTGAAAAATATTTACAAGTTAAGCTAATATAGCAAGAAAAGAGTTTATCAGGTTAAAACTAATTTTTAAATACCTAATTTATTTTTTTTTTCCTTTTCCCTCACTTTTTTGCTATTTTTTCAAGTGCTAATTCATCCATGTATTAAGTCACTTGCACATGTCAAGTTCAGTGACAGTTTCTACATCTCAGCTTCTAGTAGGAAACTAAATTATGGTTATTAATGTTCCAAATTTTATATGTTATAAGAAAATTAATTTTCAGAGATCCCCAAGTGCCTTCCAAAGTGGGAATGTGAGCTTATAGATAAGTAAGAACTGAAATATCACTTAATATAGTTAAGTAACTTTTCTAAAGCAGATAACACCTCAAACATTTGTCATTAGAAATAGATATCTTGTCTCCACTGGTGTGCGTGTGCAAGTCTGTTTCTTAACTGTAAGACTAAATTAAAAATCAGTATGTCGATGCACACAAGTCTATGGGACCAGATGGGTTACACCCAAGAGTACTGAAAGAGATGGCAGACGTGCTGGCCAAGCCTCTCTCCATCATCTTCCTTAAATCGTGGCTGACTGGAGAGGTCCCCATGGACTGGAAGGTGGCGAATGTAACGCCCATCTATAAGAAGGGCAGAAGGGACAATCCAGGAAACTATAGACCTGTCAGTCTGACCTCGATACCAGGGAAGATTATGGAACAGGTCATCTTGAGCGCTGTCACCAGCCATGTAATGAGCAGCCAGGGGATCAGGCCTAGTCAGCATGAGTTTATGAAAGGCAAGTCCTGCCTGACGAACCTGATCTCTTTCTATAAGATGACCCGATTGTTGGATGGGGGGAAGACAGTGGATATAATATTTCTGGATCTTAGCAAAGCATTT
>VZTM01034680.1:2641-26958 GCA_013400555.1 Jacana jacana | reverse complement strand
TTTTTTTCACCAAAAGGATTATAAGAAGCTGTGCAGCATCTTATAATATCTCTCTAGACAAGTGAAGAAGAAAAACGTGTTCAATGTTTCCCATTTTGTCCTGATTTGAGGTAAAACAGAGCCAAGTTCCTACTCTAATTCTATTTCTTTGCTAAACCTCTTCTAACTCTCTGAAATTAGCTGCATATTGTGCAAAAACCTGTTACTTCTTAGTGAGATAAGACCTATGTTTATATTTCATTCCGGAAATGGTATGCATACGGGCCTTTGCTTATACTTCTTGCTATAAAGACCAAAGTCAGCTAAGTTTGTTATTTAGTCCACTGGAGGATCAGAAATGGAAAAGCACAGCAGTGTCACAACTACAGGGAGGAGCAGATAGGACAGGTGACCTAAAACTGACCAAAAGGATACTTCATCCCATATGCTCAATGCTCAATATAAAAGCTAAGGTATCAAAGGGTCAACCCCCTCTTTCTTCAATGGCCAATGTCTGAGGAGGACCCTGTCTGTTCATCTACCATTGATCCTGTTCCATGTGTTCCTGACTCTGGATCTGGAATCCAATTCCCATACATCACTGAGTCCAGTCTGGAACTTACCCAGTGCCTGCCACTGATGACATCCTGGAAGCTTGATGCAGTTTTGTAGATACTGTATCTATACCATTAAGTCCTTTTTATTTTATTACTAATATTTCATTCAAGTAGTTTCGTTCCTTCTGACCTTGTAAATCTCTTTATCCCTCCTCCTTCTTCCCTTGGAGCGAGAGGTGGGGGAGAGCATCTGCCATACGTCATTAGCCAGTCTGGATTCACAGCACATTTAAGAATCCATACTGAAGGAACAAGGAGCATGCCAATGCAATACACCTGGGCAAGTAAAGTTTTCTCTTGCTTTGGCGGTCATTTAAGGCCTTTTCTCCAGCCTTGCCACTGTGCTGGCAGCTCATATGTTCCCAGGTGCAGTGAAGTACTGTGTCTTCTCTCTAGTTCTTCCAAAGCTAGAGAAAAACTGCAGTTCTTCAGCGCATTTAGTATATAAGTGTCCAGTGCACTATTTCTCTCATGGCATAGATCTGTAGAATATGTTATTTTTAAGTTAAGTTTTGATAAAAATGTAACTAACAATTAACCATCAGTTTAGATATTCTTTTTCTTATATAGTCTTCTTATAGTCAAGGTCCATTTTTTATTTTTTTTTTTCAGTAAATTAAGTAAGACGACACTGAATTACATTTCCTAAAAAAGTAGTGGTATTTTTCAAGCCATCCCCACACAGACGCTCGGTGATACCTGCCACACATTGGATGAAGTGCTAGAATGTCACATTGATGATTTTATGATAGTATTACTTGTGTTTTTCACTTTCCTTTCCTGTTGTTTGGTGCTAATGAAATGAGTTCATTCATTCAAGTAAGATATTTAATAGTGTACATGATTAGCTGAGCACCTGCATGCTCAAATACCTGATTTGCAAGTGCACTGTGTAACTTAGAAAATCTGAACTGGCATTCCTAATTTTAGGCGAAATGCTACCCAATTTTAGGAAAGGATTGTAGTGTATTATCATGATTAAAATTGAAAAAAAAACCTGTACCATCCTTTTTTCCATTTGAGAAATATTGTAACTCCATTTTACTCAGCTCAAAGATGCCTTGGCATTTTTATGAATGTGATAGGTCTAGAACAAGTACTTGAATTGAACCAAATTGTTTTCTAGTTTTCAAAAGAATGCCAGTGACACAAGGTATACACATTAAACTCAAATTAAGAAAATAAATAAGACTGTATGTCTAATTGTGTTGTATGATTACCAAAAAACTATTCTTGGTTATGATATGATGAGATTTCACAGGATATATTGTCCAAGTTTTTATCTCAGAACTTAGGCAAAGCATAAGGAGACATAAGTTTCCTTAATTTCCCAGACTTATGGGAAATCTGGAGTGAAACAGGAAATAGTTTTTTATTGTATTAATTATTCTATTTATATGTGTGTTTAGCTATTTTTAAGATGTCTACAAACATAGATCAAGTAAAACAGAGTGAGTTGTCATTAGGGATTTATCCCCTGGATTATTACAGTAATTAAAACTGATACTGTGCAAGGAGGGATGTAAATTTATAAAGCATTGCTCATCTTTAAAACCTCTAAAACTGTCAACATGCCATTATAGGATATTTCTATATTGAACTATTAAGTATTGATCAAAATGGTTTTTCATTTTGAAATGTTAATCCATTGCAAAGAAAATAATTCAGGTTGAAGTCAACTTTTAGGAATAAAATATTCTCCAGATTGGATTATTTTAATTGGTTTTGGTCCCAAAATATGCTTTCATTTAAAATCTTGAAACCCCTTGCGCAGAAAGATAACTACTTTCTGTCCAGCCCAATTTATCACTTTCATCGAATTAGGAAATGGGAAACCTGGCCACTCAGGATATGGACAAGGCTCAGCTACTGAGTGACTTTATTGCCTCAGTCTTTACCGGCAAGGGCTCAAACCACACTGTCCAAGTCACAGAAGGTAAAAACAGAGGCTCTGAGAAAGAAGAAATGCCCTCAGAAGGGGAAGATCAGGTTCAAGACCACCTAAGGAACCTGAAGGTGCATAAGTCCATGGGACCTGACGAAATACATCCACGGGTCTTGAGGGAGTTGGTGGATGAAGTTGCTAAGGCACTTTTCATCATATTTGAGAAATCGTGGCAATCTGGCAAGGTTCTCACTGACTGGAAAAAGGGAAATATTTCCCCAGTATTCAAAAAAGGAAAAAAAGAAGATCTGGGGAACTATAGGCTGGTCAGTCTCACCTCTGTGCCTGGCAAGATGATGGAGCAGATCCTCCTGCAATCTCTGCTAAGGCACATGGAAAACAAGGAGTTGATTGGAGACAGCCAATATGGCTTCACCAAGGGCAAATCGTGCCTGACAAATTTGGTGGCCTTTTACAATACTGCCACAGAGTTGGTGAACAAGGGCAGAGCAACAGACATCATCTACTTGGACTTATATAAAGCGTTTGACACTGTCTGACACAACATCCTGGTCTCAAAAGTGGAAAGTCATAGATTTGATAGACCACTCGGTGGATAAGGAACCAGCTGGATTGCCGCACTCAAAGGGTTGTGGTCAACGGCTCAATGTCCAAGCAGCAGCTGGTAACAAGTGGCATTCCTCAGGGGTCAGTACTGGGACCAGTGCTATTTATCATCTTTGTCGGAGACATGGACAGTGGAATAGAGTGCCCCCTTAGCAGGTTTGCCGATGACACCAAGCTCGGTGGCACAGTTGACATGCTGGTGGGAAGGGATGCCATCCAGAGGGACCTGGACAGGCTTGAGAGGTGGGCTAGTGCAAATCGCATGAAGTTCAACTAAGCCAAGTGCAGGGTCCTGCACCTGGGACATGGCAATCCCAGGCACAAATACGTGTTGGGCAGAGAATTAATGGAGAACAGCCCCAAGGAGAAGGACTTGGGAGTGATGGTAGATGAGAAGCTTGACATGAGCTGGCAGTGCACACTGGCAGCCCAGAAAGCCAACCACACCCTGGGCTGCATCAAAAGAAGTGTGGCCAGCAGGTCGCGGAAGGTGGTTCTACCCCTCTACTCTGCACTTGTGAGACCCCACCTGGAGTTCTGTGTCCAGCTCTGGCCACGAAGATGATCAGAGGGATGGAGCACCTCTCCCATGAATACCAGCTGAGGGAGCTGGACTTGTTCAGCCTGAGAAGAGAAGGGAGATCTTATAGCAGCCTTCCAGTATCTGAAGGGAGCCCTATAGAAAAGCTGGAGAGGGACTCTTTTTCAGGAAGTGTAGTGACAGGACAAGCATAACATCTTTAAAATGGAAGAGGAGAGATTTAGACTAGATTTTAAGAAGAAATTATTTCCTTTGAGGGTGGTGAGACACTGGAACAGATTGCCCAGGGAAGTGGTGGATGTTTCATCCCTGGAAGTGTTTAAGACCAGGCTGGGTGAGGCTTTGAGCCACCTGCTCTAGTGGGAGGTGTCCCTGCCCATGGCGGGGGATTTGGAACTTGATGATCTTTAAGGTCCCTTCCAACTCTAACCATTCTATGTTTCTATGATTCAAGCAAGAGTGCTGTGTTTAACATTATCTGAGTTTGTGTTGGGTGTACTGCCCAAGAATTTCTGTTGATTTCTTTTTCAGGAGAAAGGAGGGATTAGAAATCTTTCATGAAAAATATGAGTACTCCAGCATGATAAGGAACCAAGTGATTGTTTTACAACAGTCTGGTGTTTTTTCTGGTTGATACTTGGCTGCAGTTTCTAAGTTTTGTCAACTGTTAACTCATTTCTGGCATCTGAGTTATTATGTGAGCAGGTCACAATGAATTAGAAACAAATATAATAAGAGTCTGTGACTTCTACTTCATTTGTTGTTTACAGAGGTGCACAAAATGAATGTTATAGCCTTGGATGACTGGAAATGCCTGATTGCAGTCAGACATAAACTAATTTGTGTACACTTTAAGAGAAAGGTTGCGGTTTACTCTGTAAGAAGCAAAAACCTATCACCTGAAATTAGTTGCAATAAACATACAAAATCCTTAGCTGGATGTGAAAGGTGTTCAGATGAATAAGTTACACTTGTTTGGGTGCTGCCTGAACTTGAAACTCCTTCTGGACACAGTTTATATCTTTATTTGCCTTTTTGCCTAAAGAACCTGGGTGCCTGCTCCTTTTCCTTGAGTTGCTCTGTCTGGCAGAGGCTTAGTTGTGTGTTTTAAGTGACTGTAACAATATCTTGTATATTAACTGCTCTGTACAAGGGATGTGACTTCCTGGTTGGTGACCACGAAATGCCGAGTGTTTTGCATTGCAGGGGTGCTGCCTGTGTTTTTTACCATGGCACCCTGCTCTCCCTAGCAGCTTGCTGCAGGGCAGGCAGCAGCAGGGAGGAGTTGCTTTTAAGACAACTACAGGGACAATACTTGACAACTTGTTAGGTTGTGTCATTTTCTCAGTTGTCTGCACGGTGATAGCAAGCCAGTCAGTCTGAACTGCGTAAAAAACACTGCTGCACTGGTTCTTCCTCCTCCTGCAATTCCCAATGTTTTCCATGGGTCTTAAACCGCATAAGAAAGAGAAAAGCTTCTTAGCTCATATGTGTAAAGTTTTCCTTTCCTGTGGGTTCAAACTACCATCCTGTGAGAATTAAAATGCATTCAGCATTTTAATGGGTCTCTAAAGACATGACAAGCTGATGATGAGGGGTAGTGTGGTGGCATTAGGAACCCACACATTAGAGGAATAACGGCTCCTAATAACACACTGACATGGAGACACAGGAACATTTATTTGTGCAGCATCTGCCGTCTAGGTCGTGTGATGAGAAGAGATTGACTCACCTGCAGGAGACCTGACTGCACCTAAAACAGTAGCTATAGCTGAAAATACCACAGGGCAGAAGTTCCTCTGCAGAGCTTTTCTGGAATGCTTTGCTGGAAGGTCCCTGTGGTGGCAGTCTGTGCAGCAGCCTGAACTTGAAGCCTGGAAGAAATAGTTAGAGAGACCCCATAGTAGTCTTTATTGAGCTCTCAGGGAAGGGGGATGGCCAGGTACCACTGAAAGGTAGAAACCTTATGGGGATCGAACAAATCTCAGTCTGTGTCTTTCCACAGCCACATGAACCACTGTGCTTAAGGGGATGATTCACTGCTAGAGAAGTAGATTGAAGGTTTCATGTAGGTTTTCCAGAGGAAGATGTAGCTTTCAAGTAGTTTTTCAAGACTACCAAAGCCTATAAGAAAGCAAACTGATGTGGAAACACTGAGCTTTATGGCCCAAAGAGGTTTCTTCCTGCCCCGGTGCAAGCTTGTCGCGTGCAGTGCAGGTTGCCAGCAGCTAGTGCTTCTTGCCTCTTGCTGGGTACCAAAATGAAGGGAGACATGTTAAATTGTTGGGCAATGTAATTTCAGAGAGAGGGGAACAGAGGGACTGGACGGTGTTTGTTTTGGAGCTTCAAGGTACTATGTCTAGATTTGCAGTGTCAAGATGGCTCCATGCAAACCTGGGCAGGAGATACTTGTCAAAGAGAAAAGGCTAAAATAGTTCAAAAGATAGTTAGCTTCTTTAGCATGAGTAGTGGTACATCTTGAATCCTATTACCACTATGAAAGTGGTCAGAGCTCTTATACAAGCAATACAAAAGCTGAAAGTTGAATCAGTTTTTTTACAATAAGTTTCTAAAATGAAACTGTATTGTTTCAAATGAGCTTTTACTGGGGGATTTTTCCATAACATTAGTAGTTTTGCAAAGAATTTTCTTGTGGTCAAAGTGTTTTTTCAGATGATTGATGGTTTTGCTGAGTAGCTTTTACTTTTGATGACTTTTCTGTCCTTGCAGTTGGTATTCAATAAGTATTTCTTTGAATAAGGATTGCTGCCAAGAATTGCAGTTAGATTGACTCTGCTTCTATTCTAAAGAATGGGGACAGGAACCCTTCAGTTAGAGCTTGCCGCATTGATTTAATTTAAAGAGGGATGCTGCTTCTCTAAATTAACCTTGGCTCATCTTCTTCATGATACTTCACAGAATTTCACTTTTTCACTCAAATGAAGAGAATTGGTCTGTGTACTTTTCCTTACTTAAATGTTCTTTTATTGGGAATTATTTGCCACAGAAATACCGATATATCAGAATTGGGGGTGTCACTCTGTGACATTTGGTTTAAATTTGCTTCATTATTGAGACTACCACTTAGCTAGCACAGATTTAATTTTTTGAGGAACCTGAAATGCTTGCATATAATTTCTGTATATGACCTTCACTGGTGATACCCAGAAAAGTCTTCATTAGTATCTGCAGCACTACATTGTCATAAAATGAATGAATGGGTGAAATAAAAAAACCCTGGTTACTTACCTCAAAGGACTGCTTTGCTGAAATTTAATTTTTTTTTCTGTTGTTCTTTTTCCTCTTTTTCTCTTCCACCTGAAATTAATTCTGCATTTAATGAACCTGTGGTTCAGCTTCATGTCAGTGACCAGAACAATCTGCTGCCTCTTTAGTGCTTTGCTTTGATTACCTGGAGAAGCAGCTGGCTCTGTTCTCCCACTGCCCTCAGAAATTGTTCCTTTGTTTGGCCTCTGCTCTGCTTTGCTCTGTTTGATATTTTGTTTCTTGTAACTTACAAGATGTGTTTAATTACAATGGCAAAATATGAATGCACTGAACACTAGAAAAATTCTAACACAAAAGCGCCCTCTGATTACAGAGGTCTCATACCTGAGTAATTCTTCTAATTACAGATTAATTATTCAAGGCCTGCCCAGCATAACAAGCAAATAGATGATCATGAGGCTTTTCTCAAGAAGTTGCTGACAGGTTGCATATGAGGAATTAATGTTTTTCCTGATGGAGTTTTATCTGGAACAAATACACTTGCCATTGAAGCTGATATGACAATGTAAAGAAAGATAAGCTTCATACTGAAGAGGAGATGAGACTGGGATTTCTAACCTCTACTTTCTTCCCTAAGCTCCGCAGTGCTTCATTTCCTGCTGCTGTTCACTCCCAGGCACTGGCGCAATAATGCTTTTAGAAATGATTCTGCACTTTTCTGTTTGAATAACTACAAAGAATAACTTTCAGTGACTGTCAAATGGTGCCCCCTGAATTTAAATATCTTTTTATAGACCCTTAAAAATGACATCCTAGAGGGTTGTTGTTGTTGTTGTTGTTATTATTTAATTAGGTGCTTGCCTTGATGACTGAATACAGTTTTATGTATACAGGTATTTTTATTCTGTGCTCTGATACTACCATGGGAATCCAGCTCCCATCACACACCACAGAGGGTTGTCGGACAAGATTCGTGTTCTGTCTCCTTAGTTGCAGTGCTGTATTTCATAGAATCATAGAATCATTCAGGTTGGAAGAGACCCTTGGGATCAACAAGTCCAACCATCAGCCCTACTCTAAAAGTTCTCCCTTACACCATATCCCTCAACACCACATCCAATCTATTCTTAAACAGAGTCAGGGATAGTGACTCCACCACCTCCCTGGGCAGCCGATTCCAGTGCCTGACCACTTTTTCTGTGAAAATTTTTTTCCTAATGTCCAGCCTAAACCTACCCTGCTGCAGCTTGCAGCCATTCCCTCTCATTCTATCGCTAGTTGCTCTTGAGAAGAGACCGGCACCAATATCTCTACAATGCCCTTTCAAGCAGTTGTAGAGAGTGATGAGGTCTCCCCTCAGCCTCCTCTTCTGCAAACAAAACAGTCCCAGCTCCCTCAGTCTTTCCTGGTAAGATTTATTCTCAAGGCCTTTCACCAGTTTTGTTGCCCGCCTCTGTACTCGCTCAGCACCTCGATATCTCTCTTGTGCTGAGGTGCCCAGAACTGGACACAATACTCAAGGTGCGGCCTAACCAGTGCTGAGTACAGGGGGACAATCACCTCCCTACTTCTGCTGGTCACACTATTCTTTATGCAAGCCAGGATGCCATTGGCCTTCTTGGCCACCTGGGCACACTGCTGGCTCATGTTCAGCCACCTGTCAACCAGCACCCACAGGTCCTTTTCTGCCAGGCAGCTCTCCAGCCACACTTCCCCAAGCCTGTAGCGATGCGTGGGGTTGTTGTGGCCCAAGTGCAGGACCTGGCACTTGGCCTTGTTGAAGGCCATGCCATTAACATTGGCCCATCTATCCAGTCTATCCAAGCCCCTCTGTAAATTTTGAATCAAGCTGTTCAATTCAGTGTTGTGAATGTAGCTGTTTTGCAATATCTGACAACAAAAAATCTAGCTTTAAACTTTTACCTCTTTTTTTTTTTTTTTTTTTTTTCCCATTTTGGAACACAACACCCACAGCATGTGTATTAGCTCTTACTCATATATTTGCAAATGTTCATTCATTTTTGTTCCCTCTTCTTCATTTCTCATGGAACAGCAGCTTCGGTGAGGCTGTTTTGTAGAATGGAGCAGAGCCCTCTGCAGTCTGCTGGTACTGCATGCTTGCTGAATACGCAAATATTATGTCAAAAATTTAATTTCTAAATATATGCTTAAGGTTCAGGTCCACTCTGATAAGCATAGGGCAGGCAGAATCAAACAGTGTTTCTTCCCTGTGTAATCAGTGGAATGGTCCATATTGGAGAACGTGACACTCAAAGCACTGTGTGGAGCAAGTGTCCTTGATTGTTTTTAGGCGAGAGCTGGAGTTGCTGCTGCTTTGCTGTGGAAGAGTCTGTTTCTGTTCATGTGTTCTTGGCTAAAATACAACTGACAACTTCATAGGTATAGGGGAAGAATGGTGCCTGGGTCATAATGGAAATTATTAGAAAAAGCATCACTGTTGTGTCATCAGGGTGTAAGAACAGGACATTCAGAAAATGTGCTTCATCAGCATTATCAAATAATTTTCAAATTTTCTTCCAAAAATTAGTATAATTTTAATCAGTTCAAGCTTAACTTAAGATTTTCCTGGCCTTAAAATCTGCGTTGTTTTTATAACAGGAAACATATTTATGTATGAAGTAATATTTAATAGAGGTCTGCAGGAAAAATAACTACCAATTCTGCTTAATCTGTGCCATATTGTGCATACTTTTTTTCTTTCATGGGGATTCTTTGTATTTCTTTTAAAGGGGAATTTAAAATACAGAAAAGATATTGTCTAAGAACTCAAGTATGAAAAATTGCAGTAGCTGGTTGTTGTTTACTTCTGAAATGTATCATTTTCTAGATCTAGAAATGTAGTTTTAAAAGCGCTGGAGTTGTACATCAATACATTATTCAACCTAGTCTGCATGAATGGGTTAGCTCTAAGAAGAGATACTATCCACATCCTTGCTGGCGCAAAATATGTGCATATGCAACAATGTAATGGCTTTAAATGCTGTGCTCGTATAACTCAATTGGGTTTTGGTGGAGTCATCAAAGATAAATTTAATTAATACCTACAGGCAAGGCTTCAGCAAATAAAAATCTCATAAATGTACAATGATAGAAAATGGAAATATAACAGCCATATAGAAATAGCTTCACCATCTATGTGCTGATGGCCCCTATTCTCTGTAACAACTCTTTTTACAGTTACTCCTTTGAAATTGCTCACAAAACCATGAAGTCAAGTCAAGCATTTCTGTCTGGTACCGTACCTCCCTCCGCTTAATGACCAGTGTAGCACAGGAGTTTAAAGCACCCTGATGAACATCTAACGGATTCAATTTTGCCTGTAATTTGTTGTTGTTGTTGTATGGTAATACTCATCAGAAAGTCCAAAATTCTTTTTAGCCTCTGCCATACTGACAGGTGGGATGTCACAGGGAAGGAGACTAAAGTGTCAGTTCTGCGTGCCCTGTCTGAATGGAAAGCTGGGGTTGCTGCTGAATGATAATACACTGTCCTCCTACCAACGCTTCCCTGGCAGTCCTGGGCTGTGTGGTCGTGTGTGAACAGCATTCAGATTTGCCACCATCCTGAAATGTTATTATCTGAGCACAAAATGCCGGTATCATGATGTGGAAATGTAGAATCAGGGATACTGATCCTCATACCTGTAGTAGGGACATATATATATTACAAAAAACTGCTTGTTTTTCCAAGGAAATTTTGCTTTCATTTAGACTTCATACTTGACTAACTGTAAGCTCCTTAACTTTTTCTCATAACACAGAGCTGGAATTTTTGCTATTCATGTCAAGTCTTCTGCTGGAAAGCTACAAATTGTGCTTCTCATGGAAGGAGGAAGAGAAGGATATAGGTTCTTTAATTGACATTTCGTTCTGAAATTCCCTTCTCCTTTCACAAAAGCACATCATCCCCCCTTTTCATACTATAGCTATCCTTTATCTGTAGGTGCAAATCTGTAAAATATCAACCAGATATGCTGTACTCTAAGGAAATTTTATTATTAGATCTTTAGGCTAAAGCCAATCTTAAGCCAATCACAATCTTGTGTGAAAGATCCATGGGCAGGCTGTTTACTATGAATCTCAGAAGAAAGTTATGCTAAAAAGGGAATCATAATGCCTCCTGAACTGCCAGAAAACTTGATTGTCTCTTAGTGAGGCAGGTGTTTTTCTCATACATAAAAATTAAGAATTGGAGACAGTTCAAAAGTATTGTCACTGCTAATGGGAGGACTGAACTGGATTTGCAAGAAAAGATGAAAGAAATCTATATCTATCTCAGCTAAGTAACAGAAAGATTCATCAATATTTGAAAGGTTTCAGCCCCAAAGTGAGAGTATTTAGAATAGTAACAAGGAATGACATAAGAAAGTTATTAAAGAAAAAAAAAAAGTGTGATTGCAAGCATGACAATTGCAGCTTAGGTTTGCTCCATGGATATGAATTCCCTAGATTTGTAAATGAGTAAGACAAATATGCTAAAGAGGATGTATTTTACTGTATGGAGCAATCATATGTTGAAAGTAGATGGCTGGGATGATCCCTTCTGGTTCTTCAATCTTCTTCCTGCCCTGTGTGCTTTAACTGAGGTTCGCTGTGATCTTATCTATGAAAAGTAATACCTTTGTGGGAACCTGAACTGTGATATTATCAGGTCTGCTCTAGGGGTCTCATATATATGCCACTTCATCACAGATATTATTGACAGTAAGCACTTTTACCACTTTTATATATTCTTACTGCAAGTTCTTTTACAGCAAGGCAGCCAAATCAAGAGAATTTTTCCTGACCAGCTGAGTAGCTGATAAATCTCTTTACAAGCACTCCAGTAAGTTCAATGTGCTAGGATGTTAAAAGGGTGGGTGAGGGTTAGGACAAAAGCGGGTATCAAAACATAACCCTCTGCGCTTGCCATCACCTCAAAGGTTATCTCACCGCACGTAAAATTACTTGTCTTTTTGAACCCTTGTTTTCATTAATTCCTTTGTTTGGAAAGTCCATCTGATCCTTTTCAGGATTCATTTCTCCCCTTCTGATCTGCTGCTTCTGTCTCCTATTTCCCTCCTTTGCTGCCTTCACATCATGATTCTTTTTCAGGCTGAGTCATTATCCTTTTAAATGCTCCAAGGAAGGACTTTATTCTCAGTCATTCTATCTATTTCTTAGCCAAGTGGTGCCTGTAGAAAGATCAGAATAAGTATCCTGGTGCAAACCAAAGCTAGGAAGAGCTCTGTGAATTGCAGTGCCCATAAGACAAACATACAAGCTGTATTGTTTGTTAGAAGTGAGGTCATTTCTATCCCCTATTTCCTGGCCATTTAGATAGACCTAAACCTCCACTGGAAGTCAAAATCCCCATTCTCGACCATTTTCAGAACCTGAAGATTAAAACTGATCCAGTCCTGCATTTTTGTGTATGTGAATTGTGACAATACTTTTTTTTTTTTTTCTCCTACCAGTCATTCTGAGTAGACAGACAATAGGGTTCCCTTTCTGCTCCAAAATCTCCACAAATCCTCTCTCCTCCCTGTACTGTGCCTACAAATGGAAATGGGAAGTATTCCCTTTCCAGGCCTGCAATGCCCTAATTCAGATTGATAATGCATGAAAAAGAATGTGTCCCAAATGCAAATGTTCCTTGTGCACTACATCTTGTGAGCAAGCAGCCGGTGTGGCTTGCTTCAGTAACTTTTATATGTAAACAGTCTTTAAAAACATAATCTACAATGTCAAAGTCTAATCTAAATGATGTACTGACACTGCGTATTTTGATATGCTGACTTGGTTTTGAATTCCCTCTGGATTGCCTGGCCCCAGATGGCCTTTTTGTGTTTTGTTTACTTTTCACTTAGCTGTCACATATTTATTCCCATTAGATGTACAAAGTCAATGGGTTCAGTGTAGTTTTACAGCTTAGTTGGCTAATATGCCATAGGGAAAGTGCTGAGGGAAGCCAAGCAGAGGGTCAGGAGAAAAGCAACATGATTCTTCAGGTCTGACATAGAGACCAACAAAATAGAAAACTGGTAAAAGATCTGGTAGAGCAGTTAGAGATGTTTTGTTGTTTGGTTTGTTGTTGGGTTTTTTTTCCCAGAAAAAAAGATATTTGACTGGAAAGTGGAAATTCACTGAAATAAGGAAGAATTTGCTTGACTGAATTTCTGTTTTTAAAAGCTTGCTTCTGTGTAAATGCTGAATGTTTATATACATCCTATATATATAAATGAAAAGGAAAATCTGTTTCAAATATGAATTGACCGTAAAATGATACTTCAAAAGCTTTTCAAAGTAATGAGTTGTTCTTGATTTATCTTAGTCCTACTGTTAAAATGGCTTACATGATCTCGCTGTTCAGAACACTTTGAAGACATGTGGAAACACTTCATGCTGAGAAAAATAATCCCAAAAAATCTACTTGGTGTGATCTTGCACAGAGACCATCATGCACAGAGACCAAAAGACAAATGAATGTTCATGATGTCTATGGCAACCTGAAGCACAACTAAAATGTAGACTATCTTGAACAGGGGCCTTCCATTTGGATAGCCATGCATACCTCCCACACTTTTCCCAGTGTGAATTCCTATCTTCCCTCTAAAGGGTTGTTTTTGCTGCTCAAAGAAAAAAAATAATGAGGGGATTCAGAGTGGAATCTAGTACTGATAAAGGGAGCCCAATGTTTCCTTTGTTCCCTGAAAAGGAGCCATTCCTGTGTGGGGCTGTTTCCCTGACAGCATGTTGTTCTCAGACCATGTTTCTTCCATTTCTGCTGAGGTGCTCAGCCAAAGCAGCACATGGCACCAGTCACAGTGTGCTTTCTTTACTGACACCCAAATTTTGTTTGGGTGTTGGGCACCCAAACTTTGATTTTTTTAGAGAACAGACTGTGCTGAAACTGCCACGTGCTTTGGTGCACTAACCTCCTTTTGCACTTGACAGTCTGTAGTCTGAGCACTTGGTATGTTTATTGCAGGTGAAATATGGGAACTACGCCTTCGTGTGGGATGCAGCAGTACTGGAGTATGTGGCCATCAACGACGCAGACTGCTCTTTTTACACCATTGGAAATACTGTTGCAGACAGAGGATATGGGATTGCACTGCAGCACGGCAGCCCCTACCGAGACGTGTTCTCACAAAGGTAAGTGTATGGAGAAGGCAGAGGAGGTCCTAAGAGAGGTCCCTCTCAGCTCTGGGCCCTTCTTTTAATTTAATTTTCTGTGATGGGAAAACATCTTGTGCTTGTGATCCACTTCATTTCTTACATAGGCATTCATTTCCTCGGAGACATAGGATTATTCCCTTTTCTTGAAACTGCATTAAAAATACTTTGTGTTGCTCTAAGTTGAATTGTTCTTGTTTCTTTTGGAAAACGTTAATGAAATAGGCTGAACATCATTAGCAGGAAAATAAGGAAAGATTAATTTGTTATAGAGAGACAGCATAACTCCACCCTTCCTGTTACAGGAGACTTTTCTTAAAGAAAAAAAAAGCTAAACTTGGACACTGATGGAAATACCGAAGGGGATGAGCAAGAACATTTGATGTTTCAGTGAAAAGACTCCTATTCATACCCAAAAGCTTAGATGCTTATCCCAATACTACTTGATCTCTTGGGTTACAAAAGTGAGACCTCTAGAGATGCTTCTGGTACTGCATTTCTGCTAGGATCAGAACTACTCAGTCAATTGTATATATTGTGCCTTTGCAGTATTTGTGCTTCTAATTCCTTTATAACTATAATTCTGTAATTCCTTTCTAATTCTATAATTCTAATAGTACTTTGTGCTAGTACTAATTCCTAAATCAGGATGTGTGTGAAATATAAAAAACAATCAAAGATTTAAAAGGTGTAATGTCTACGGTCTGGCTTTTAGGAGATGTAGTCTGATCTCATGATCATTTTCCATTCTGAACCTATTCTCTCAACTCAGTTTCTAATGGTTTGTGTTAGATGCATGTAACAAAATTTTACAGTTGCCGTGATGGAATTTCTTTTGTATGGTTGCTTTAATGAACGTGAGCAATTACATCATACAAATACACTTTGTGCAGGCTATCTCCTTTGTCTTCAGTCATAGAATGAGGTAGGGGTAAAAAGTAGTTATTAAGTAACAAAATGCAGATTCAGAGGAGACACTGTCTGCTCACACATACTACGTGAATGTAGAAGGCTTGAATTCTTCGAATCTATTGTATATTGGGAGCTGAATTTGTGCTGACACAGCAGTAACATAATACAAAAGTTCATAGGGTCAATGAAAAATTTAATTTCAATGAAGCATATATTTGTTTTATATACCACAATTAACATTATAGGCAATTATTCACTGAATACATTAATACTTTAATATTCCAGCCATGACCGGGATGGCCCTGCTAAAAATCTCTGGCTCTGTAACATTCAGGGTCTCCATGCAAAACAAAACAGTATAACTTCTTCCTGTAATCTTTCTAAGAAATGCTTCTGTGTGTTAGAGACCTCAGGTGCTAGAGATCTCAGGTGCTAGCCAATGTGTTAAGTCATCCTCTTCAGAGCATTACCCAGGAAGGTTTAAGTCCAAAAACTTGAAGACATAGCGGAGTTTCATGGTCTGTGTCTTTATTACTAAATACAGTGAATCTGCCAATTGGCATGGCATGGCTCATGACTGCATAGCTGAGCATTCTTCATCCTCACCAAGTCAAGGTGGATGTATCCAAACCGCTCCTTAAGGACTGTTCTGGCATTATTTATATACTTTTTATAGTTCTCAGTACGTGGGGGAAATGGTCACAGCTGGTTATGGTACAAGAGATTGTCTCTCCACCACAGTATTCAGAACCTGGAGGGGCCAAGTTACATCTTCTTCTGATAACACTACCTTTAGCAACTTCTGAATCATTGGTCTGTGCAGGCCTGATGTTTCCAAGTACAATTTTATTTCATAACAAAATTTTAGCATTTCTGTGTATTATTGTATCTTGAAGGTGTACAAAAGAATCATAAAAATGTGCACACATATAGCTCTTTTTATCTGAAAATCTTCAAAGCAATATTTAAATATTTGCATCTCAGTGGAAAGTAGATGCTATTTACATGTAATGCTTAGGGGATCCATGGCATAAGGAGACTTAAATTAATTCTTAAGGTCAAATGTTTTTTCCTGGTGGAATCGGGGATAACAGGCACTCAGACTTCCTCATTTTCCATTTCCTACTATAGTTAATAGAGTTCAGGTGAATGAAGAAAGGGATTATTTCTGAGATACTGGGCCACAGGAGGGTCTTGATATATATGCAAAACTTAGCCCTGATGAAAAAGTAACTCATTACACTGTCAAGAGTAGTGGTTGAACAGAAAAATTGGAATTTGCTGGCAGTAATGCTACCTACTGGAGAATTTAGAGAGCCTGAAATATATAATCTGAAATGTGTGTGCTACCCCTTAAATTTTTATTTCTTCCTTATGAAAGTATATTAAATTGCACTTCTGATTATGTCCATAAATATAAATTTACAGTTTGAAGCTTGAAACACCATATAAGAAACAAACACATGAAAGAGGAAGCATGCCTATAAGGTAGCTTACAAGGTTTTGTTCTGAAACCATTCAGTATTGTTCCTTATGATTACTTCCATGTGATTTTCACAAATCATCCTTACTTTTCTTCCTAATGAAAAGGCTGAACAACCTTCAGCTGCTGTAGCCTGCATGCTAAATAGAAAAATAGATTTCACTGGATAGGATTAGCAAATGTTCACATGAATATTTCACATTCTTTAATGCAGTAGGGAACTGGTTTGAAATACATTGGCACTTCTTGATCTTTCCCCAAATAAATATATTTATGTGAAAATACAGAGCTTCTCTTTTATGAAATTTCATACAAACCCATAAGCTGCACAGTGTTAAATCCCTAGGGTGCAGCTGTAAAAGGTCTGGCAAGCTTACAGGAGATTTTGGTCTCAGTGCAGGAATCACAGGCACAAGTTAAAGGCTTTCATTACCTTTCCTGAACATTCAGGCTATTTCCAGAGAACAGGAATAGACCTAGGGGTGTAAACATTCACCCTGTCTCTCTAATGCCACAGGGCATGAGGTGCAGTCAAGATAACACTGGTAAAGTTTAGGCATTTGGGATTTCCAAAACCACTCTGGAGTGTCTGTTATGTTGTTCTCCAAGGAATTAACACACGCAAAATACTGTGGCCTTTGGGGACTGCAATGCTATTGAACTGTTCTGTAAAGCAGTCCAGTCTCTATGCGAGTTTACCCGTCAGGCTACTTAAGACATCAAACCTGCAATCAGTTTGAAATGCTGAGGTCCCAGCATACACAGCTGCTGCTTTGTAAAAATTAAACTCCAATGTCATTTCCTCCCATGATGGCGTGCCCCTTTATACCACAGCTAGTTTGTGAGGTTCTAAAAGGAAGCCTGAAACAACTGGGAACATTGTGAGAAACCAAAGCCATGGTGACAGTCCTAGGGGTCATACGCTGCATTTGGGATGTGGGACCATGGCTGATGATCACCTGGTTATCTGGTACTCACCTCATTGGCAAGGCAGACAAGCCACAGTGTCCCAAGCACAGTGCAGGGCTGGTGCTGACAGCCACGCTGCTCCCGGCCTCCAGCTACAGCTTCCAGTTAGTACCAGTGTGTTTGCAGAGGATGCAGTCCTAGCAGTGCATAATGAGATGAGCCTCCAGTTACAAAGGAACCAGAAGGTGAAGATCCCTACGACTACAACTATGGCGAAATTAACACAAAATGTTCAATATATACTCGATTTTAACTTGATGCAATTAAGGAAGTGTCATATGGGAATGGACTGCCATTGAGGTACATTTGCTTGCATTGGTTCATATTGTGTTTATAATTTTACAGGTGTAAGACAATGCCTATACTCTTTAGAGAGAAAAGTGCTCCCTCACATTTGAACTGATGCAGTTTAAAATCAGAGTTATTCTTAAAAACGTGCTTTTGGGTTTAGTGAAATATTAGTGGAGCATGTGGCAAAATACACATCTCTTAGAAACCCCATGCTCATTTGCCAGGCTGGGCTTTTAAAAAATTAATTCCAGCCATGCTACAGAAGATGAACCCTGTTCAGAATTATTCTTTCCAGACTCAAGGAAATCTATCATTTGGGGGATGAAAAAAAATGTTTTTGATGAGAAAAGTTATACCATTCAAAGTGTAATATCAATATGCCTTCAAAAAATCATTTTGTGCAGGGACAGTTTAGTGGGGGAGAAAAGTAACCAAATGAAAGCACCGTAAAGAAACTGCACTTTCAGACCTTTCTTTTCTGCATTCTAGGCCAAAACAAGGGCATGAGCAGCAATGAGTGGTCTGACTGCAGAATGAGTTAGGCTTTTGGCTCTATTGGGATGGCAAAGTGGCCAGCTGGGCTCTTGCACAGTACCTGTGACCACTCTGTGCTCTCTGAAAACAGGTGCTTCAAGTCCATCCTGGAAATAGGTGTGTGGCTCTAGCGTGAATAATATAGAAATAATCTGGGTAACATTTGAATGATGAAACTGTTGCAGAGTCCTGATGACTTCATTCACACTGCAGATCTTAACAAACCAGTCTGCTGTGCCATTAGGCAGACAAATGGTGTGCTCAGGTAGATCGATGACCCCTTTTCTTTGCCACTAGGAGTTAACCTTCTGAGCACCAGCAGTCTCCAGGCAGCGTGTCAGTTTTCTCTCTCTCTCTCTTGCTCTATTTTTCTTTCGAGGTAATGACAGGGGCTTTAATAATGGGAACTGCCAAATTTCCTAGGAGAGTTTGAAGAGAATGTGTCACTTGGTTCATGAGGAACTGTATGCTGACACTAAATTTGACACCTGTGAAGGAGTCTTTTCAGCCCTAAACTTTAAAACTTCCATTGCACCCCTGGGAGGTATAAATATAATTGCAAACTCTTTTCAGAGTATTTCATAGGATGTCTCTGCTTCCTAAAGTGCAGTAGCAATGCCGCAGGTGCTGTGCTGGTGGCTGGTTTCTGGTGAGGGTTGAGGAGAGAGTGACAGCAAAGTGCTTGGATCCCGCTCACGTCCCTACTTCCTCTTCTGGCTACCTCTCTTTTTCTCCACTATGGTCCTGGCCATGCAGCTTGCTAGAGGCACAGGAAACACTAACTTCTTACTCATGAGAGGCCAGCAGCCAGCTTTTCACTTAACTAGAAACTGTCAACACCCAGTACCACTAAAAAATCAAGCCATAGTGGTTTTTTATTCCTCATATCCCAAGAGCATTCATGTGCGTTCTGCCCCAACGACTTCACTTTTTAATAAAGAGAAACAGTGACAATAAAAAAAAAAAAAAAGACAAGATTGTCCTCAGAGCTCTAGTGTGGGCCTTTTGCTTGCTATCCATCAACTGTCTTTCCCCAGACAACACAGACACCCTGGAGCACAAGCTTATGGACACTTAATGTTGTCTGTGTGCTGAAAGAAGCAGCAGCAGTCACAAACCTGCTGGTGGTCATCTGTGGGAGGTGGAGCATGTGATAACATATCATATGAAAGTTGTAATTACCATATAGCTTCTGCAGATACCTCAGATTGAATTTGGCATAAATCACAAAAAGCCTCTCAGAATTTGTATAGCAACCAGAAAAAACAGTCACTCTTTCTGTCCTGGGGGAAAAAAAGAAATGTAGACTTACAACAATAATTTCCCCATGGCGAGTCTAAAGATACCTCACTAGGAGCAAGCAATGCACTTTAAGATGTCCAAAACTTTGGAGGCAAAGAGGAGAGCCATCGTGTCACATTTCAGACTCCCCCTTAGTAAATTATTAGGGTTATGTTTTAAATAAACAATATGGATTTTCTCTTGTCCTCTTTTTATCTTGTCAGCAAAACCCTGAGTTTAAGAAAGTTCCTGCACCGAGTCATAAATAAGTTTTCTTCCTGTCTCCTCACTGTTAATTCTCTCTCCTTAGATTTTCATTCTGTGTCTTGGAGGTCACTGATGTCCAAAATCTCCAGTGCAAGGAAAATTACTCCCTTCCTAACTACCTTGATTTCTTTTTCTGAGTCCTTGGAACCATGTACCCTCTTTGAGGAGATTCCTCCCTCCATTTGTTTTGTTGTGGGTTTTTTGTTTGCTTGTTTGTTTGTTTAATTAAAAACCTTGAGTTTCCCTAAGTCTCTGATTTATCTGTTACCACCTATGGGAAAAGCAAGAGTTTTGGATTACATCCGAACCCTGCAGAGGACTGACCATTGTGGTCTAATTGGATTTTTCATGATTAAATAGTACCTATCTGAAGAATGCTGGATGCCCTAGTAAGAACTCAGCTTTGTTTTGCATCTGTTATTTGCTTATAACTGAAATACTGTTCTGAACTGTATATATAACATTCTGAATAATACAACAGAGAAGGTACTAAAATCCCGCTCCAAAGATTATTTTTCTTATTATTCAAGAAAATTAGAAAACTTTGCAAATTAGGAGGTTTATTTGACTTGAAGCAAACTCTTGAATTTAAGTAAGAAAATTTCATTCTTAGGGGTTGCCTTTAGATCATACCACAAGTTCATATAACTGAAATTACATTAGTGAGAAGAAAAAGAATAAAAATTAATTCCAGATTTCTGAGCTACCTGACATGAGAATCTGGTCTTAACGGATTCTGATAAAGTCACTGGTAAGAAAGACTTAACTTCAGAGTTGCACACAGTTAACAAAATAGTTTCTCACATAGCAAGGATATTAAATTTAAAAAATGCCTATAGTAACATACCAATGTAATATTTCTTGACCATCCAAAATAACAGTCTGTCCTTATATTTTGCTGTCTATGTAAGACTCGTAGGAGTGAAACAAGGAATTGAGTCAGGCCCTAGGTCTTAAAATACTTCCACCTTCCTTTTTGCTGACCCAAGTCCCCCAAGATAAACTGCAACTGGCTCTCGTGCCAGGAAACTCACCTTGTTGGAAGTGCTGCTCAGCCAGCCAGCCAGCTGCCTGACCCAACAAAGCTGCAAGAGGGTCACATTCTGCACAGCTCGCTCCCAGATCGCAAAATCCAGGCTGAAGACCTGTAACCTCAAGTAGATTATAAGAAAACATGTAGCTTCAATCTGATTTTTAAAAAAGGCATCCATTACTCCATGTAAAGCCCTAGCAGACAGCTCTTGTCTCACCACTAGTGTCTCTTCTTTCTACCAATCCAACAACTGTTTGATCCAAGCTTACAGTGTTCTGTAATCCTGTATGAGCATGCTCATAATAGCTTTCCCCAAGGAGCAGATGAACTGACATTGTCCCTGTGCATTCTAGTCCACGATCTGCCTAATGCAGAGCTGCAGGTTTTGAAGATTCCTGCACTGTCATCAGAAGTGTTTCTTGGCTTTATTATCCACTCACATCTCACTTGGTAGCTGGGGCTGCTGGCTGTAGGACTGCAGAGAAGCTGTGGTTCCCACACATCACATTGTGAGAGCAGAAAAAATTATTTTATTAATTCCTGGTGGTGTGCCTCTGGTGCTTGCAGGTCTTATAGCAGAGTCATGATCAGAAGTTGAAAGAGATGGAGACACCTACAGAAAGAAAGACTTCAGCAACTTTTTAATATGGTTTAATATTAACTGATGAGGTGTGTTAAAAGATTCTGCAGCAGGCCTGAAGTTTATAACATGCACATAATGGAAAATTAATTAATGAAAATGTACAAAGGCAGTGAGCAGGTTAGTAGGCTTTTTAAATATACCATAATAATCATTGATGGAGTAAGTTAAAGGATCATGAAGTAGCAGCACAATGATAAAGCATCAGAAAGAAATCATAAGAGAATGACATTAGATCTTTCTGCCTTCAAACACAGATCTATGATAATTAGAGAACTGCCTGCTGGCTTCATCATGGGAGGGTACCTCTGCATCCAAACAATGCTGGGGTGAAAGAGTTGTTGCACAGTGGAAAAGAGGTGCCATGAAAAAGGCAACTTCATTCCTTTTCTTTTTCCTAATCAATGCTCACTTTCAAAAAGGGCACTGCATTCAACATTTCAGAAAGGCAAGGCAGGTAAGCAGTTTATGAGTATTAATTCCCAATCATTACCTACAAACCACCCCAAGAAAACAGTCTAATTGTAATGTGTTAAATTGCCAGCATGTATCACTTTGCACACTATTTCTTGCTAGTTTCTATCCACTTCTGTATTCTTAGCCACCTCAGACTTGGTGTGTAAAATGACCAGATATTAGCCTGCAACCTGTGTGTGGTACAGTCAGTGGGAGCAGTGTTGCATATCCATCTATGTGGAAGGAACACTTCTTGTAAGCTGAGTTGTTCATGTGTTTTAAAATTTTATAGAGTGAGTAAGTGCATGGCTGCAGAATTTGAAACTGCCTGGTTGTAAATCTGATCATAGTAAAGCTAAAAGAAGTCTCAGTGAATGGCTTCCTTCTAAGAACTTGCCTTTTTATGAATTCCTAAAGAAGAGATTAGGTTTACAGTTAATGCACAATTTCCTGCAGTACATGTTTTTGTTTTCTGGCTAGCTTCTCTTACATTTCTGTGTGTCAGTCTCAAGAGGAGCAGGTTTAAGTACTCCAACTCAGTTGAGCACCACCCTTGCCTTTAAAGGGGGGTGGAAAGCAAGTGCAAAGCTTTTCCTGCAAATAAAAGGGTCCGGCCATGCAGTTATCTTGACAACAGATAACCACAAATAAGGGTTTAGCTCACCTGCCTCATACCAGCACCCCCTGCCCAATGTTCCTTCCTCTTGACCTAGGTTGCTCAAAGTATTGGTCATCCTATTTCAGTTAAAGTGAGCAAGAGTATCAAAACAGTAGAGAATAATAGATCTTTCCTAACCCATTTTGTTGGCTTAAAAGGTAATTAACCTTTAGCTTGACCATAAAGCTAATCTTCAGCTGGTCTTGTTTTCCAGATAAAAATGAAAGGTTTTTCCCTGAAAATAAAGCTTGTTTTTAAAGCTGAAATATGCTCTGATAAATAGTGAACTTGGTGGTATGACAGCTGAGGGGATTTATCCATACTTGAGCTAAGAATTTTCCTTGTGTCCATGGAACTGTTGCATCAGTGGCTGCCTCAGCCTGCAGCAATTTTCCCTGCCATAAACCACCTGCTATTTGTCACCCATCCTTGAACTGTCAGTAGGCAAAGGAAGGTGCTAACCTTGCTTGATGACTTTTTGGAGTCAAGTCAAGTTCAGAAAGAGGTAGGGATAGGACAAAGAGTCTATGGAAAATCTCCAGAATGTAGAGCCAAGGAAGGGTTTGTAGCAGAGGTATCTTCCCTCAGTGAAACAACATGTGAGGAAGAAGAAAGCTGGTTGCAGGGAGAGAAGGAGCAAAAGGAGAGGCACTGATCTGGGTGCTTGTGAATGATTATGGGGTGGGGAGTGAATAAATGGAGCCTTCCCTATAGCTCAGCTCCACGCAGGGTGGAGATTAGCAGTGAGAAATCCAAGAAAACTACCCAGAGAAACTTTCCGCTCTACCTCAGAGCAAGCCTGTGAGGTAGGTTGCTCCCCAGAGCAATCAGGTGGAAATTGGGAGGAAGAGTTGGCCAGTGTCCCCAGCATAGTCACTAATATGTCTGAGTGATGTCTCCTCCTTAGAGAGGATTAATTTAGTTAGTGAAGATGGGGTGGGGGAACTCTACTCAGGTCACAGACCTAGTCCCTAGCATTGGCCTGGTTCAGAACAGGCTCTCCAAAAAGTTTCACTTTGGCTCCGTAGTTTTTTGAGAAGTCAGAACAGATAGAAGCATTTGCTAACAGGAATCAGTTCAATATTTGGGTCCTTTGTTTGCACAATATGCACTAATGTGCAATGTGCAATAACAAAACAATAATGGCTGCAGTAGTGCCAATTGAGTTAGGTTAGCCCAAAATAAAGCAGGACCCTGATCCCAACTTGTCATAGGTCTGATATCTTTTATAAAAACCAAGCGGCTTTCCAGACCCAGGCTTTGTACCTAAACATGGCTTCATTCTGCTTTATGACTAAGTGCAAGTGGAAAAAAAGGATGATATGGCTGAGGAAAAACTGTACTTGCTACTTTATTCATAAAAAAAATTTGCAAAGTGCATAGTAATTTGCCATTGTAACCACCTGCACATAGATCTTTCAGTGCAGAGCTCTGACACTGTTTTTAGTTCATACTTTGACTGCTCAGCTAAAACTTACATTTGTATGCATTTATTCTGCTTCACACATTATGTTATCAGTCAATTTCAATATTTCAAAGTCCTAGCAGTCTTTTTCTGACATACATTTGTCAGAATGAACTGCCTTGATTGCTGTTATTACAGACTGCAGTTCCTGACTAAGGGAAAAGTCTCATATAGAACCAGAATATTGAAATTGCTCAATAAAACAATAAATAAAACAGAATAAAATTAGACTGAATGAACAGAAATAGATGTTTCATATGGCCAGGCAAAAAA
>VZTM01034679.1:4677-29875 GCA_013400555.1 Jacana jacana | reverse complement strand
AAAAAAATCAATTCTACATCCATTTTTAAATTACTCATGTGTTACCAAAAGTTCCACCTAGAAGGATTATGTATTTTCTTTTCTGGACAGAGGACCTAAAGACCCAAGACAAAGCCATAATGCTGAACAAGAGGAAAATACCCTGCCTTTTGTTAATAAGGTACCATTTGCAGATCCCTTTCGGTTTTTTAATTAGAAAGAGGGTCAGACAGCGCTGTCTTGACACCACAAAGAACAGCCCAAGCAAAACACACAGCACAGGTTCTTAAACTAGCTTATTCCCCAAGCGCTACACACAAGACAACCGTTCTTTCAACAACTGCTTAGTGACTGACACAGAACCAGGTGCTACAGAGGTTTAATTTAAAAACAACCCAGATCTAGTGGGAGCAGGAAGGTTCACAAAGGTAAAGCTGGTTGGAAAAAAAACCAAAACTATGTCTTCACATAGAAACTGATCTCGAATTTGGATCTCAGAGATCTTTATCAGCGCTCAGCTTTATTATACTCTGGCTTTTGGTGGCAACCGCAGCAACACTGCTTGAAAGCCTGAGTACCCAGAAAGTTTCTGGCTGATCACATTAGACAATTAAAAAAAATCATAAAGTTTCTACTTATAAATCAAAGAAAGGTTAAACTGACTTCTGAACCTAATTACATTCACTGCAGTGGAGTGAGAAAACATTTGATACCTGAGTTCTGTTTTAACCTGGGTGCACACGTGCACCCGCTAAGAGCTTAGATCTCAACAAGGTTGTTATTTCCTGTGCCTACCAGCCACCCGACAGCCAGGAACTCCTGTACTGGTGCTGCACAGTGAAAGAGAGTTCTAGGGATTATCAGCCCTCAACATACCTCGTTTTTTCGCCTCTGCCACCATCTCATCATATTCTTGGCGGTGACGTAAAGCCTCCTCCACTGATTTGGCAGGAAGATTCCTGAAAACAAGTTGTTCCTGAATTCAATACACACAAATGACATTCTGAACTATTTCAAAACAGGTTTTAATTTGGCTTCTAAGGTGAGCTCTGGCGTTGTCACTCCCCCCCTGTGTCAGTAACAACAGCAAGAGTTGTTTATTCCTAACAAGCAGATGTTTACAGCTGCTGCTCAGCTCTCCCACAGCTTCCCCCAAGGCTCTGTTATGGGATTTGCTGAATATCTGGAATGATCTCCACTGAAGTTTGCATGAAGTGACAAACGGGAAATGCTGATATTCCATACAGAGCTGTTTATTCCAATGCGTTTCTGCACGTGCATATTTTAATCGTGAACTCTACTGTCGTGTCCGTACTGCATTCGCTGACGTCAAGTCTAGGCTGGTGTACTTCCAACAGAAGGTAATGGGTTTTATTCATTAGAGTTAGCCCTGTAGAATTCCCACAGGAGAAACCAGGTTTAGCAGGAGGAGGAAAGGACACGTCCCCACTCTGCCCAAGCTGCAGCTGAGCAAGTTTGCTGCAGAACTCAAAGGTGCCTGGATTTTGGCTGCACTGTGATTCCCCAGCCACCAAATGCACACTTCCTTTAGACCAGACTCATTCCAAAACTAATCCCAACACAACACTTGGTCTCAAGTCTCTTCCCTAATCTCTACTCTAACTTGGTTCAAAGGAAATTGAGAACAGTTTTGTTATTTTAATACATAGAAGAAAAAAACACTTTTCCATCTCCCCTGACACAAGCAGAACAGATAACTTTACTTTTCCCAGGATTTTTCAAGGATGTGACTGCGGCACCACACCTTGGGATGGCACTCCCATTTGAAACAAGCGGAAGTGTCATTTGTAAAGACATCCTTAGGTTAGTTTGTGACATGTGTTATTTTGAGAGTGCAGGAAAGCATCAGCCCATCAGTTACTCCCCACCGTGCAGTAAAGGAAATAACGCGTGTCCAATAAAGCAAGCACAGCAACCCTACCTCCATGCCAGGTGTGTCTGTCTTAGCACCGAATGAGCAGATACACCAGCAGAGAGAATATTGAAGGAAACACTGGGTGTTCTATTTTCCATTTCCTAATTGGAACCAGTTACAGCAAACACTCAACGGAGCCTCCACGAGCCTTCTCGAGGCGCAATGGAGCTTTGGCCCCTTCGGTTTCCTCACAGCAGCTCAGACACACAGTTGGTGACAGGCCCCATTACAGTGAGAAAGAGTTCCTCAACAGACTATAACACACTTAATAGCCCAACAAATACCTCCAGAAGAACTTTCATCTGGGATGGAGTAATCCCATGATACTTTTGTGAAGTTAACCTCAGCAGCAGCCCATCTAACACAGCAGCCCTGTACTTACGCTGGCCGATCCTCCAGAATCAAAGCAGTGGTGGAAAGTGGTTCAAACTCAATATTTTTACGTCTGGCTGATGGGGGTGGAGGTTTACACATTCTTCCTGTCCGTGCCTCATATTCCTAAATAACATTGATAAAAATTAAATTTCAATTTTCAGCTCATCTCTTAATAGTAAGCACAGCATTACTTGCGGAACACTTACTAAATAATGTTAAAACAGACAACGTTAAATTAAGAGAGCAAGGAGGTAACATTGAAATGGGTTCTAGCAAGACAGTGCAGCTTCCCAGAACTGCTAAGGGAAGACAAATGGGAAAGTTTCTTGTAGCAATTTAACCTTTGATCTGTTCCAGTATCATTACCGAGCACCCGAGGATCAGTTAATTAAGAAACCTGCATAATCTTTCCAAACTCATTACCAAGCATGTGTCTCTCCCCATTTAGTTCCCCCGGCTCTAGCCTCCATCCAGTGCTCCTCATGCTCCTGGAGCAAGACCAGACCCACCTCCCCCAGGACCGCCCACACCAACCTTGCAATGGTAAGTACTGGTCTACTGCCACTCAGGCTGTTTCACAGTGTTTATTTCTCAGGGGTTAAAACATCCCACCTACTCAGAAACATTTAACAGCCTCCAGCACACAGAAGATTCCAAAGAAGAACGGACCCCGTTCCTTTTTCCATAGGAGCAACTCAACAAAACAGAAATCCGAGACAGCCTTAGGAAGAATGCTGGCCAGAGCCAGATGGAAACCTCAAATGTCTCACATTCCCTCATTTTCTAGCCTCTGTAAGTAACAACGTACTGCCAAGTGACTGGGAAACCCATTCCTACAATCCAGCAAATCCTACAAGGTTATGTGTAAGGAGACTTTCCAGTTATTCCCAAAGCAAGTCAGCCTGGGGACTCACACTCTCCTTGGGCACAAAGCCCAAATGCCCATTTCTCTGCAAGCCTTCCACATGCTGGAATTCAAACACAGAATACTACATGCTGAAAAATCACCTCTTCAGGAGAGTAAATTCACAGTACTGAAGTAACGTGCGTTCAGAGATCACACAGCTCTATTCTTAAGCACACCCAAGTCAGCTCTAACTCGTACAAGCTTTTTTTAATCTCAGGACAGTTTGTCCTCATACATCTGTAATTTAGTAATTGTGTAAAGAAATTCCATCTCAGATTAACTAAAGTCACCAAAAATAAACTGACTAGCTAGGTGATGTATCTTACTAACAAGATGTAATAGTCTTCTCTAGAAGCTGCTCCCAAACAGATCTCACCCCAACACACTGCTGCTGGTACTCATTAGTTCTGCCCGGGAGCAGGAGCAGGGCTTCACACCTTCAGTGCCATCGACAGTGTTAGAGCTGACAGCTTTAAAGCTTAGAGGCTCAGTCCACAGCTGCAGTCCACAGGTTAAAGGGGGGAAAGCCCTCCTACAAGTGCAACCCTGCAGCCTCAGACCACCAGAGAAGGCACAAAGTGCTTGCTCAACACTAAGGCAGTTTAAAGTCCTCTGCTCCACAGCCTCCATCTCAGACACTTCTTCCACACTGGGCAGAATACACCGAGCAATAGGAAAAGTACAACCTCTAACACCGTGCTAATCTCCTCTCACAAGGAAGTTACTGCAGACAAACTGAGGTTGGAAGGGACCTCTGGAGACCTCCTCTAGCCCCCCTGATCAAAGCAAGACCAATGAGGCAGGTTGCACAGGGTCAGATTTTTAGCATCACCAGGGATGGATACCTTGCTCTTGCTCAGCAGAGGCTGCAGCATCCAGAATTCCCAGTGGTTTCCCATCCAAGGGCTGGCCAGCCCAAAGCAGCTGAGACCAGGTGTGCTCCGTGGCCCATAGACATTACATCCCACTACACATTTTGGATCCTGAGGAGTTACCTAGACTTCTTGCCCTTTTTCTAGTTTGCAGGAATTGGAACAATAGTTTAACTGCTGAGAAAAAGCAATTGCACTTCCACAAGAGAAGCCAAAGAATGGTTTTAAAATCAGTCGCAGTATTTTCTGAAGTAGTTTCCACCTTGGTCCCCTCCCAAGGCTTCAGCTCTCCACCCTTTAACCACTGTGATGGGCTGCTGTGGGGCAGAGCATGGGAAACAACTCATTTGTGAGCACCTGCAAAAGACAAGCACAAACCTAGAGAGCCAGCAGGCTGCCCTTCTAACTAGAGGAGAAGCTCTGCTGCTCTCCTGCCTTCAGAAAGGGCCCAAACCCACACCTTGTAAAGATGACACAGCAGCTGTTTGCTGTCACCCCTCGCTTCACACTGAAAACTTAATTCCTCATAAGCACAATGACTTAAAATTTACTGGCCCACTGTTCTTAAATACAATTTCTAAATATTTCCAAGTCCCTGGCCAAGAGCAGGGGTTACACAGACTTCCTTCTACACTCCTCTCCTGAAGGGTAAGTCACAAGGTAACCTTTGACTGAAAACGGTATGAGCCTACATCATTCAGCACATTCACACGAGTACCTGGAACTGGGCATACAGGACTGGTAGGGTTCTGTTGTAATCCACAAGCATGAGAAAAATCCAAACCCCACCACTCACAGTAGGAATGAATATACATATTCTTAAGATGGGAACGTGTCCTGGGACAGCAGCTGGAGGCCAGCACCCAGGCCCCAGTGCCATCCCTCCCATCCTAGGCAGGAGTTCTGATTTACTTCCACACTTCCTTTGTAACAGGAGCCAAAGGTCAAGTTTGTTCAGTAGCCAGAGGTGAGACAGCTCAAACAGCACCTACCCACCTTTTCAACATTCCTCCATCCCTCCTGGGTACACAAGTTCAATAAAGGCATTGCAAGATGGCCATTGGAAATGAAGTCACTCACCTTCTTATGACAAGAAACATCTGAATGATGCTAGTTCTGCCTGTCCTACATGCCCAGAGCTAAGATAATACTTCCAAAGTAACAGAGAAAGGAAAATTACAAAAAAAAAAATCTTCAACAGGGATTTTCCCCAAAAGGCAGAACTGGCCACCCAAGCGTGTTTCTGGAAGTACATATGCTTTATGAACAGCTGGGTTTTGCAAGCAAAGAACACAGAGGGAAACAGTAAGTGTTCCTAGAAAGAGTCAAATGAGACCAAAATAGCTCCAAGCTCAAATGACCACAGGTGCCCCAAGGTGAAATTCATTCCAAAGTATCCAAAGCTTCCCAATGGAAGAGGCTTCTGCCCCAGGAAACCCGTGCTATAGAAAACATATTTGAAGATTAAATCCCAGGCATCAGACATGCAGGGAAACCATGAGTTTGTGCAACTAAAGCACCCATTTTTAGTGTTTAAAGTACATTATTTCATATGACTCGATGTAAAGGACCCAGCAGCCTTAACTGTGCATTTGATGCAGAACTTAAAATTCTTGGCAAAGGATAAAAAGCTTGAGCTGACACAGAATTTCACTTCAAAAAAAAAAGTGACTGAATGCTCTTCCACAACAAGGTAAAAATACAATGTGAAGTCAAATGTCTCGTCAAGTGCCTAACACGTAGGGCATGTGCCAGGGGACAGAACGGCTGACAGCTAAGACTCAAAACCACATAAGACCTGTTTTTGTAGAAAAAAATTAACTCTGGACATGTGGAAGCATCACACATACAGTGTCAGTGGCTTGTTAAAAAAGGAAAGTCTTCACTGCAGCATATCTGAGTTATTGAAAGTTATGGAAAAAGTTTCAACATCCCAAAATAAAGGAAAAGAAATCTCAGCTTCAACAGAAAGAAAGAAAAGTTATCTCCTTAAGGCTGAACATGCATTCTCTCATGCACTGCCAATAATTAACCTGCTAAAAGCATGTTTTTCCTGAAAAACACTGTGACAATGTATTTAAGCGCACTCCGATATGTGGAGGGACTCGTATTTCCAGTGTCTGATCCTACAGAAGCACAGGTAAGCCTATTCACCTGCAGCCAGGTAGCACAGACAGGGCTGGGGAAAAAGCCTTTTTGATTATAAATTGCCTTTGTGCTTAAGCAGCTTTGGAAGCTCTGTGCTTATCTGCTGGGGGGGGTGGGGTGGGGAAGGCAAAACCCCCCCAAACCAACCCACCAAAAAAATCCCCTGGTGTTTTCAACAAAAAAATAACAAGCCTGCAGAGGTCTTTATTGTCTCCACCTTTTTGCTATCTACATGGAAAACATCCAGAACAGAAGCAATGCCTGTTCAAAAATATTACAAATTAAGCCGAGTAACACCAGTTACAATCAATCAATCAGGGAAGCACAAGCACAGGAAGTGAATTACTGTCAAGCTCTAGCATTACCTGTTTCTTGCTATTCAAGAACATGCAATACAAACAAACAACAATACTCTATCACTTTAAGTTGTTAGTGAGACTCATGTGTGACGTTCGTTTATTTTACTAATGGCATCTAATGAGTTGATGGTTAGTGCTGTCAAATACTCATGCTACCGTGAAGATGCGATGCTTGTTCTATTGCAATGAGTGCTACATAGTCCCATGCATGGCATTGAATACAGCTAGAAAGAATAGATATTAAATTCCATACCCCTGCGTTTAATAGACTGAGAGCAGATAGTGACGCAAGACTGCCAGAACTGTCATCCTAATGAGAGAAACAGAAGCAAAACCTTAGTGAATAAATGAAGGAAAAGACCATTACAATATAGCAACATGCAAGGCAAAATTTAAATTCACATGTAGAGCACTAACACTCCACGTTTGGTGAAACGTGGCTCTTCCTCCTTCTCCAGCCCTCCAACTGTACAACACACACACACAGGAACACTTCCCGCTTCAGCAAGGTGTGCAGAGATGCCTATTGGACTATCTTTCCCTGGTTGAACTGAAGGGGTTTCTACAGCCAGTCCCTTTGCCCAAAGGGAGATCCTTTTTCCATGGCACTTCTCAGGTGCAAGACAAGGAGTGTTCCCTGACGCACCATCTCCCCCTAACCCACATCAGCCACCAGTTACACTCCCACCAGCCTGTGTGGGCTTCCATTAGCCCTGGAAGACAAGCTGTTGCAAAGGAAAGAGCAAAAGATTGTCTCTGGGCTGGCACAAAGGCAATAAAGAATCTTGGAAGTCCTGGGCCTTTCTTCAGCTCCCATCAGATCGCATCTCACATCCAACTGGACCCTCACCCATACACTAGTTCACTTCAGAGTTCAATGTGAATGCTCAACACCAGCTCTTGCCCTGGGGAGAAAGCAAAGAGACACCTAACTGGAGGTGGAGAAGCGTTTGGGAGGGGACAAAGCAGAGGGTACTTTCAAACAGAACTTTCCCACAAAGTGTTTGGGTTTTGCTATTTAACACGAGGGCAGAAAACACCATTAACAGCACAGTGACTTTGAGTCCTTCAGTTCCTCCCTCCCCATGTTATAATTAGTGGTTTTAAACTGGAAGCTCAGAAGTGGGCTACACACCTCAGCCTTGTTGGGGAGCCCACAAGAACCAAGATACTTCTGTATGGCTTTGAGAAACAGGCACTTAATTAAAAGATGCTAAGCAGCAAACTGACAGCCCCCATGCCCCACTGCAGCACGGAAAACAAGCCCTTTATCCCTTCAACATCATGTCTCAACAGATCTGCAGGGTTCCTGTACCGTCCAGACACCAGACTAATAAAAAGCATTTTAAAGGCTTCCTTCTCCCCTGTCATGCTGTTTCCTCTTTTCCTGTGCTGAAGCACCATGCCAGCCCCAGAAAGGTTCAGGCTTATATTTAAAAAAGCCACCACCCTTTTGTGGAAAAGGCAGCATCTTCACCACCTGAATCTTTTCACCAGCTCCTGTCCTTTTGCAGTTTGACACACCCAGATGATGGTTTTGCTACTGCAGCACCTGGAGCTCACCAGCTGAGTCTGCTTGACCTGCAGAAGCTCACTTAAGAGAAGAAAAAACACTTTTCATCTGTGTCATCCTGTGCTAAAGAAATTCACAGGCCCAACAGAGGGGGAGGCATTCCATCAAAAAGAGGATTCAGAAGGGGAAAACCACCAAAAGCAGTGTCCCAAAGTAGAAGCAGCACCACCATTTTTATTACCTCAAGATTGGTTCTGTATTCTGTTTCCTCACAACCCAGCAACTTCCAAGGACAGACATGGAAATCCACACAGTTCTCATGCTTTATTTTTGAAGCTTTAGTAAGACAAATTTTGCTTCAATGCTTTTCATAGTTTACCTCTAACTTTTTTTTTCTTTTAAAAAACACTAAACATCAGCAGAACTCACATCAGAGTCAACACCTCTGAGGTATTTCCAAAGCGCCCATCCCCTGCTCGTGGTGGAGTGCTCCCCTGAAGGTAGGTTTGTGCCACCAACACAGCAGGGACATCAGGAGAGGTTCTTCTTGACAAGCTCTCCTTGTCCAAGCAGCTGGCCCCAGGGGCTGGATGGCATTTCACCTCCTTCTTCATGGAACCAAAAGGAGAGGCATTTGTCACACTGAGATCCTACCCCTTTTGTTACCACTTTACTGAGAAGATAACTGCTAAAGTCTTAAGCGGTGGGGAATGTCTTCAAAAGACTTCCCAGCACCCTGCTCCACCCCAAGCGTAACATTTCACTGAATGCAGAGGGGTGATGGCCATTTCCCAAGAATCTGACCACTACAAAGAAAACCACCACATCCTTCCCACTGCTGCTGGCAGAGAAACGGCTGCTCGAGGGTTACATGTTCCTTGCAAGGCCCAGGACCCCCATTTATCATCTGTCCTGGTTTCCAGGCATTATGTTACCAGCAATCTTCTACCTGTATCTGCTGAAGAGGCAGAGGTCTTACCTGTCTCTTCTCCCCAGCAGTAGCACAGGACGAACCCATGTGACTTCCATCCAGGTAACTGTCTGCTCAAGGACCACCCCTATGGAAAACCACCTACCTCTGTCTGTGCCAGCTCTTCAGATCATCACAGCCCTGCGTTTGTTGGCAAACATGCCACACGTGCATTTTTAACCATTAGCAGCTTCATGCATTGTTAAACCAAAACAACAGAGGCGGGAGGGAAGAGTTAATATTGCGAGCTGGAAGGTCTGAGTCGTATGAGAATCAACTCGAAACGCATCTGTTCCTCCAAAGAGGAACCTCTGAGAGCTCTTGTCCCTGGGAGACCTCAGGAGCCGTGCTGATTCAGTGAACACAGTTTCTCCCTTGGATTTCAGTCCAGAGATAATGACATCAGAAAAATATGCAAGTGAAGACACTGATTTTTAGCCCTCAAATACAGTTGGTTTTGGTTTTTTCTTTCCAAAAAAGATTTCAGAGCCACCCAAACCCCAGTCTTTTCAGAGGTCAGTTGTAGAAGAGTGACACAAATCAGAGTTAGTATTTAACAGGCTGTCTAAAATCAGTACCTTCCATTTCGTACAGGAGGTGACAACTTTTGGAAAGAGATGGCTTTACTTCACTCCTGAATCAGCAATCAATTCTAAATCACTGCCAGCTTTTCATGGGGTGCCACACAAATAGAAAAAGCAGCTTCCTCCTCCCATATTTAAGGCTGTCACTGACAGTACTTTTGTCAAAACTGCTGATATTTGCTGTATGTTTTTCATTATCTTGCAATGTCTACTTCCACATTTTGAGTTTAATTTAATTTGGGCCTATTGGGGAAAAAATCACCTGCTTTAAACAAATTAATGTGTTCAAGACTGCTTTAATAAAAAGCAAAAGCTAAACTTAATGACTTAATATTCAGAGTAATTTTGACCACAGATAAAAAGCTCTTTTCTTTAGCCATCAGCACAAAAAATGAGACTGATCTTGCATTTTTAAAAGGGACTTGCACTTCAGTCAATGCACACCAAGCTCACAGAATGATGGAATGGTTTGGGTTCGAAGGCACCTTGAAGACCATCGAGCTCCAGCCCCCTGCCATGCTGCACATCAGCACACACGCCGGTCTCTGCTTTAAATGCTTCTATGTTCAAATAGTTCAGCAGTCTAATTTAAAGCAGATCTCTGTGCAGACTGAAAAGAATTTGCCAGAGTGATCATTAATGACCACATACTTCTTACAACAGCCAGTTTATTAGCTGCAATTCATGCAAAAAGGCACACTTCCTAAACCCAAAGGCATTTGAGATCTGCAGTCCTCCAGAGCCGCCGTTTGCCCTTTTTCCAGAAGGGCCAAGGAAGGAAGCCCAGGAGGGGGATGTCCAGCACAAGGGCTGGCCTCCATCGCATCCTGCCGGGCAGCTCTGACTCCTGTGAGAGCCCAGTGGAGCCAGCTGGGGCCAGCAGCCCTGAGACGCAGTGGCCAAGAGCTCCCCAGCTCAAGCCAGGGCATTTCACCCCAAGCACGGCTGTGGGGGACCCCCGTTTCCCCTGCCTCTCCCCCACAGCTGGCCTTTCCACAAAGGTATTTGTCTCTTCTGTACCCTAACAAACTTGCAAAGCTATCCCTTACAGTAACTGGCTGGGCAGTCTCTGAGGGCAGAGCTGGCCCAGCATCACTGGCTGACAAATGTCTGAAACACTACCCCAAATGAAGTTTCCAGATTTCCTTGGAAGTTACTCAAGGCACTGGAATCACTACCCGACTTCTCCATGGAGGCTGACAGAGCAATGTCCAGATGGTAAACAGTGACCAGGAGCCACAAGCATTCATGTAAATGTAATAACCAGTTTACTATATCACCCTCACCAAAATGACACTATTTTCTGCTGTGACCAATTGTGGCTGTATTCACCCCAACCCATCACCAGCTTCCCACACTGGAACCATTTTGAGTTAAAAAACAACCAAAACATTGGCTTTTCTTCAGAGGCATGTGCACATGGAGCAATATTGTAAGTTTAAACATTTGACATGAGTTAAATGCAGTGACATTGGGGTCACCTCTCCGTTTAAGAGACAAGTTCTCAGGCTGTAGATCTAACTGTGCAGTGTCACTCTGGATCCCCCTTTGATCCAGCACCACGAGCTAAGACACTTATCTCAAGATCGTGCTTTATCTAAACTAGAGGCTAAAAATATTAGTTATTACTGACACATTACACAAGATTATATAAATCTAATGACCCTAATCTGGCCACCATAACACCACTAGCCACATGAATGACCTAGGCCCAGCTCACAGTTAAAGACAATACGGTGTTTTAATGTATTTGCTTTTCTGCCACTTTGGAAAAGTTAAAATAAAAAGGGAACAATACAGTTAAAAAGAAAAACACTCACTGAGGGACAACAGCAAATGAGACTATTTCTGCAGATTATGCCTTGGTCTCCAGAACAAACACCCTGGGTGCTAGACACGGGGAAGCAGGTGACCAGCAGCATCACGCACACTGTTCCTCAGGAGGGAGGAGGTACCAGGATTTTCACCACAGCGTTTCCACAGTACAGGGCCAATGGCATGGCATTCACATGCGAGTAACCCAGGAGCACTTGCCCTCTCCCACCCAAAAAGAGAAAGCATTTACATAAGGAAACGTATTTCAAAGTGTTGAACAAGCAGGATCACACGTTAACATTCAGTTAATGATACATTAAACAACTGCTTGTCTCTAAAGACTACACCATTTTATCTTTATTCTATCAAGTTTAAAGGCAGTCTCTGCAGGAATGAGGATGTGGGAGTGCCACTCTGTACCAGAGGGAGGAAACGGGAATGCCCTTTCTGGTAACTCCAAAACAAATTCAACTTAGCAGTACTATTTTGTTATGAAATTACCTCCAGTGAGATTTAAAATTCAAATGAAACCAGATTTCACGTCTCAGAATTCTAAGCAATTGGTCACAAGTTACTCAGACAGATCTTCCAGGCAGGAAGAACTATGGAATGACGAGTCAGGTTAAAAAAGAAAAAATTAGTTTTGTAACACTAGGATATTCAAGAATGCTTTAAGAGGGTAAATTTTGCTAGATTAATATCAAGTTTAAAGAAAACCTGAATAGCCAAGTACGACTATGGTTTTAGTGCAGAACACTGGCAGAAGTAACTGACCTTCATAAAAGGAAGCCTAGAATGTCTCACAATCACTTTACCACTATAAAACCCTGTAACATACCATGTTAATTAAGGCAACTTTTATGGGAAATTAAAACAAGTTGACCAAAACAGCTTAAACATTTTCTGAACGTGTTTTTCCTGAGCACTGAGGTCTACTGAAGAACATTCTAGATAATGATAAACCCAAAGTCCTTCCCAGGACCTGCTGTTCTGGAGAGCGTTCCCGCAGCAGTCTGTGCCCGCACAGTAACCTCGGGGAGGTGACGGCAATACCCACGCACCCATCCCCGCGCGTCTTGTGCCCGCAGTGCTGTGATATTTACTCACCTGCTGAATAATTTTGGAATCTTTTGGAAGGTTTTCCCTGGGTGGGACTTTTCCAAACAGCTTCCAACCAGGAGCGCTTTGGACAGCAGGTTTGAGTTCCTTTGTCCTTTTAGTGAAAAAGTTTCTGAAAAGAGAGGAGGGTTTTCTGTTTGTTTATCATACACATATCAACAAATGACACTCGTACCCACTTTAAACCAAAGTTCACCACTGTAGAGATTCAGGGCTCAGAAAATGCATGGCTTTTTTACCTTGGCTTTCTCTTATGCTTTAAAAAAAGTAACTTGGAGAAGCTTCCACTAGAGGTGCTTCAGTGTCAATAGATTATACTAACACTCAGTTTTACCTCTGAATCCTGAGCTACTTTACACAACATCAGAGCTCTTAGTAACCCCAGACACTTGCTTAAATACAAGTTAACAGCACACACCAGCTCCCAGGCTCCTGTTTGGGGTTGGGTTCAGTGTACTTTATGGAGCTGTTTGGAGACTGAAAAGAAAACAGCTGGAAAACACAGAAGTTTTTAAAAAATTGGTGAAGTTTTACTCTAAGGTTTTCTGCAATCTGCACGCCTGCAGCTTGCATGGCACAGACCAGAACTCCAGGGAAAAAAAAAGTAACTTCGGCTGAGCAGGTAACCTTTGCCAGCACCCACAGCAACCACCCTCGAACCAGCAGATGAGCACGGTGCTCTACGACTTCTTAGAAAGCCAACAGCCAGGGGGTGGCATTAACCAGCGTTTGTCCAGATGGGCAGCCCCACTGTGTGACGCCGGTCACGAGCTCCCACTGACCACGTTATCCGAGGGAACGCTGACAGTGAAAGAAGTGCATTTATTCTGAATATTGGAAAGTTACTCTCCAGAAATGTATGAATAAGACAGAGGGATTGATTGAGAGTTCAGCCATCTGTAAGGCTACTTCTCAGGATGCATGTAAGCTGACCTGACCTCTGAGCCAACAGAACCTGGAGCACTTACTGGAAGATGTATTTGTGCGGCACAAGCCTTGTACTCCCATTCTTCCTCTGCAAAGAGATCCCCAGATCGTTCTTGGCTTACACCATTTGCTATATTTCAAAATACATTTCCTTCTCAAAGGGAAAGAATCCCCTCCCCATTTGTGCACAGGAGACAGTCTCTTGGCTTTGCCCAGACAGAAGCAGCTTCAATCACTGCAATCTCTCTAAGTGCAGTTACTCTTAAATTCCAGAGCTGTTGGGGTTTCTGACCACACAGCGCAGCCTTGCAGTTAGGAACTGTTAGTGTTTCTAAGATGGGGTATAGCTTTTCAAAGACCAGCTATCTCTTCAGTTCACAGAATGATTGATTCTATTTGTTTGCTATTTGGCCAACAAGTAAATGCCTCTCACAAAAACCCCTTCTGTGTGAAGGTTCTCCACAGACACCTTGTGCAGCTGAAGATCTGGCTACCGGAAAGCAGCACGCTGAGGAGGAGGAGGAGATGCTGATAAAGCGTGAAAGTCTCCCAGGAAACAGTAAACACAAAACTAGCTATCCTGCAGAATCCACAAGAACCAAGAAGCTCCCAACACAAACTCTGCTCGCGCTGCTCAAGGCCACCAGCACACACCACCCGCCACAGCAGCTTCCTTAGAAAAAAAAAAACAAGGAAAATCCTGCATTCCAGAGAGCAGCAGCTGCTCTGAGCAGGCAGGGACTATGGGATCACACATACCTAAGGGAAGAGAGAGACTCGAGAGGTTTGGTTTTGTTTTGAAGGCCCATGGAGAAGCTGTTGGTGCCTCATCACACCCCTCCACTGCTGTGGAGGTGGCCCAGCTGCTGCTCCAACCGATTAATGGAATCGAGGTGTTGCTGTTAACAAGCTGAATTAATACAGGGTGGTGTAGCGAGCACCAGTTGGGATCCATGCACCCCAGAACCGTCACCTATCGGGGCAATCTGCAACATTTGAAACCTTCCATCCTGGTGGAAGCAAAGCGAGGGCCCAGAACACAAACTGAGCAGTTCCCGACACATGGCCTGGATGGAGGGGCTGAGGGAAAAGCCAAGCCACAGGACCCACATCTTCAGAAGACACAGTCCTCAGCCAGTCCCAGAACTGCACACCATTAGTGCTACAAACAGGCACAGAGTGGCACAAAAACCCACCCAAAACAGTCTAGGTTTTCTGCTTGTTTTAAATAGAATTACAAAAATGCAGGTAAAAGCCTTGGAAGTTGCATTTCCCTGCACTAAGTACATTAAAGAGCCACTGATTCCAATAAAACCTCAGAATTCAGGAAAGGAACATGAAGTATCAAAACTCATTAAAAACTGTATGTATTATGTATTTTGCATCTCTGGAAAGAACAGAGCTCTGCTGGTGCACACCTGCTCCATCCCTAGGCTCATTTTTGAATAACCTTCCCAGGCATACAAACTAGTTGAAATGCTATGTTTGCAATTTGAATTAGCCAAAAGACACTGGCGAGAAAGCTACTTATGTACCTAGTAAACTGTATCCAGAGCGCTCTATCAGTGAGGAGGTAGAAGAGGTACGTCCCAGGGATTGTTACAGATGCATTTTCGGCAGTATGGCGTTAAAATTCACCGTTTTGACTTAAAACCATGCTTTTGGGACAGGCAACACACGTTCTGAAGACCCTTCAAAGCCTGCAATTCCATGTTCCTGCATGACCACAACTGAGCATGCATCCTCAGATTATCACATCCACATGGGCACGTCTCCACCATGCATAAAGCACAAAAGCTGCTTGAGAAGACAACAGCAGGTCTCCTTGTCCTCAAGTCTTGTCCATTCTGCTAAGGTCTTGTGTGCAACCAGCTGGAAATGCCAGCAGAAACACACTGCCCGATTACAGACAATTAGCTCCTCTGCTTTAAACAAGGCTTCTCAATAATTTACATACAGAAACAACCGTAACTCAACTCCAAGCATAAATAATGAATCATTAAAAGGAAAACCAAGCCCTTCTGGTTGGCCACTCAAAGCCCACCGAGCAACAAAAGGGTTCTATTTCTACATTTCCAACTCTTTTTATCCAGTACACCATCTCTAGGAATGGGTAAGAGTGTGTCCCGAGAGTCAGGATGGACGTTCAGAGCGCACAGAGCCATCCCTTCTCAGCCCAGACAGGATGGCTTCATTAGCTTAGATCTGAATTAGACCACATTGTCCAGAAGCTTTTTGCCACTTTCACGTGCTCAGAAGCATTTTCTCACACTATTAGTTACAGCTGGAAAACTGGCATGAACACAAAACCAGTAGGAGCAAATACCCCCTGCTTTACAAATGCACTTCAGTTTGTCCTTTACTCTCACATTCAGTCTTAACCTGTACGTTAAGACACAACTGGTTTTAGGTTTAAACTTCTTAATATGGAGACTTAGATCCCAACATTAATAAATGTAGAATATTACACATTCTAGATTGTTTCAAAAACTTAGACCATCAGCAGCCCGTTTGGATTCCATACATTTGTACAGCTGCTCCAAGCACAAGTTCTGCCCCGTACTGGAGGGGAGCTGACCCAATGGATTACACAGTTCATCTTCCACTGCTTTACCCCAAGAACTTGGACACCAGCTTCTCTTTAAGTTACCCCCAAACAGAGGTCTATTACAGGACGGTTCTCATTTCAGCACCTTTTAGCAGTAAAGGGATCTCTTTCCTGACACACCAAGACAACTCAATACCCCAAACCACCCTCTCCAAAGGAACTTCAATGTTTGCATCTCTCATTCTCTAAAACTACAGTCTTCAGTGCTACACAAGCAAGATTTTGGTTTCCCCCTCCTACCTCCAAAAAAATCAGAATCAAAATCAGGAAACCAGAACATGCTCCTTCAGCAAGACCAAGCTTGAAGGTTCAGGTTTTTTTAATGAAACCAACCTTTCCACTGCTACTGACGTTGATGTTACTGGTCACTTCAGCTACAGTTGGGTATATCTGACATCTAACAAATTGCCAAGGACCAAGGGCTAGGGAAGGAAGTGGTTTCTGGCCCCAGAGAGGACATGAAGATTGATAGAACTCTTATGGAACTCCACTGAAGAGACTAGATCAACCCTATTGCTCAAGCTCAATACCAGTCCCAAGCTTTATAAACTCTGCTGGCAGAAGTTTTAGTGCAGGTACACACACACTTGGGAAGTTTGAAGGGTTGGAGGCATTTAGAGATAGCACAGACCACTTGCTGGTAAGCAGTATTTCAGCAGCCTGCACTATACTCTCACCAATGAGCAGTAGCAGAGCTCAGCTTTACAAACAGGCTCAGCTCTCCAAACCAGAGGTGGCCAGACACACACCCAAGGTGATGGACATGGTGAGACTTCAGAATGCTCAAGTGCAAAACAAGTGAAGATAATCAGTGTGGTCTCACCTCTCCTTTTCAGGATGAACCAGAAACAGAGCTCTATGCCAAACTGTTCTATACTCCTCATGTTTAACCAGGTAGTTCAGCAGCTATTTTGACACCGCACTATGGTCAGTCTGCCATTATAATAACCAAATGCCACTTGCCCACAGAACCTAACCCAAAATCCTAGATCACAACTGTGAGAAGCAATTTCTACCAGTTGACTGCAGATGTTCTGCTGTTTCTTGCATGGCAAGGAATATCTAGTCCAACAAAGCCACAGCTGGTGAACCAGCACAACACTCCAAGCAGAAGAAGGCTGAAGAACAAGACCCCTTCCTCCCTCACACATCATGCCCAAGCTGTTTCTGTTTCACTACAGGGAAGCCCATTTCTCCTCCTTGCACCAGTTGTGTCCTACACTCCCTTCTGCTGCCTCAATTCTCAGATTCTCCATCCCTCACGAGTCAATTCCACCCACTAATCCCCAGAAAACCATCCACATTTTTTCACTCCCGGCTTAGTGAGCCGCAGCAGCTCACAGAGGATCAAATAAATACCAGAAGCAGGGAAGAGACAGTCCCTTTGTGCCCTGACAACAGCAAATTCTCCAATCAGCTCACCAAGGTATCTCAAGGAAATAGAACCGAATTAAGGAAGCTACCTCCAGCTGTTCCAGTGGTAACTCCCTCTGCCAGGGCAACAGTCACCAGCGTCGTCGGGGCAGTCCCTATGCCCACAGCCCAAACGTTCCTCTACCAGATACGTTTTCAAGACAAAGCTGAGACAAGATTTCAGCCTTTGACATGGCCAACAAGTCCATGAAGTTTAAATTCAAACACGAGGCAAAGTTTTATTTTTGAAGACTGTTCCAAGAGCGGGCAATGCCTGCTTAAGCCTCATTTTATATCTTCCTTTAAAGAGTGCCTGCTGACTACCCGACGGGGTCATGTAGTACCAAAGTGCCCCTGGACTCCTCCTGCAGCCAGCCCGCAGGCGGGGCTCCTGCCACGGTTCAAAATGCACGGTACATTTTATGGCACCGCTTCTGTGATAAGTCACAGAAATACTACAAAAGGCCAGGACGTGGTTTTGATCTGTTAGAGAGCTGCTATTAATAAGCAAGGGCCCGGTTCCTTCCAGCTTTGCCTGATGGCTTTGTGTTTTACAAAGCGAGGAAGAAATTCCCCAACCCACCTATCACTGCTACAGAAAGCGGAGGAGCTGTCACCAACCACTCCCTTCGCTGTTCCCAGAGCACAAGGGCGAGGTGTGAAGATGCCACCCCTCTCCCAGAGCATCTTCCTCAGCACATGGGACCAGACCTCAATGACGGGCAGCAGCGGCAGACGGCGTTTCTGTGGTTCCAGCGAGGCAGAGGAGACACCAGAGATGCAGAGAGCAGCAGCACATCTGTAGCCCTTCTCCTTTACCTCTAGGTAATCACCTAGAGCTGGAAGTTTGTTTAGACCAACAGAACCGCCCCAGGCAAGGGGCAGCAAAGGCAGCAGTTACTATACTGCCCGACCAAGAGACTCTCACATAGTTGAGAGCACCTTCAGTAAGAGCTCCCAATGGAACAACAGAAACCAAACATGATTTCTTCATAAAGGAACACCTTGGAGAAGGATGGACAAAAACCACAAAGAGCTTCTTCCCAATAGGCTGCAGGTATTATTTTCAGTCAGGAGGAATGGAATTTTGCACAAACCCCAGTCTGAGCGTTTGGCTCCCTGAAGCTCCAGAAGAATAAACTCATCTACAACCACCAGAACTAATTTTCTACAAACCGAAGCCATAAATTCACTCACACAGCAACCAGCCACCCTCACAGCCCTACCCCCGTGCCAGGCCAGAACCCATGTGCCCTGGTGGTTTGCAGGGCTGGCTGGGTTCTGCACACACAGCCAAATCAGCAGTGTCTCTTCAAACCAGAGGTTTGACCAGCCCTGACTCACAGGCTGCGGTACTGGAGGGATCAGGCAGTGACAGCTTGAGCTTGACTCCCTTAGAAAACTGGGGTAAAAAGGGACAATCAGGAGCTCAGAGCAGAGCCCACCACCCAGCCTAACAAACCTACTCCCTTCCCAGCTGAAGAGCAAACAAGAGCAGTAAGGGATAAAAAAAAGGACAGGATTTATATCATAAACATCCCTGCAGTTCCCAGAAACTGAGGAGGAATAACAATTTTTCGCATCCACAGGAATGAAGTGTGACCAAAATCCTTAAACTCCTTTTTTTATTATTCTTAACCAAGCAAGACAAAACAGCCTAATGAATAATTGAACAGCCAGAAGAGCAAAAGCATAAAACTATCATTTTCTTAGAGGCCAGCTGTGATTAAAGCCATCTCCGTTGGTCGTTGTTTCCATGTACAACATCCTTTCAGCCCCAGCCCGTTCAGAAGAGAGGTCCCATTCACATTGCCACACTGAGACATTGAGCCCCTAAGAAATTCTGTGACACAAAACGAGCAGAAGAGACCAAGGAATTGAAAATTACTTCTGTGAGATCAAGGCTGGGGGGAAGACGACACTTTCTGGGTAAGTTTAAATACCTCAATAAAACACTCCTTGGGAAAATAAGGTGCTATGCTAACAGTTTGTCACACACTGACCTGCACAGGAACGTCAGCTGCCTGGCTTGAAAAAAAACTACACATAACCCAAAAAGAAACAGAAGCCCCCCCAGAACTACAGCATTAGGTTAAGGAGAACTTACTTCAGGAGAAGTCCTATTAGAACTATGAGAGCCCAGTGCAAGCATCCATACCAAGGTAGAACACTGCCCTGTCTACCAAGGAGGGCAGAGAAATTGCTAAATACTGCTTTGGGTGGTTTAAATTGATGAAGATTACACACATGGCTCTAAGGTCTTAGCAGCAACACCTGTGCAGTCAGCTTTTGGAGGGGGGCAACAACGATGGGCTGCAGAGAGAAGCTGGAGCAACCCAGCCAACCCAGTACCTGCCCAGAGTTAAATACCATTGATTCTTCTGAAATTCAGCTTTGCTTCGCTGCCCCACAGACATCCCAGCCAGAGGCTCCCACAGGCACACAGCACCTGACATACCTGGGGTGAAACACCCATTGCTAGTGCTTTTCAGAAGGCAAAAGTCTTTAAAACCTAATACATCACTAGGCCTGGGAACAAAACTCTCTCGAACAGGCATTTTCAACTGACAGACCTTGAGAACTTGATCATTTTTGTGAGTTATTTGGAACTAGTTCACTGATAAAACCAAGGCTGCCACCATATACATTTCATTTTCTACAGTGGGATCCACTCTTGGGAGAGAAACTTTACATGTGCAGTGTACTTCCCTGACCTTTTAATGAAGTCTGGGTAAAATTTTCCATGTACACAGTTACTAAAAAAGTTGGGAGCCAAGGAAAAAGGAAAAAAAAAAAACCAAACCAAAACCAATGAAAAAGCACTGAGCACTTGTCTTCAAAGTTTCTACAGTTTTACTTTGGAGATCCCCCGAGTTGTCATTATATTTGTTATTCACATGACCAGAAGACAGGAACTGGCAAACACATCAACAACTTCATGAAATAAATCATTCTTAGCCAAGAGTGAATGAAGAATCTACAGAGAAGCTTCTCTTTTTAATTATAGGAATGCTTTTTCCTATTTATACCAAGTTAATTACATCTCTAACTCAGGAAAATAGGGTAGTGTTTGAAGTTAGTCACAGATTTGGGCCCAGGCACTCTCACTCTCCCCAATGAGCTTGAATTCCAACCAATTATAAGTTGTTCACTTAAGTTATAAGATTGCTTAGAGAAAGCAAAAAAAACTGTGTCTGACAACAACAGAAGGGTGCCCTAACGATTTCTGGGGGGAACTCTTAGCCCTTCTCTCCAGTGACCTTCCCAATACACCATCAGGTTACTCCCTGGACCTCTCAGCAGCACTCTGTACCTTTCCTTCCACCCCCCTCTTATCTGGGCTGGGGAAAGAAACAACCCCAAAAATCAAACGCACAAGTCTTCCACGCTGTCAGCGAGGCAGGCCCAGGCAATACAGGGATACAAGTTAAGCGAGTGAAGTGCCCCCACCCCAGTCTGGTTTTGATCTTTACTCACAGTTAGAACATCTGTCACAAGGACAGCCCACTCCCCACCTCACTCCCAGTTTTGACCCAATCCCCAAAAGCCACTTTCTTGCCTGGGGACACACCGTGCAGCCCCTGTGAGGGGTCACACCGACCTAAGGGACAGACTGGCTGTACACAACAAGAAACACCACTCCTGGTATTAAGTGTTGACAGAAGACAAGTGTGGGGTGGGTAGAGGCCCAGAGAGCTCAGGATGCTCCAAGTGCTCCTGGTGATAAACTGAAATACAAACTACAGCTGCAGAGACACCGCTGTGCACACCACTGACCGCTCAGGGGAGGGGACCTCTCTGCAGCCCCCTCCAGCCTCTGCCCAGGATGTTTGCAGGAACAAGGAGATCAGCACCTTTGGAGGAACTGCCCATTCACAAACCACCACGCTGGGTTTCCAAAGAGGGAGGAAAAGCTGTGGATTTGGGGGATTTCTCAGTTCTTTGTTCCTACAGGCACTGACTCCCTTCAACTTCCCATCATCTCCCCAGCTCCTCAACAAGAAGCACAACTGCTCTGGGTGAGGAAGGAAGGATAAGACTATGGACAGTTTTTACAAGCATAGGTGTGTGCCAACAACCACATGTGCCACTGCTCACAGCACACCATCAAGACCTACAAAATGGACATCATTAATTAAGCTCGTAGCTATTTCATCAGAGAAACTGGTTAGATGAATTCTGGAAGACACACACTTGGGAAAGCAGTGCTTTACCACACCAGAGCAACTACCCCTGCTGCCCTCACCAGGAAGCTCTGAAGGAGTGAGGAACTTCGCCAACTATCAGATACCTGAATTTCTGTAGTTAATACACAGTTCATAAAGGAACAGTATCTACACAGGGTGAGAAGGTACATACACGTAGAACTACAAAGTATAATTTATCTTTAAAAGATGATCAGAACCACCATGGCTTTATCTACCAGCCCTGGGTACTAACTGCTCCTTGCCCTTTTGGGGTTATTGCTCTGCTCTGCACGTGCTGCTTTGGGGAATAAAGTACAGTTCAACCAAGGTAATCATCACGCCTTTAATTCTACCATCTCCACAACACTCCTGCTCTTCTCAGTAACCACTCTGCACCCAATGGCAACCCACAGGAAAAAGGAAAAAAGTGGTCCAGTACCCCAAGGACAGAACGTTGGGCTTGTCAGGTGCTGTGTAAGACCACAAACCATAAAGCAGCAACCTTTATAAATCACACACCGGAGCACGAAGCAGTGACAACCAAAGAAGCCACCTGATGCTCTGATCATACCAGTAGGACAGTGGAGACCACAGCCACGCAGTTTTTCTTGCCACAGCGCTCTGCTCCACACACCTCTCATCTACCCAAGGCGTCCCACTTCACACGGCAAGAGAAACAAAGAGGGAGAACAAAAAGATGGCAAAACAGATTATTTTTCAGTTAAAAGTTGCTGGCATTGATTTGACAGGCTAAATGATTCGACACAAATACAACTTCAGATCCCAGGGCCAAATACTACACCTAACACCTGGGGAAAAAAAGGCTTTAATCATGGATGTAAACATTCCCACAATCTTGGAATTAATTACTACTGACAACCTCGAGGGTGGAGCCAGAGTTCCTGTCACAGAGCTCAGGTAAGGTGGTGCTGCTCAGAGCTGCTCATGCTTTCCCCTACCTCATCCCATGGGATTCTCCTCTGGTTCAGTGAAGCACAGTTACCATGGATGACTTCAAGGAGCCAAGCAGAACGGTCTGATTGCCCCGGAGCTGGGAACAGCAGCCTCCTAACCCCCATCTGCCACCACCCTACTGTCTGCACCCTGACAGGGCAATCACAACAACGCAGCTCTCGAGCTGAAGGCAGCAGGACTTCCCCTCTTGGCTCCTCTCAGCTTGTAGACAACAGCAAGAAGCATCCACCTTTTTAAAGGATTAAGAGTATTAGAAAAAAAACCAAACAAACCATCTATGGGAGCTACCCAATTTTAGACAATTTGCAAACTAGACAAAAAGCATTACAAGAGCCAAACTTCCCAAATAAGATGCTCCAGACAGGCAAACTGCTGGGGTTTGGCACATCCAGTCCCTCCTCTCCCATACCACGGGAGCAGGGCCGTGTTCTAACACAAACCAGTGGCACTTTCTTGGTGAGCACTTTTGACAGAACACAGCCACGGGTACAACTGACACTTTGGGCAGCACCATCATTTATGGCTCTGCACTCACTCAAAAATATAAGCAGCCTTCTGCCGAGAAGCTCCTCGAGGAGCTGTGGTTGCTACCCACATTCAATCACAGGACAATTTCTATACAATTTGAGTCCTTATTAGTGAGAGCAGAGGTATCTCTCTAGGAGTTAAAGACACTTAGAATGGCAGCTGTCAGTTCTGAATCCGAGCAGTTTTTAAGAAAAAATAAAGGGGAGAAGTCCAATCTTTTGAAGTATCAGAAATGGTTCAGAATACTCAAATGATGAAAAGAAAGTCTTTCTTGCCACTCCTCTAAGCAACAGAGACTACAAACTCCAGTGTAGCTATATGTGGAGACAAATCTATCATAGAAGAGAACTTTGTGTTTGTTTTTAAAAAAGTCGTCTGTAAAAGTGTTTTTTATCAGTAGATCTCATTTCATCTGAGCAGACAAAGTCAACTGTAACTGAGGCACTTTTATGGATGTACAGAGCTGGATGTAAAAGTCTCCGAAGCCAATCCTGGTCCCCAGGCCACACACACCAGAGGCACAGCCATCTGGGGCTTGGAACTGGGCTCTCCAGCAAATCCCTGTTTTCACCAAGGTGTCAGCACTTCAGCTTTTGCCAGGACAGCAGCAATTAGCTTTTCCCAAGTATTACCCAAGGCTTCCCTGAAAACAGCAAACCTCAGTGCACACTGACAACTTCCACTGCAGCACCAAGTTCAGCCTTTTCTGAGGAAAATTCTCTGGGATTTCGCTCCGCTATCGCCCTGTGGCAAAAGGCAAGGGCCGGTGTGACCCATCAAAGCGTTCAAGCACTGAAACAAAGGGAAGGCAACACACTGCAGTCCAGGCACCACGGGGGAAAAAGGCTGTGGGAGGGAAAACCACAAACCAGTGGGACATTCCTCAACCCATCCTCAAAACACAGTGGAGGCATCAAACTTACCCTGCAACCACCTCTCTCCTTATCCTGAGGCAGGAATCCCTCCTCTCTCCCTCTCCCAAGGGTTGGCAGGAGGAGACTATTCCTCAATTTGGGATCCTGCCTTGAGATCAAACCTCTCCTCTTCTGCATCAATTCTTCAGTTCATAGATTTAATCTTGTCCTCTCTTCTCAAAGCACTCAGAGAAAACCCCATGTGCTCTCGGGGTGACTGTCACACAACAGCTATAACCCCAGGGCTTCGGAAAAGGAAAACTGTTAGAACTTTGGAAACTAAACTGCCCTCTTCAAACATAAAAGCAATACAGTGTGTGCTATAAACTATTAGAGTCAAGACACATCTCCTGTGCGGTAGGTTAAAGAGTGAGGCATGCTACAGGGGCTAAGGTAACGAAGCTGGGCATCCTATCCTAAAGTTTTCAGGTTTGTCCTAGAAACTTCACAGAAGCCCCGTTAACCTGCACACAAAGCCTAGTCCTTGAAGCTTTCCACACCACGCCAGGATCGGTAAGTAAACGGTACCTGTGCTGCCAGCAGGCACCAAACGCCCTGTGAGCCTCTGCAGCTCCCTTGGCAATCCTCAGCATCACCCCGGAGCGGCTCCCCATGCCGACGGCTCCCCCGCACCGCGTCCCGGGAGCGCTGCGCTCACAGGGCCAGGGACAAGCTCTGCCTCAGGATCCAAACTCCAGTGTGAAGGTGTGAAGTCCCCGCAGCCTGTGGCGCCAAGAGGACTTTCATCACCTCACCCTCACGTCCAACAAAGCCTTTCTCCTGCCGCAGCGACAGCGCCCCGGGCCTGGAACGGCCCACCACGGGATGGTTTGGGGTGGAAGGCACCTTAGAGACCACCTTGTTCCAACGCCCCACCAGCGACACAGCCCACCCCAGACACCCCACCCTTCGGGGAACCCCGCTGAACGGGCGGGGAGGGACTTTCACCCCGCTGCGGGGCAAGGCCTGGGGGCGCCGGTTCCGGCCCTGCCGCCGCCCGCTGCTTTACCTGGTGAAGAACTCGGCGAAGCTGCTGCCGGCGATGCCCGCCCTCCGGGCCCTCTCGGCC
>VZTM01034678.1:27250-76358 GCA_013400555.1 Jacana jacana | reverse complement strand
CAGGGCTTCCCATGGCATTCCTCGTTCTGCTCCTCACTTACCTCTGCAGGCTGAGAACAAGCCACATTTGTTTCGAAATGAGCTAAAGCCACACAAAGCCACGTATTTGCAAGCAGCACAGTGCTCTGCACCAGCTGCATTGCTCTGCTTCTTGGCAAGCCACAGCAAGGACGTATCCACTCTCCCGTGCACATTAATCCTTTGTGATCCCAGTGCAGTGACAATAATTCTCACCCTCCCAGCCCAGCCTGTCAGCAGGGTTTCTCTGGCCTTGAAAGGTTGCAGAGGGGAAAGAGCAAGGGCAAAACCAAGAAGTTCCAGCTCCTGGAAGGAGAGCTCAAACTCACAGGCCCTGCTTCCTATGATTTTGTATGCTTTTGCTTTTTCCTATGCCTTCTTCTAGCAACTCTGCTTCCACTTGATTAATTATGCCAGCTTAATTATAAATTATATTTTAAAAAAAGCAAGCCAATCTGGCTTCACTAAAGCCAAATTTCTGCACAGCAGAGCTTCACAGGAAGCTATGATAAACCCAAAACTGCCAACAGTCCACCTAAAGCTAGCCAAATAAAAAGCAAACCCACAACTCTCAGTCAATAACCACTGTGGCCTACCAAGCCAGGTCTCACTGGTGACTCCCAAAGGAGCTTCTGCTCCCACTTGTGGCCCAAGAGAAAGGATCCCCAAGATGACCAGCAGCAGCAAACACACCACAAAACAAGCAATAGGAAAGAAAAATAAGATGGCTTCTCTTTTTTTCCTGATTTGCTCTCAAGTCCAGGATAGAAACATATTTGCAAACTCAGGTCTTAATTGGGGAGAACCTACTTGTGGCTAGGCAGAGCAGAGCTCTGAACCCTAGCATGCTGTCTCTGAATGAGAAGCATCTCCCCTTAGCACAGACAGCTTTCAGGAGCAGGTGAGGTGTATCTGCTGCTCCAAGCCTTAGGTTGCTCTGGTGGTACACCCAGGAGCAGACAGGAGATGTTTTAGAGGACAGAACATGTGGCAGGTCCCCGGTCCAGCTGGCCAAGGCCATCAAAGAACAATAGAAGTCCTATGCTAATGCTCCTCTGAAAATCCAGGCTCCTGGCACCATAAAAGAAATTTATGGCTGTAAAGAAGATGAACTAGAATAATTTTGTAGACCTGGCATTGAGGGAATCAACAATTTTAAACTTTTGTCTTACAAGAACAATGGAGGCTGCAGTGAATTTGCCATCTGTAATGACACTGAGCTGACGGGAAGGACCTGCACCTGCAAAGAGAACTACATTGGGGATGGATTTAAGTGCCGAGGCAATATCGCGCAGGTAAAGTGCCACAGGTCTTTTCTGGCCCTTATTTTTCTTCAGACAGTCATTTAAAAACAATGGTTGCCTCTTGAAACATGCCAGATTTTTTTAAGAACAAATTGCTAAATCTACTCTAGAATTTAAAATAATCCCAATCTAAGAAACCAGGAATAGGAACAGGATGCTGCAATCATTATGACTACCATACCAGGGAGTTTTGGTTTCAAACAAGCCTGTTCTTTGATAGATTGAGGTATGAAAAAAATAGGAGTAATGCAGATGGTCAGTATTTATTCCAAACCAGAAGTTCTCTTTCTTTCCTAAGTGCTCTGTTCATTTATACTCCACAGAAGTTGCCCCAAGTTTGCAAAACATGTTTTCATAACAAAAGTGAGAGTGGTGATCTGCTTGAGGGTAGGCAGGATCTACAGGGGAACCTGGACAGGTTGGATTGATGGGCCAAGGCCACTGTATGAGGTTCAATAAGGCCGGGTGGTGGGTCCTGCGTTTTGGTCACAACAATCCCAAGCAACACTACAGGCTTGGTGAAGAGTGGCTGGAAAGCTGTCTGGCAGAAGAGGACCTGGGGATGCTGGTGGACAGCTAGCTTAACATGAGCCAGAAGTGTTCCCAGGTGGCCAAAAAGGCCAACAGCATCCTGGCCTGTACCAGGAATAGCATGGCCAGCAACAGTAGGGAAGTGATCGCGCCTTTGTACTTGGCACTGGCAAGGCTTCAAGTACTGCGTTCAGTTCTGGGGCCCTCACTACAAGAAGGACATTGAAGTGCTGGAGCATGTCCAGAGGAGAGCTACAAAGCTGGTGAGGGGTCTAGAGAACAAGTCATATGAGAGGCTGAGGGAACTGGGCATATTTAATTTGGAGAAGAGGAGGCCTTCTACAACTACCACTTCTCTACAACCCTCCTTTCAGAGTATTGGCCTCTTCTCCCATGTGAATAATGACAGGACCAGAGGAAACGGTCTAAAGTTGTGGCAGGGGGGGGTTAGATTAGGGACTAGGAAAAATTACTTTACTGAAAGAGTAGTCAGGCAATGGAACAGCCTGCCCAGGGAGATGGCTGAGTCACCATCCCTTCAGGTATTTAAGGAACATGTAGATGTGGCACTTCAGGGCATGCTCTAGTGGCCGAGATTATAGGGTGTTGGTTGGACTCAATCTCAGAGGTCCTTTCCAACCATGAAGATTCTATGATGCTGTGAACAATAAAGTCTTGTTCTTGGTTGCAGGAACTTCTCAGGAATTCCAACACATCTAGGTTTTACTACCACTTAGAGGTAAGAAAGGGCCGAGTACTTTCTGGATGGGAGGAATGTGGTGTTTCCTACAGGTTTGAGGGGTTTGTTGGAGTTTTTTTCCTCAAGGATGGGAGCAGGCATTAATCTGTCAACTTAATTGGAACTGGATTCAGATCATCGGCCACTAATATCAGAGATGCTCTAATATAAACCTATTAACTGCCATTAAAACCTCTAGAGAATAAACAATAAAGATCAAGATCCCAGGGAAACATAGGGCCCCCAGAGCAGGCACAAAAATGAAGATTTGAAGCTTTCACCTATTCAGCCTGACATCTTCCAGCACATCTCTCAAAGCCTGATGTGAGTGAATACTCTCTGCTACCCCTGCTATATTTCCAAACAGCTATGCTCTTTTCAGTTTCCCCTCTGAAACATCACAGTATGCTCCTGCCTGTTGCTGGACAGCCAGTGTGCAACACCAGTTCTCACTGATTTTTGGAGACTGGCAGTAGTAACTCTCCATTTAGCCTGAACCTCAGGGCAGCAAAAATTTGTACACTGGCCTGCTAGTCCAAAGAATAATAATCTACCTTCAGTTTTATTACCATGGTAGATGGATGAGCTCCTCTCACTTCGGCAGTACTCTTATTTTAGTTTGTCAGTGGTCATTGCAAAATGCCTACAATTTCAGGTCCATTTATATCTCTAACAGTAATTAACCTGCTCCTAGGTATCAGCTAAATGCATGTACCAACCCATACATATATCCACTCTTGACTACTTATCTCAAGATGAAAGGGTTTATTCATCTTCCTTTGCCCAGAAGAGCCCTTTACATGTAGTGTTGGTTGAGAGCTTTCCTTCTTATCCTATTCATTATTGCAGAGGAATGAGAGACTTGGCTGTAAGTCAAAAAATCTTCCATTTGATAGCCATGGGCAGTGGTGACAGACAGGGCTGGTGACATTACAGGCACTAATGACTCATTACTTCTTTGTCCTCTTAAATTTGGCAGGCCTTGTCTATCGGAGATATTGCAGGCCCTGGCCCTTTCACTCTGTTTGTACCACGTACAGATATACTAAACAGTGACCCACGAGTAAGTAAGAAGCCAGAAGTTTTTGGTGAGCTGCACATGAGTTTTTGGCTTCAGATGCCTTGGTTCAGATGCTTCTCAAACCCTCCACTTCCTGCTGCAGGTCAAGAATTGGATTGCCAGAGGAGTGATGGCTCAAGTCATTCGGTACCATATGGTGGGTTGTGCTAGTCTGTTGTACAATGACCTGAAAACAGTCACCAACATCACCTCTCTCCATGGGGACCCAATACACATCAGCTACTCTCAGGTAACAGAGCATGAAGAGGCAGGGGACAAAATAATAAAACAGTCTGCTCTGCTCTCCTTTGGCTTTTTAGAAAAAACAGAATGGTTCACTTTCCTCCTGTGATGCGTATATAAATAAACGGTATTCAAAGAAGATTGCTCATTCAGCTGAAGTGCTCAGTGCTCACCTACTGTGTGAAGAGCAGAGCTGTACAACTCTTGCTTTGACAAGTTATTTTACCCTCAGACTCCGGTATTATGAGCATGATCAGAGTTTAAAAAGGCAAAGAGCAATTTATTAAAACTGAAGTTATTGTTTACTGCAAAGAAGGATGGTCCAGGCTCACCATATCAAAGACATTTGGCATTGATCTTACCTTCCCACAAGGTTCCACAGAAAATGTGTTTTTGTTGCCTTTTCTAGAACTCGCTTGTTCTGAACAACAAAGCTGAAGTTATACTCAGCGATGCTGTTAGCACGAATGGCGTGATCCATGTCATAGACCAAATTCTGGTCCCATCACATATGCAGGATTACCCCCTTAAGAAGGTATGTGTACCTCATTACCACGGTCAGCCCAGGGGCTCTTCCACAGCTACTGCTAGATATAGATCATGTAAGTTACCAAAAAAAAATAAGAGTTATGCAAATAAGTACAGCCCTTAGACAAATACTGTTTGAAACTGCTGAATAAATTAAATGATATCTTTAAGATTCATTCAGGAATTTCAGTTAATAGTAAGAACAGAATCAGAGGACTTCTGCACAGGGCTTTTAAAGTGGCTGTGATTCCATAACAAGAAATTACTTACGGGTGAAAACAAGCTAATATCTGCTTTATAAATATCCATCTAATGTATTTATTAGAAAAATTACTGAAATTCTTTTCATTGTAGGAAAGCCTTAAAACGGTTGCAGCCAAACATGGATACATCCTGTTCAGCAGCTTGCTAGAGGTAAAGACACAAGAGATAGCAGTCATTGCACAAAGGTTTTAAACACCTTTTAAAAAAAAAAAAAAAAAAAAAAAAAAAAAAAAAAAANAAAAAAAAAAAAAAGACAAAAACATAGACACAGCATCACCAGCCAGATGGCATTCCATGGAGTCAAAGGGCTCACAACACAGCACATGACAACCCTGGTCACCACATGGTCCCTCTTCCACAGAGGTGGGGGGGATGTCAAGCAGATCCACAGCCACCTTTCCCATCCCCACTCAGCTATGTCCTACCATGTCAAATTAAGTAGCCAAGGTTTGACTCAAATGTGACTTTTCAAGCCCAAAGTTTGGCTGTCAGCCTGCTTTTCAGTGAGCAGCCCTGGGCAAAGCAGCACTTCGGAAAATTTGGTCACTTAACTTGGGCAGCTCAACTCAGGCATCTGGTTTTCAAAGTCAGGGTGTCTGCAAGCTCATGACCAGGCAGCCCCCAGGCTACTGCATCCCAGTTATACCCCATAGGGTCAGTGTCATTTTAAATGCAACATTAATCCTCCACCTCAATTTTTGTTATGTTGCAGAAAAACAACCTGTTTGGGCTGATCAACAACCCTATTCACCAACCCGTCACACTCTTCTGGCCCACAGACACAGCTATCCGTGGGCTGCCACAGGAGCAGCAGGACTTCCTCTTCAAGAAGACTAACACAGACAAACTGGTGCAGTACCTCAAATTCCACATTGTCCGTGACGCTGCGGTAAGCCCTTGCTTTTTAGGAACACTGCCAAAGCCAAGACATAAAAGCCCAGACGCATGTGTTTTCCCCATTTCCTTTCCAGGTGTTGGCTTACCAGCTGCCCGACTCCACTGCACTGAAGACCCTGCAGGGTTCCAACCTCAGCATTAGCTGTGGAGATAACAGGGAGATCGTAAGTGTTCCCTACCACAGCACACTTGTCCCTTGTCCGGACAAGTGCTGCAGGACCTACTCATGCAGACCCCACTGTGCCTGTGGGCAGCCCCCAGAAAGAGTCAGTAGCACCAAAACTCGATTGGTCTTTGCTACTCCATGCCAACAGTCAGAAAATTGAGCAGCCACCTCAATATATCCAGCAAACTAGCTGATTTGCAAGAATCTTTGGAGCTGTCATTTTTCTCCACTGCAAGATGCTATTTGTTCAAAACAGCTCTCAACTACCTCAAACCCGAAATACCAGCCTATTTTTAACATCTTCCACAATGAAATACATAATGCAAAACTATCTAAGTGTTTGTTGGCTTTGGTAGAAACCTCTGAAAATGTGACTAAGCCTAGATGTGCAGAAGGTAAACCTGTGGACATAGGGTCGGCACACTGTCCCATCAGGAAAAGCAAAAGATCTGCCTGCCTGTGACGTTATAGCATTCAGCTATGGGTCCTCAGCTTGGTTTAGAGCAGGGGGAGGGCTATCCCTAACAGCAAAGCAGGACCTGGATTCAGCCCGGCCCCAGGGAAGGCTGGCTTGTTGACATGTCACAACCCCTTCTCCCCACCCCATTTCTCAGGGCGCTCTTTTCCTGAATGACAGACAGTGTAAGATAGTGCAGCGGCAGCTGGAGTTCGACGGGGGCATCGCCTACGGCATCGACTGCCTGCTGATGGACCCCAGCCTGGGAGGACGCTGCGACAGCTTCTTCACCGTAGATTTTATGGTCAGTCCCCTTTTTTGGTCCTCTACCCCAGCAAAGACACAGCCCAATGGCCAAACCCTGTCCTTGCAGAGACTGGGGCAACACTCACAGCATCTTTGGTGCTTGGGAGATGAAGTCCCACCACTTCAGGCTGGCTTCATCCACCGCATTGGTTAGAGCTAAGGTTAAGAAGCGCAGCACAACAGCAGAAAGATGCACAACAGCAGAAAGATGCACAACAGCAGAAAGATGCACAACAGCAATCCTGGTTCCTCACTAAAGCAATGCACAGGACAGGTGGTTTCAGTTAAGACCAGCTTAGCAAAGCCTGTTCTGTTTTCAATACGGGTAGTACCTTGCAAAATGCAAGCATGAATTTGAGCAAGGACAAATCTTCCTGTCGTGCTTTTATGTGAATCCAAATTCACACTACGAATTTTGTCTTAGAGGTGGTGTTTTCAAAGTTCCCAGTTACAAAGGAACAGCATTGCTGTACCAACGGTACAGGGAATTAAGGACACAAAATAGAGAACTGCCTAATCTGTTAGCCAGGCTCTTGGTCTCTCACATTGCTTGCTTTCACAGAAATATCCTTCAGCACACATGAAGGGGTACTGGTAGCATGGAGGAAATTTCCTCCATAAACTTTGATGTGTCCCACAAACAGGAAGTTTTGAAACAATCAAATTAAACTGAAGCAAAAAAAGAAAAATACATTTAATGTAGTCAGTCTTTAAAAAGCTTATTAGAATTTATACTTCAATTATAAAACCAATGCTTGTGTATCCTGTCTGTTCAAGTTACTTTCTGTTTCATGATTTTGTTAAGGTAAATTAAATGAGAGAGATATAAATTACCTCAGATCTGGTCAGCACTTCCCAAGGAGTAACCATTTACTCCAAATTAGACATCCAGATCTGATGCAGCCCATGTCAATGTTTGTCTGAAGAATATTCACAATCTCTGCACTAATTGTTTAAATCCCCAGCAAAGTTCCTTCTTCCAGAACTCATGTTCTGGTATCAAAACTATTTTCTTGCAGCTCTTGATGCTAAATTAATGCGACTATTACGTTATCATCCTGTTCTTTCTCCAGAGCTTTTCATAATCCGTTTGAAGTGTAATAAGGCTACACTCTGCTTGTATTTGCTGCTCTCATAAAACAGACTGTGTCAAATAGCCTTTCACTGCTATTATTTTAATATACTTTTTTTTCTTTTCCATTTCTTACAACAGTGGCATTGTGTTAGCTGTTTCAGTAATTCTAAATGCCCTCCAGGGTCAAAACCAAAGGTAATGCATTAAAATCTTGTGTTTAAGTAGTCTAACATGCTCTTCTCTGTTCTTCTTACAAGCAAACTAGAATAAGTTGATTTGAAAAAAACAAAGACTACCCTCAAGAATGAGGCCATACTGTTAAGTGACCAGACAAAGCAAATAACCCAATGCTGGTGGCGGGGTATGCTTGTCAGTCTCACACGGACTGTAGCGAGGGCTCTGCTTGTCTTCAGAGCAAACCCTCATTCTCATTTAGGGCAACAAAGCTGGTGAGGGGTCTGTAGAATAAGTCTTATGAGGAGAGGCTGAGGGAGCTGGGGGAGCCTAGAGAATAGGAGGCTGAGGGGAGACCTTATTGCTCTCTGCAACTACATGAAAGGAGGTTTTAGAGTGGCAGAGGTTGGTCTCTTCTCCCAAGTCACAGGCAAGAGGACAAGAGGAAGTGGCCTCAAGTTGTGCCAGGAGAAGTTCAGATTTGATATCAGGAAAATTTTTACACTGAAAGGGTCATCAAGCATTGGAAGGGGCTGCCTAGGGAAGAGGTTGAGGCACCATCGCTGAATGTATTTAAAAGAGAGGTTGACAAAGTGCTTTGTGGCATGGCTTAGAGATGTCTTTTTTATCAGAGTTGAGGTGATGGCTAGACTAGATGATCTTAAAGGTCCTTTCCAACCTAAAGAACTCTATGATTAACAGTGATTTGCAAGTCAGGAATCAAAGAGACAGAGGGGGGCCTACACCTGCACTCTTCGCAAAGATGACATTTTGATTCAGTGTACATCAGAAAATTATTTAAAGGGGGAGGGGAGGGAGGGAAACCAAAACAAAGCAAATCTCCCTATAACACTCATCTTCCTACCTTTTTTCTCACCCTTCTCTGCGCTGGCACGTGCCATGCCCAGGAAGGGATCCACCGGTGCACGTACGAGTCCTATGGGCTGCAGAGGGAGGGATGTCGCAAGAACTGCATGATGGTCGTCCACACAGCTAAGTGCTGCAAGGGCTACTTTGGGCCAGACTGCCAAGGTAGGATCCCCCTCCCCGAGCACCTTCAGCTGTGTGGCTGACTGAACAACGAGAGCAGGGACAGGGAGCATGAGGAAAGACCAGCCACAGGACAGGGGAAAGCTGTTGCAAGAGCTGAAGCACAAAGTATTACTGCTTTTGCACTCCAGATGATCTCTTTTCACACCTGTTTTAAACTCCATGCTAGTAGCAAACTAAGTGAATCCTATAGCCAGTAAAGGCTGCTCTGCTGTCACCAGCTTAGTCTTTTCAACACAAAAAAGGACATCAGGTTCACGGCAGTGATACCAGGACACACCAGAGACATGGTGTAAAACACCCCAGCTACTGATATGGCTGGTGTAAGCTCAGAAATGGTAACTTTAATCAGGTGTGAGACACTTTGAGAGGTTTTATCTCCAGCTGTTTGTTAGCAGACTAACAAAACACCTGCTCTTTCACCTGCCAGCCCCACAGGGGAACAAGCACTGAGGACCTCACCACAACACTTAGGGTCAGGATCTGAGTGAGGATCTCTGCTGGCAAACAGATCCAGGCACACGTAGTCATGCCAGCTCACTCTGTCTGGATTTTACAGCCAGACACATGAGGGTCCCAAGCAATTTTGGTCAGCCCAGCCTGAGCTGCCGATAGGCTTCACCCCAGCAGACACATTGAGGTGACCAAGCAAGGCTGGATTTGGGCAAGGGCTTGGCAGTGCCATTCACTGATGGGTCTGTACGAGCAGACAGGTAACAGCAGGGCTGGGAGGGTCTGCAACACCTTTCTGACAGAAAATGCAGAAGAACATCAAGGACCTTAGAGCACGAGGCCTGCAGTCGCATGGGCCACAGTTGCATTTACACACCCCAACAGCGATGCTTTTACAGGCCTTTCCCTGTTCAAGGATTTTTACAGAACAATAAATAACAATGACAATGAATAAACGTGCACTTGAGCTAAACAGACACTTTTCCTTTTTTTAAACTTTTCAGCTTGCCCAGGAGGCTCAAAGACCCCATGCAATAACCACGGTTCCTGTGATGACGGGTACACAGGGACAGGAGAGTGCCACTGCAACAGCGGCTTCAACGGGACTTCATGCGAGCTGTGCTTGCCAGGCAGATACGGCTCCAACTGCAGGCGTAGGTTTAAGTTCCCTGTCCATGCTTCTGCCCATGTTGCACCTGAACTATTTTGGCAGTGGTGGGTTAAGTAAACCAAGAAACGCTTCCCCCTTTCAACACCAATGTTTTTCCCCAAAGGCTTCCTCACATGAAGGGGTAGCACAAGGTTTCAGAAGGGAGGAGAAGACAGAGGGCAGAGGCTTACTTAACTTTCTCTGCAAGGCTCCTCCTGTTCTTCTATAGTACAGAAGCAACACAGAATGGACACACACCCTCTGTCCACAAGCTTTCAACTACAGCACAGCCTTCTCCCTGCCCACATAAAGGGCAAAACAGCATTCTAGCAGTGTGGTTCCTTAAGGATTGCAGGAGACCAAAGCTACATGCTACTTTCACAAAAAAAAAAAAAAAAAAAGGAAAAAAAGGAGACGAAGGCAGTTTGTGGAGACAGAGAGCAGCCAAAAAACTGCTCACATAATCCATTTTGTTGTGGTTTTAAATATAAACTAAGTAGAAGCAGGATCAATATCACCCTTTAAACTGAAATGTTTTCCCAACATAAAGACTTCAGATAGGGAGCTACAACATTAACCCCTCCATCCTAACAACATGCACCCGTAGGGCTCATGAGGCACTTACAGTGAGGGTTATGAACTACGTATCCTTCAGGATGGAGGCAAAACACTAGGCTTGGGTACCAATGCTCAAGAATACGCTCAGCTGCAACTCATCAGTTTTATGGCACAACACAGCCACAACACACACTGTGTGAGCCTGTAGACTGATCCAGATTGTAGAATCTGAAAAAGTGTTGTATAGACCCTTCTTTTTAATGCATGTATATACCAGCCAAAAAATTAGCTAACCAGAAGGTGATTACTTTTCAATAGGACCAGATCTTCACAGAATCGGTTTCCCCAAACCCATAGAATTTTCCTCTGTCAAGAACAATATTTCAGGAAGAGGCAGGAAAGAATGCTACTTCATTATATTATAAAACAGATAGCTGTCAATAATTCCTTAAGAAGGACTCAGCATGTAATTTACTGCAAGGCCCAAAGAGTGGAAAAATATTACCACTTCTAGTTTAAGTCAGTCCTTCATGCTTCAGCTTGAAGGGCACAAGGGATAACATCCCTTGTGTAAATGGAACAAAAGGGATTCAGAAACTTTCAGTCATAAAAATACCTTCAAAAAAAAAAAACAAACAAACCCTTACAGCTAATTTTCCCATGTTTTACAGCAAAGGCCACTAACCTCATATATGAGTTCATTGCTTAAGCAGAATCCAATGCTTTCTCTCTGCACACCTTACTTCTTTCTGGCTAAAAAGCCTCCCCACTACCAGCAGCTGCAGCACATTAGGACAGGATCAGGCTTGGTCTTCAGCTCAGCCATTAACTCCTTCCCCGCCACAGCACTTTGTGAAGTTTGCTACCTTCCTACAGTACAGATCAATACTAATTTTCATTTTCAGAGGCACACTGAATGAATGCCAGTTATAAAATCACGGGATCACAGGACAATTCAGGCTGGAAGAGACCTAAGGAGGTTGCTAGTCCAACCCCCTACTCAAAGCAGTATCAGGTCTGAGCTCAAACCATGATATTTAGGGACTATCTTATGTGGCTTCCATCCATCCTTTTATGGATGGAAACTTCCCAACCACTCTGGATAGTCTGGCCTGCTGCTTGACCGGCCTCGTGATGAATAAACCATGAGATGATCTAAATAATTGCTAAATAATGCTGTATCTAAACTGACAATCTAGGTGATGTTTCTCTAGGGAAAGGTTTTCCCCTTTCCCAAAGGCAGCTCTATAAGTCATCTCCCCGTGTTCCTTTTGCAGCCTGCGAATGCAAGACCAACGGGCAGTGTGACGAAGGGTACTCAGGAACAGGACGATGTTTCTGTGAAACAGGATGGACTGGCCGGCTGTGTGAAACCAAGCTAGGTCTCTGCCTCCTCTCACTAGACTCCATGGCATGGAGCCATGTGTTGATGGCACTTGAAATTCAAAGAGAAAGGGTTTGTGTAGAGAAGAAAGAAAAAGGGTTAATAATATCAAAAGCCCTCACTGGAAGCTAAGACTCTGCTATGGACTATGAACATGTCTGGACTCTGAACTCCTTTCACGTCCCTGTCTCCTCCTCTGTGAAATGGGAATATAATTGTATACCTCCTCTGTGGAAGGGCTTTGGGCTACGGGAGGGAAGATGCCACCCCAGAGCTAAGCAGTGGGAAAATAAATAAATAAATAAAACCCTTACAGGTTTTCCAGTTAGCAAGACTGGTGTGGGGGCTTTTCTTTCTGCACGAAACAAGGGCATTGCAATATAAATAGCATGTTCATCCCAGCTGTTCTGCTTTCCCCACAGCGCTGCAGCCAGTGTGTTCCCCAAGCTGCTCCACCAACGCCGTCTGCATGGAGAACAACACGTGTCAGTGCAAGCCATTGTACAACGGGGATGGGATCACTTGCACAGGTGAGCTCCCTCTTGCACAGCCCCCTTCAAGAAAGGAGGTTGTGCCCTCTTGCACATGTGCTTGCATGCAATTACCATCAGGTGTGAAACGTTGGCTATCAAACCTTCATACCTTCCATGGTGCAGCAAGTGAAACAAATTTAGGACATTATACAGATCACTTTTTTTCTGAAGCAAGTGTCAGGCTTCACCAGGTTTTATCAAGCATATAAGCCAGAATCGCAGAATGGTAGTGTTTGGAAGGGGTCATCCAGTCCAATCCCCCTGCCAAAGCAGGTTTACCTAGAGGAGGTTGGACAGGAATGCATCCAGAATTGTGTTTCAGTCAAGTTTTGGAAACAGCAGAGTTTTCAGCAGTGTGTTGCTTACTAGATTTTCTTTGATTACCTTAGGCAAAGCAGCTTCTCAGTAACATCACTGCAGAAACAGGCATTCTTTCTGAGCCAAGTGTCTCATGTCCTCTCCTAGTGCAGAGTCACCAAAATAGCAGCTCTCTTGGGCCACCAAGAGCAGAATTTCTGGAGGGGTTGTGCCATGACTCTTAGGTCAAGGACTTGCTGACAAGGGCTTCAGAGCCCTAAAGGACAGACTTCACAGAAGTTCAGGAATGCTAAACAGTGGGGGGTTTTTCCCCAAAAAAGTGTTTTAGTCTATTTAGCGTGCCTTTAAAATTTGGAGGTGGTTTGTCTTTGTGAAGAACATGCCCTTTAAAAGCAGAGTTTACTCCTTTTCTTTTCCTCTGTGCAGCTGCAGACCTTTGCAAACAAAACAACGGCGGGTGCCACAAGGCGGCCGAATGCACACAGCTCGGGGTGAAAGTCTTCTGCAGCTGCCAGAACGGATACAAAGGCGATGGCTTTACTTGCCTTCCAATAAATACCTGCGCCGATGGCTTCAATGGAGGCTGCCACGAGCATGCCATTTGCACTGTCATAGGACCTGTAAGTTGAATTATTTCAGTCACCAGCAGGGAAGCCCAAGGCATTTCTTCCTGGTACCAGCAGGAGTCTTTTCTCTGGCTGGATCACACACCATACCTCTCAAAGTCCCTGTTTTCCAAAACAACCTTTACATAGCTCCAGCCTTCTTTCCACGCTGGTTTGGTCTCCCCTCAGCTGAGGAGTAAGTAAGAGTTTGGTGTCTCTCCTCTGATCCCAGCAGATGGGATATTTTGCACATGTAATTTTCCTGTCCCCTTCTTAGCTCTCCCTGACTGGACATCTCTATTGCAACAGGACTTCATTGGCTGGAAGCTGAATATATTTTGGGAGCTAAACCTAGGGACAGCTGGGAGAAGTTGCTTGGGGAGACTCAGCTTAGAAAGGTCTGCAGCCAGGTGACACAAATTCCTTGGCCCAGATGGTGAAAGTTGTCACAGAAAACATGTGCAGTGACTTGATCCAGCATTTGTCCTGATGTTTTTGGGATCACCTGTCTGTTCCATTTTGGTGGCTTCCCTGATGTGTCTTCCAGGAGCTAGAAAATGCTAGAAAAGCATTGCGACTAATGGGTTCCAGCTGCCAACCATTGCAATCCCTGGACATCACCAGTTCCTGCTTTAGTTTACAGTTCTCAATTTATTACTATCAGTGAGCTGCTAAATTCTTTTCACGCTTCTATGCTCAGTCACGTAAATATTGTTTTGATAGGTTTGCCATCCATTTTTGTTAATTACGTGTCATCTAATTCTCCACTGCATGGTCTTAGGTGTGTGAATGGAATGATGCCCTGGTATTAATTCAGCAAAGCACCCAGGTGCATGTGTAAGTGTTTCTCTTAGAACAATAAATGTCAGCGTCAGAATTTGTGGTCTATTGAATCACAGTTGTTAGTAGCAACTTTCCTGTTTGTCCATTCCTGGCTACATCAGGTGAAATTTTTCCAACAGTTCAGAAGGTTGCATGAAATACCATTTGCCACTTTTATGGCAGCTAAAGGCTTGGCCTGGCCTGTTTTTTATTCTCTCTCTGACCAGGGCAAACGCAAATGCGAATGTAAAAATAACTACATTGGTGATGGGCTGAACTGCTCGGTGATGCAGCTTCCTCTCGACCGCTGCTTGCAAGACAACGGGCAGTGCCACCCTGACGCTGACTGTGCCGATCTCCACTTCCAAGGTGAGGATGGCTCATTGTGTGTGCCGTGGGGCAAGGACATCCTCATCCCTGTGCCACTGCACTGAAGCCAGTAGCCAAGATCCTTGCATCTGTAAGCTCATCCAGTCTTCTACCTATACCCCACTGAAACAATGAGATTTAAGTGTGTTTAAAGTTAGAATGTGTGCCCAAATATTTTAAAATACAGGATTTATAAAGCAACAGATGAGAACATTTCAGCTAGGAACATTACCTCTAAAGGATCAATCTGTCCTAACTGCATTTCACAAAATTCATGGGTAGCTGTATGGCACTGTTGACTCTGCATCCAGAAAACTCCTCAGGAAGGGCTTGTTCTTCTCTCTCTTTGCAGATACCACTGTTGGAGTTTTCCACTTACGGTCCCCACAAGGGCAGTACAAATTGACTTACGAGAAGGCAAAGGAGGCCTGTGCCAATGAGTCAGCCACCATTGCTACATACAACCAGCTGCTGTACGCTCAGAAGGTGAGGTAGCCGTACTGCAGGAGGAGATTCCTGGAGTGGACCTAGCCACAGTGTAAATGGGGAGGGAAGAGCAAGAGGGCTGCTCTGTGTCTTTGCCTTCCCACATGCCCCAGGGTATGTTTCGCTGGGAGCAGTTTTCACAGGGTTTATTGGTTTCACATAAGCTCACGCAGCACCAAAACCAGCTGCCAAGTTCTTGTTTCCAGTGCCACTGGGGTGAGATGGTAAACTCAGCGTTGTAGAGTGTTTTTATGGAAGTTTTAAATATTAGCACTTCTTAAAAAATATACACTTCAGAATTATGCTTAGATTAATTTTTAAGGTAAGGCTCCAGGAATCTTTTCTCCAAACGCTGTTAACAAAGCAGAGCCATTTCTCTTCTGCATGTTATAGACAAGGCATAGCTGCTGTCAGTGGGATGAGCATCAAACTTTGGGTTATTAAAATTGCTTTTAGCAGAGTGGGTCAGACTGACTGAGCCTTTTGTGTTCCTTCCCATCTGTGGAAGGGAGAAAGATGCTCATAGTTTAAAGATACTATTAACAAAATGTGAGGCTGGACCACGGCCAGCATGTAAACCTCCCGCTGCTGCCCAGAAAGATTGAGGTTGCAGCCAAAGCTGCATGTTCCCTGTGCCCCATAGTCTAAATATTTCCCTTGAAGCAGCGAAGTCAGCAGTTGGGGTGGCTCCAGTGCTCCTGGGGACTTATTTTCTGTGTTGAGGCTGGTTTGTCAGCCCTTCCCACAGTGACATAAGATGGGCCAGCACACAGTGTGACTGCATGATCCCCTTTGGCTTTCACACCTGCCTCTGCTCCTGCACAGCTTTGGGCTTGGGGAACCTTTTTCCAGGAGAGGCTCCTTTTGCTCATACAGAGAGCCACTGACTTTTGGAGGGCCCCATGTCCTCAGCCCCTTGACCCAGAGCTCAGCACAGGGCAGGCTGCAGGATAGACAGGTGGACAGAGCCTCTCAGACCTTCAGAAAGACTGCTAGGGGGCTGTGTGCTGCCTGAGCACCCTGGGGGAGATGGAGCATTTGGCCTTCAGCGCCCCAGCCCCACCACCCAGCTCTATCCCCCTGTGTTTTTTTTCCTTTATGGCTGTGCTGGCTTCAGGCAAGATACCACCTGTGCTCTGCTGGCTGGCTAGATGGTGAAAGAGTGGGCTACCCAACCGCCTTTTCCTCCCCAAACTGCGGCTCTGGGTACGTTGGCATCGTGGACTATGGGAGAAGAGGCAACCTGAGTGAAACCTGGGACGTCTTCTGCTACAGGGAGAAAGGTAAATGGGTTCTTTGCTGCATCCCTCTGTGCAAAGCAGGACAGCAGCCTGGATTTTCGTTCCTTTGGTTGGCCACAGGCCACTAGATAACACTGCAAGAGACTCTGTCTCATTTTAACTTTAAGAAAAGATAATAAACTGTAGCCTGCAAGTTGTTTTGCAGGCAAAGAGAAAGCCTTCTAGCAAAAGGCATTTGCCCACATGGCTCCCTGTGTTTGTACCTTCCAGAGGTGAACTGCACCTGCAAGCCAGGCTACGTGGGGGACGGCTTCTCCTGCAGTGGGAACTTGCTGCAAGTGCTGACGTCCTTCCCATCGCTGACAAACTTCTTGTCGGTAGGGTCCACAGCTGGTGCGCTGCTCAGTCCGGTGAGCGGAGCAAGGCAGGCTCTGCTGGCGGGTTGTATCTCAGTGTTTGCTTTACTAGCAGGTAACAACAGCCCACCAGCAAAGCAAGGTGGAGCAGTCGAAATCTTAGAGGCTATTTTTTTTCAATTACTTCCTCCAAAGAGGTTTTGGGCGGGGGGGGGAGGTTATAACTCACGTGGAAGTTAAATGCCACTGCAGCTTTAGCTTAAAACACAACTGGTCTTGGGTTTAGAAGCATCACAAAGAATGTGGTGCTTTGGGGGAATTTTACTGGATTGGTGCTGGAGAAAAAAGCAAAGCATTGAAAGGGTCCCTGTCTCACTACAGCTCAGAAAGGCATTATATGTGTGAAGGAGCCTCACGGACAACAAGGGCTTCACGCTCACAAGTCAGTTTAAAATGTGCTTGCTAAATCAGCAGGTAAAACTGGGGTTTGAATACAAACTTCTTCCATGGTATCACTCCAGAGTTGCTTTGTGGCTATTAATAGGAAGCTGCTTTGTTGTTATTTATGCAGTCTCACCTTTTCAGCCCCCCATACGGGAGCGCGCAATTGCTCTTTAGTAAAGCTGGGTTTTGTTTCTGCCTAGGACATCATGGCTTACTCCAACAGCTCTAGGAAAGGGAAAGAGTTCCTGCGGTACCTGACGGACCTGTCACTGCAAGCCACTCTCTTTGCTCCAAACAATAGCGGGCTAAGGGAAAATGAGGTCAGGGTTTTTTCCTTTTTGCCTTCCTCGTTTTAAGAACTTCTTTTAAACTGCCATGACGGGCTTCTGTATCCTGGTGAAATAATCTTAGTATGACATGACTTCTGTGTAATCCCACACGGTTTAAACTGTGCTTCTGAAAGAGGTGAGTTCATTGTTTACATTTCTGTAGTTAGGAGTGTAAGGTTATTGAGTGTTCAAGTCACTACAGAGACTCGAACATCAGGGGTTTTAGCTACCCAAGTTATAAAGGAGTCTGCCTGAGATTAACCCTTCTCTGGCTTATTAACATCAAGCACAATTAATTGAAGAAAGCAATCCAGATTTGGTATTTCCCACAAATACATTTGTTCCTAGCTTCAGTTCTTTGCTTATCCCTTTTATCCTTCCATCCCTCGATCGAACATTGTCTCAAACAATTGCTTATGCCCTTGCTTGCATCTTCAAGCTGTTTGGAATATCTTTGAGGCTCATCACTTCAGGTCATCATGCAAAAGAGTAAAATCCAAATCTGTCCTGGCCAGAATCAAGACACTACCTGCCACAGGCAGCCAGTGCAGGCTAGCAGGGGCAGAAGCAAAAAGTTGTTTGCATCCAGATTTCCCGATAGCTTTGACCCCAAATTGCACGTGCTGCAGCACTAAGAGCAAAGAGGGAAAAAGGTCATAGGCAATTAGCTTACTGGTAAATCCAATGGATTAATGAGATCAAGTAACGTTCCTTGCATTCTGCTCTCCTTTGCAGACACTTTCTGGGCGAGACATCGAGTATCACTTATCTAACACCAGCATCATGTTTTATGAAGACTTGACCAACGGAACCACCCTTGTAACTCGTCTAGGGGAAAAAATCCTCATTACAAACACCAGGGACCAGGAGCATCAAGCCCCCACCCCTGAACAGGTACCTTTTTAATAAATCTCTAATCTTCATGCTTTTTCTCTTCTTATGCTTTACGCCACGGTAGGGTGACACACTGATCTGGAGGACAATCCAGTAAGGTTATAGGGGGCAGCAATGAGAGGGTGACTTCAAAAGGCTCTTTCCTGCCCAGAAACTGCAGGATAACAGCTGGCAAACTGCAGATTTACAAGTTTGCAAATGGCCACGCTCTGACCCGCAAAACTCGAAGGAAGCTGTTCAGGTGGCCTGCAGGAATGATAGGGTGGGGTACGGGCTTGATTCAACCCTTTTCTCAGCCTGACAGGGTGATGGGAGATAGCAGTGCAATAGGAGGAGAGATAAGAGCAGCAAAACACAGTCTTGGTGTTTGTAAAGGTAACTTGAAAGGTAACTTTCTGGGAGAGAGGAGACCCCAGCATAGCATTGCTCAGAGCAAAATCAGACAAAACATAAGTTTGCATTTTTTATTGCTATTTCAGGGGGGTTTTGTTAAATGCAAAAACGTACATCCTTTTTGCAAACAGAAAGTATCCTCTGATGCTTTACAGAAACACATCCTTTGAAAACACACCCAACTTCTCATTATTTATTAAGAAAATACTTGCTTCCCAAAGATTTTGAATGACCTCTGTGACAGCAGCCCTTTGGGACTCTGCTGCAGCTGATGCAGTAGAGCTGAATATGAAAAGAAGAAACCCTGTGCCTGTGGGCTTGCAGTTAAAACCTGCCCTAGAGTATGGCACTGGGCACTGGGCCCAAGGAAATTTGTGTGCCCAACATACCAGCTGGGTGTGGGTGTGTGTGTACTTTCACAGACCCAAATAAGAAGAATATAGGTGCTGCAGGAAGAAGCGCACAAATGACTCATCTGTTGCCTTTGCTTCCTTCCCCCTTCAGCTTTCGGGAGAAACTCCTTTAGCACGAGAACTGCCACGTACCTGATTTATATGCGTAAAACCACCCTATACTGCAAACCCAGTAGTTGCATTAATAAAGTATAGCCTAATGAGAGATGAGGTGCAGCAGCACAAGGCATACCTGTATGAATCACTCATTGGCACGCCAAGAGCTCTTTTGGATCACTTTGATCTGATATTTGAGTTAGAAGATGTTCGTCTTTAAAAAAATTCTCCTTTCTTCAAAAGCTGCCAAGGGGAAGCTCTGAGCCCATTAACACTAATCTTGCTCCTGCCCTTCAAAGCTGTTTGAAATTTTTAGCTTTTCTTCCTCCCTGGAGGAGGTGAGCAGGCTCCCCACTTCTCCTGCCTGCAGTAATGCTCAGCAGGGTGCCTGGGTGGGAAGGAGAGCTGGCAGCCAGCTTCCAAGCATGCTCTAGATGGCCAAGCACCCATTTGTCCCTGTGCACCAGGTCAGAGCCCACAAGCTTTCCCCAGAACCCTGACAGGGCAATGCAGGGGTGAAGGAGAAGGAGGAGGATACAGGGCTGGCCCCCTTCTTCCCTGAGCACAAAAGTTGCCATGTGCTCCAGCGGCAGCCTACCACCTTGTGCCAGGCCAAGATGGGGTTGCAGCTCCTGCTTCTGCTCACCAAGGAGAAATTATTTTGCTAGGAGATGATTGAAAGCAGAGTTAGCAATAGCACAGGCTTCTCATGCACCCATCCTCCCATAACACTGAAAAGCCTCAGGATCTTCTCAAAGCAGTCAAGGATTCCCGTTTTCAACAGCGACTAGAGAAGTGCTGGGGTGGCAATGACTGATCCCATGCCTCTCCCTTCTCACATCCTGATGAGCTGCCAAATGGGAACAGCTTCCAGCTCACTGACACTAGACAACAAAATAACCTGTGGGCAGCAGGTCCCTCTCAGTGCTGACCCAGCTCTCTTGAGCCACCAAACTCAATATAAGTGGCACCCTCAGCACAGAAAGCAGCTGTAATGGAGGCAGGCAGCAGGCTACCTGGCAATCAGGAGTAACAGCACAAACATCACAAAAACCTTGATTTACTTTTCTTTTTTTTAAATAAGAGGACTGAGAAAGGCCTGAAGAAAATGTGCAGGCAATGATGATGGCTACTTCATGCAGAGGAGAACTGTGACCAGCCTGGGTCCATCCCAGGCTGATGTCCAGGGGGCCACTGGTGTAAGCCCTCATGTGATTTTTCCTCTGTGTGTCAGCAACTGAGGTGGGGAAACTGTCTCAAGGTTTCAGTCCCAAAAGAAGGAGGGTCAAAGCTCAGCTCTCGTTGCTCTTTCTCCTGGCAGAGCGAGATCAGATACGTCGAGGGAAGTGCTATTGTTGAGTGGGATATAATCACTTCCAATGGGATAATCCACGTCATATCAAAGCCCTTAAAGGCTCCGCCAGCTCCTGTAAGTACCTAGTGATTTTTATTTATTTTTGGGTGGTGGGAGGTAGCTATGGCTTCTATCATCCCAAAAATCATGGCTGACATTCATATATTCCCAGTTTCCCTTCCCTTTATGCAGTTTTGGTTTAAAAGGTTACTTTGAAAGAAAATTAGAAGTTGAGAACAAAGTGCCAGTGAAACTTGTTCAAAATATTTCTGCCTGAACAAGTTCTTCCCATGTCTAGTTTATATAAATATAATAAAAGCTCCATGTTATAGAGACTTTATAAAGCTCCATTTCACTTCTTCAAAAAAAAAAAAAAAAAGTCTTTCAAGCTTCTAAAGGAAAAACTTTTGGCTTCACATTCATTCCTATCCAAAACAAGAAGTTTTTTTGAAAATAGGTTGTTTTCTTTTGCCTGTGTGAGTCCCTGCAACAGCCCCATTTCTCCCGTTAGAAAGACCAAATCGAGCAGTGCGTGGCAGACCAGCACAGCATGGAACAGAGTGCTGTGCTTTCTGCGGAGGAAAGGGAAGTTGTCAGCTGTGCTGCTTCAAACTGGACTGAAAGCAGCACAGGGCCCAGCAGCAGGGAGGCAGGAACACTCTTCTGTTATTTCCCACCAGCAAACTGTACTGTTTTGGACGAAAGGGAGGAGAAACATTTTGTCCACCTGCAGCACATCTGGGATGGTTCACAAAAGCGATCCCTGCTGCTCTGGGGGGGGGTGTGCAGCGAGCACCTTCTTTCCCCAGTACAAAATGTTTTCCTCAGCAAAGTTAAGCATCCCAAGGTGCTGTGTTAGAGCTCCCCAGCTCTGTTCCACACAGGGTACTCTGTGACAGCCCGACATAGGCTCAAGTTAACCTTCCAAGAGGACCCACCACTTATTTAACCTGAAGAACTTCCCTTCCATCAGGGTAGCTCATTCTGATCCTTCTCTCCATACACTGGAGGGGCCTCTCACTCCCAGCCCAGCTCTGACTTTGGAAGTGGCTAACCAGCTGCATCCTTGGTCCACAAGATTAATCCTCTCGATACCCTATTTCTCACCTTCATCTTCTTCTGAGCAACCTTTTCTCCTTTACAAACCAGCCTTCTTATTCCCAGAAGCTCAGTAATATGCCTGCACAATCCTTGCAGCCTACAATCCTCAGAGGTAGGAAAATGACACACTTGGGTAAAAGCGTCAATTACTGCCTGAAAATGATTCAAAATAATAGGCAATTTCTGTCAGTCTGCAGCAGCATGATATTAGAATCTTGATACTACTTTTCACATGCTAAAGGGCAACTAAATGTTTTCTAGTATTTAGCTGTTCAGCTGCACCATGTCAATTACTGTGTTTTGTAAAGGAATTATGAGAGCACATCTACCAAGACAACCCTGTGATTATTTTTTGCCAGAGCAAGTTTAATAATTAGTTTTCTAGGCAGGAGGCCACAGAACTAACGCGTTACATGGAAAAGCAGGAGTAACAGGATACAAAACTTCTAGCTGTTTCCAGACCCCTCCTCACCTCCTGGACTTCCAGCAAAGAGCACAGTGCTCTGGGGACACTGCAGCCTGAATGGCTGCACGCACTCAGAACCTTCAAACTTATCATTACCCCAAAACTGCCAATGGCTTTCATGGTCACCAGGTCCATCAGGCCACAGAGCTGCAGAAGGCAAACCAAAGTCAGAGTCTGGAGGCGTTTCTCCCCTTTAGATTAAATCCAAATCATGTGTGAACTTCTTTCAGTCCTTCACCTATGTATGTATTAAAATATTTATAAAATGTTACGTACAGCTACTTGGACTGGCACCTTACCCAGTTGCTTGAAGAATGATTTCACGTTTCATGGCACAATGAGCTGCAGAAGGCAGGCACTGGGCCGTTGGCAGAGCCCAGCCCTGCACACCCTCTGCAGAGGCTGGCAGCCCATCCAACCACCACTAAGATGAGCCCCATCTCAGATGAGGTTTGGTTTGAGCCCTGACAAGCAGGGCTGGGAGACTGGTATGGCTGCCGATAGCTGGCAATAACCAACACCTCCCCAGGGCACAACAGGGCGGGGAATAAGTTGGAACCCCTGCAGAGCCCTCTAGAGTTGGTAGCACAGGTTTCTAAAGCTGCTGAAGGGAATTTGGCACCCTTTTCTCCTCCTCAGGCCAGCTTGGTTTCAGCCTCACTGCAGCCCCTATAGCTAGCCTGAAAAACATGAGCAGAAAAGATCACTTTGGTGTGCTCCAAACAAGATGAAGCTGTACTAGACCAAATGTCCACGACACCCAAAAAATCTAGCTATTAAAAGCCATATTTAACTGCCTCTAGGGAACACATACCAGGAAAATCCATCACAAAAGCACACCTCAGGACTAGGGCATAGCTCAACGGGACACTGCATGTGCTTTAGGTGCTGGGAGGTGACCAGTGCCCACTCGTAGCTCACTCACCCTCTCTCTTGCTTCCAGGCTCCTCTCCATGCCGGTACTGGGACGGGAATATTCTTTGGCACCTGCCTGGTTACTGGAATTGTGGCTTTTATCGGGTATTTTTACCTGAGGTTCAGGAAGAGAAGCACAGGCTTCCAGCACTTCAAGGTAGGTGGCAGACAGGGACGTGAAGCCGGGGGCAGCACTTCCCCAGACCCACCACACCTCCCATACTCACAGCCTTTAGTTTCTCCTTGCATTTTATTGAGCTAGAAACATTCCTCAATGCTTCCCACTTGAACCATCCAGACTAAGACAGGGAAAAAGTGGGGAGGGCTGACACAATTGTCTTGGGCACGAGCTTGCCGTTTCCTACTGCTCCCCCAGACGTCTCCCGTCCAGGGTATCTGGTGGGCTCCTGCTCTCACAGACATTTCCAACACCGAAGTCTGGCCAAAAGCTCATTTAACTGCACAGCAGCAGTGCAGAAGTCTTTGCCTCACCAGAAAGCTCACCCCTTAGGCAAGCAGGTAATTAAAACCACTGGGAGGGCACCTGTTCTCTTCTCCCTCCTCCTCTATGGCACTGCTAATCATTTGGCTGCTCGGGAGGCTGAAATGTTCGAGGTGTAAAAGGCCAGACTCAAAAGACAAGCGAGTTGAAACAATTGTCAGGACTGGAAAGTGCAACTTTTTATACTGATGCACTCTCATGCTTGCTTTTTCTTAACTAACCTGGTGTCATGACAATACAAAACCAGCCAGCAACAGCCAAGCTATTCAGAAATGAGAGGTGACACACACCCCCCGTAAAAAAAAATAAAAAATAAAAAATAGAGTATGGGTGCAAGCTGGAACAGAGGAGGTTCCACTTAAATATGAGAAAAAACTTCTTCACGGTGAGGGTGACTGAACACTGGAAGGGGCTGCCCAGGGAGGGTGTGGAGTCTCCTTCTCTGGACACATTCAAAACCCGCCTGGTTCCTGTGTGACCTGCTCTAGGTGTTCCTGCTCCGGCAGGGGGGTTGGACTAGATGAGCTTTCAAGGTCCCTTCCAATCCCTGTGATTCTGTGAAAAGAAAGTCTACCTAGAAGTAACCAGAAACCCCTCCCTATTCCAGCTCCTGCATGTAATGAGATTCAGATTCATCTTTTAGAAATAACCAAGAGGAGCCATGAGCCAGGGGAAACACTTGTATTTTTATACAGTTGCAATGAGAGCATTCAGGACCAGCTGGGTGCCTTTTACCCTAGACAGAATGTCAGGGCAACCCTTCTTCTCCTCATCTTTTCTGAGGAACAAAGGTACCAGCTTTCAGTGACCTGAGATAATACAACAACCCAGAGCACAATTCACAGGCAAAGACATTCATTTAGACACTGCGCTAGGCAGCAGTGAAGGTCAAGTGCCCCACTTAATTTAAGCACCGTGAGGAGAGGGGGGATGGATTCTAAGCATGTTTGTGTGATTCTGTGTAGTCAAAAGATGACACCGATGTAACATCACTGGACAAGTCACAGCCTTCGAATATCACCAACCCCTCGTACGAGAGTTCTTCTACACTGACTCCACCAGAGCCTACTTACGATCTCTTCTCGGTAAGTGTTCATTTTCATTTGAGATTGAGACACAACTAAAATAAGAGGGAATGACTTTGTGAAAGGATAATGTCCAGTTGGATAAAAAGAAACATTAATTCCAGAAGATACCATTCAAGTTCCTGGCTTTCCCATCTCACCGCTGCTAGAAATTGGATAGTCTCACCTGTAGCAAAATCATGGCTATGGTCTACAGCTGTATCTCAAGGCTGCCTTCAAAGGGAGCCAAATTGAACTGGACTTTGAATGCTACTGGATGTCAGTGACACTTCTATACAAATTTTAAAAGCCTGCTGATTTTTGTCTTCCCTTCTCCTTGCTCTAAACTTAGCAGAGTGCCATACCAGCACTCCAAACAATCTGAAATGGAACGGGAAGCGGACTGGGAATCAAGGGAAGGAAAGACTTGAGTAATGCCAGGGTATCTGAATAGCTTCAATGGTCTGATTTAGCCAGACCCTAATGTAGTTGCAGAGCCTAAAATCCAAATAAATCTTTTGCATCCAGTAGCAGGACTTGTTCGGTGCAAAAAAATTTCAGGTGCGGAGTCTGCCAGCTGTACAGACAAATTTGCCAAAAAAAAGAGACTTTCGTTTCTTAAGGCAATGTTCAAGTCTGATTTTCTTTTTCTTCTATTTTACAGGATTCAGATGACCAGCAGCTTGTGATAAGTGATCCTCACGATCACAATTAAAGACTGAACTCGGCATCAGTCAATTATAAAACGCATTTCTATTTACGCTTATTGTGGAAAAAATAAAAAAACAGCACCTACATATTTCAGGGAATAAAACCTCATTACAAATGGAAAAAACCCTAGGGAAGAGCACAGCTTTGTTTAAGATGCGGTCTATAAGGTTCACGGAGTTACCAGCCTCCAAAGTGTTAGCTGCAACTGAGCAATGCCAACTGAATGCCAACTACGCAACTGAGTCTCAACTACCCCGCCCAGCAGCAGCCACCTCTCTCTGTGAGAAGTGGAAGGATGTCCCTAGCCAGCTTATTTAACTGCTTCTCTTCTTCACAGACTTTAGAACGGCCTCACAAACACACGGGGCTGCTAACTTGGCAAATACCCTAATTTTGCTAGTTCTCCAGCTCCACGCTTCCCTGCTGGCTGAGTTACAGCTACAACTGGCAAGTGTGAAACAGAACGTGTGTTAAACCCCTATTTTTAAACTGAGAGAGTTTTTGCTAGCGTATTTTCTCGGTGAGACTTTCAGCTGCCGGAAACACAACCATCCTGTCTGCCCCGCTTGCCTCCTCTGGCTTTTCTGTCTGTCCTCAAACTTGACTCTGTTCTGTTTACACCTCACCTCGTCACACAAAGGGAAAGAGTAATTGTAGCAGCTTTAGTGAGAAATCCAGGTGATACAAGAACATTCAGACAGTAACCAGTTTTTCCTGAAGCCTTTTTTGTCAACAGCGGACAATGAAGATGAGCAATGCCCTTGTCGTGTCATGTCAACGTTCAGTTTTTTAGGTTTTCCTGGAACACCAGGTCGAAAGGGACCTCAAGAATCACCTGGTCCAGCCTTTCTCAGTCAAAGAACGATTTAGACAAGATGGCCCAGCACTCTGGCCAACTGAATGTTAAAAGCATCCAATGATGGGGAATCCGCTGCTTCCCCGGAGAGATTATTCCAACGGGGTTTAGTTTTCAGAAGCTACCTTGCTTGTTCACTTACCCTCTATTGACCAAGCCCGCTAACACTGCCTTTCAACCAATACACACCATGAAGAGCTGCAATTGTCAACATACCAGTAGAATTGTACCAAGTGAGTTTGACTCGCTGCGGTTTCCTTCCCTCAAAACGTGAATATCCTAGGAAATGGTGAGAACACTATCGAAAGCACAAAACAGCAGGAAAAGGAGGACTTTCTGGCTGGCAGCAGTAACGATCCCCTGTGATGTGCTTCCTGGTGTCTACCATGCATGGCAGGGCAGGAGGGATGGTGTCCCTGCAGGAAAGCGTTAGTTACCTGCGAGAGCATCCTCCCAGGATGCCCCACCATCAGCACAAGGCTGTGCAGGCAAATCCAGGGCTGTTGATGTAGCTACCAAGCATGACCGGGGGAATCTAACGTAAAAATATAGCAGGGTGAAAAAGACAGAGTGAAGTCATGTCTCCAGCTCCATCCCCTGCCCTCGTACAGACGCCTGCTTGGGTTTACCTACAAGATACTAAAAGATTTAGGACACGTACACACTTAAACACACACACATTTAGGGGAGTCTTCCCAGCAGAGTTTTGCAGTTATTGCAATTCATGTTCTTCCCTTCTCCCAAGCCACCCAAACCATTAAGGCTCACAGACACCAGAAGATAAAGTCCAAGCATTTATTTTTGTAATAATCATTAAATATTTTTATCACCAAAAAAGAAAAAAAAAAAGTTTCCACAGTTCATTAAACTCTTCTTTTACTGACAGACAATTCTCTTCAGGGTCTTAGGGTTTTTGCCAGAAGAGCAAGCTGCTTCCCTCTTTGGTGTTCAAATGACCAATACTCCCCAAATGAATATAAAGAGACGCTGCCCTTTACACACGCTCAAAAGTCTCTTTGTAATCAGTAACACCACAAGGTTCAAATAAGTAATTCAGAGAGCGTTGAGGTGCACCACAAGTCCTCTGATGTCATTAACTTCTAAAAACATTTTTGTAAAGAATAGCATTCTAGCACTGAAAAATAAACAGTACAGTTTAAAATTCTCACTTAAAATCACTATTATGTATACTTGGGTTGTTTTAAAGGAACATAACCCTTGCGTAATGATTGGTTTTTTTCATGCAGTGTTGTTTGTTTCAAAAAGCCATGCGATATAAACAAGATCTTACTTCAGCTGGCTTTTGTAACGTACAGGAGTTTTACTCCTAAGGTAAGAGAAAGGAAGGAGGAGGAAGAGGAGGAGGAGGAAATCATCTTACCATAAGATGTGCGTTATGTGGATAACGTCATTCAACCCAATGAGACTATTCCTGCTTAACACAGGCCAGTCAGGCAAGCTGGCTCCCAGCCAGCTTTAAAAGAAACAACATGACAGAGCTATAACCGACAAAGTATCAGCAGATTGAACAATGCAGAACCAAAAACCACAATACTGTTCCTTGTTGGTAGTGAGATGCAGAACGGGCAGTGGTTTGGGGTCTTCTTTTAAAACAGCGCATTGAAATTTCTTGAGCACAAGAGGTGCTACACACACCTAACACCCAATTCAGTCCCAGCTGAGCCTTAGGGTAAAGTACTGCGGGAAAACTGGGGGTTATTTCCATCCCCACATTGCGTTATCGAGTCAGGCTAAACATTCCTCGCCCAGCCCCACCACCAAGTCTCCTGATAAAGCCAAACTACACCCCTGAAAAGCTTCATCTTTTTCTTCCAGCGAAACAGCAGACAAACTCACTCTTTTCAAGTGCATTCGTCTTCAATGCACTTCCATTGAAGGGTCACACGTCAAGTTTGAAACAGGAGCACAAGAAAACCACGAATGTAAAACCTCTAACCACCTCTGAGGGCTTCAGACTGATTTTCAAGCATAAAGGAAAGCCACTTATGCAATTGTGCGAGCTAGATCGGAATACACTCTTTGCAAACATGCTTTTAAAAATAAGAAAGATACTGCATATGAAATACAATATAGGAACTTGCATGTAATACAGACAGGTTTTAAAAACAAAAAGAACAAAGAAGAAAACTTTTGGTCACCAAAAGTTTGTTTACCTGACAATTGTGGTAGGAAGCAAGTGATATCCCCATAACGAAGAACATCAAATGCTATATATTTTCTTAATTATATATTTTTAAAATCAGAGCCTTTAACAACTAAAATTTGAAAAACATTCATCAGATGATGCCTTCTAAAATGGCTGGGGTGGGAAGCACCAGTAAAAGTAAAAACCACTTCCTTTGGATGCTGAGACAGGAAAGAATCCTTATTTAAAACCAGCTATCTAGTAGTTCTATAAAGTGCCTGTTGGAGGAAATACATCAACAGATGTTTTTCCTTGTGCAAAATAGACATTTTTCAGCTCAAATCTTTGGAACACATATGGTACCCAGAGTTTGTGTTTGCACATTACCTGCCATTTCAGTCATTCAATAAGACTTCTAATTTGCACTGCCAAAATTATTTTGCGTGATACAAACTGTTCTCCACCCCCGACTCAGCTTCGAGGGCGTGAGCTAAAAACAAATAATCAAAACCAAAACCATCATCAGAAAACTCTGGGTTTCGTTTTCTCCTTTCTTAGTTTTCACCTCAACACGTTTCCCCATTGTGCGTGTTTACTTTCCACTGTAGAAGTCCCTGACTGAAGGCTGTATCAAATACATTCTCTCCCAGGGAACAGCAAAAAACCCATTATAAACCACTACAAGACACTGAAAAAATTTAAAAGCAGCATTTCAGATCAACCCAAAGCCTGACAGAGAGCTGGCTCTGCTTTGAAATGGCTTTATTAGCAGAGAGTGGATGTTTAAAGTGTTTTGAAACTCCAAAAGAAAGGTGCCTGAAAGTTAAGGAAAGGAAGCTGAAGCAGCCCAAGTTACTGCCACCGTTTAGTTTTAGGCTCAAGATCCACCTACAGCCCGGCATAGGCGTTAGAAGAACAGAAACTGCACAGGCAGGAGAAAAAGCCCACCAGCCTGAGCCGGCATCGGTACTGCGGTCACTGCAATGCAGCAGAGCCACAGCAACGCTGCAGCGGGTAAGGCTCCAGCTACGGCAGCGAGGGGAAGGTAAAACACACGCTCCATCCCTCCCAGTCTCAGGGCAGACTGGCTACTGCCTATCACTTGAATTACTAATACTGAATTTAAGCCTTTTGGTGCCAAGAGCCCTTCCAGGCTCCAGCTGGAGTTCTGACCAGGGCCAGAACAGAGAGTATTTCTCTGTAAACCACAAGGCTTCAAATCAAAAAAAGTTTCCAATGAACAAATAAAAACAAATCACCCCAGAACATCACCAGTCCTTCCCCACAAATTTGCCCTCCCTCCCAGTCCAATATTTTGGCAGTCAGTTATCACTTCTATGTGCAAGGGGAGCTTAACTATCTCCGAGGAGGAGAGAAGAAAATAGGTACAACAGTTCTGAGAACAAGTATGAATTACATCTAAATCAAGATAACAGATTTAAGTGACTTAAATAAAATACATGTACATTCCAAATGAAATTAAAAAAAGAATATATGTTTGCCCATTTTAGAGAGAAGGCGCTAAGTATTTTATTTGATCTGAACTGTCTCTTGTAGGAGAGGTATTCTGAATGCACCAGTGCACAGCTGGTCCGACCAGCCAGGGAGTTCATGTTGCAAAGGAGTCCTTCTTGGATAAAAGGTGTAATCAGGCTCATAGTTCAAGAGACAACTCAGTGATGCCATGTAGATATCCGCAAATCTAGAGAGGCGTCTTAAGAAATAAGTTGGATTCTCATCGGTTCGGAATAAGCTTCCGAATTGTGCGTTGAAGAAATTCCTGTTCATCTCCCTGGGCCCCAAAAAAGAGAGAGAAAACAAGCAGAATGAAGCAAACACACCCGCATACATCTCTTTCCCAGCCAGCATCCGGAGGCTGAGGCAAGCTGTGCCCAGAATCTCTTCTGCGCGTTATTCTCCGGCCGTCGCACTTCAGACCACCCCAACGCACCCCATCAGAAACACTCGCCTCTCTCTCAGGCGTGCAGCCCACATCCAGCCACCACGGCAGTAAAGAGAAGAGCGGCACGCTCCTCCTGCTACAACTAGTGATAGATTGGTTCTGACTTCAGAAACATGGCAGCTCAAGAGACTGTGAAAAAAGACTTTGGCCTTCATCTAAGTCCTGATGATATCTCACTTGGTCCAAAGATAAAAGACCTTTATTAAAAAAACACGAAGATTTGGCTTAATGTACACAAAAAGCTTAAAGACATCTTGGAATTAACTTCTGTTACTACTCACTGCCAAGTACCATTCCCGTTTCATTTACTGCCACATTTCTGGGGAAGGCTGCTGGCGGTACAGCTGCTGGCCTGGCCAACTGTGCACTTCACAGCCTGCGTTTAGGGGTTGCTCCTTCGTGGTAATAGATGCCTGGAGTTTTAGCCCTATTACCTATCTCTGTGATCAACCCACCGATAAACCCAGTCTAGTGCAGAGCCTAGCCCAGTTTTTGCGTATTCTAAAGCGCAGTGCGTGTCTTCTGTGAGCAGCAGAAGTAGGNCTGTGTTTAAGAGTAGATTAGCTGTGGTGTTGAGGGATATGGCATAGGGGAGAACTTGTAGAGTAGGGCTGATGGTTGGACTTGATGATCCCAAGGGTCTCTTCCAACCTAAACGATTCTATGATTCTATGAAATCATCTACAGGAACTGAAGAAGTGACCTATGTCCTGACACAGAAACACATTTTTAAACCTTGCAGAAGTAAAACTGTGTAATCAGTAGCAGGAGTGACAGCTGAGCTCAGAGGGACAGGAGAATTGAGATGAGAAAGAGAAGTATTTGATAATGATGTTACGCTTTCATGCCCGAAAACAAACATCTGTTCCAAAGAAGGGGAACAAGGAAAAGGCGTTCATATGCACAACGAGTCAGAGGGGAGAAGAGCTGCACCAGGGACAGGTAGAATATTGCTTTACACAAATGATTTTAGAAGGTCTGTAACTACCAAGGAATATAAGCCACAGGTGGAGAGAAATTCTGCAGAAATTGTTCTGTGGAAGACATCAAATAGGACACTTGACTACCATGAAGCCTACTGCAAATTGTTCACCTCCCGTGTCTTACCTCAATGCCTTCCTTTCCTTCTTCCATTCTTCTAAAATTATTTGTGAATCGGGATCACGGTGAACCTGGATGAAATAAGGATGACAGGTAACTGGGGTTGCCCTCTTAAATGAGCTTGTCCATTAATAAATCCTTATCAGCTAACAGGACAAGAGCATGATTCAGAAATCAGTATACAGACATTACCCACATCCGTTTTAAACAACAGAAAGCAGGAATCAGTTCAGGCTGACCAGTGGAAGGAGGGGACAAGATTTTGAGAAAACTTTTATTAACTGGCCACACAAATACTTGCATTTATTTGCTACAGTCAAACTGGTGGACTTTAACGAGACAGAAAGCACTTGCAACGTCATTAAGCATTAAGAAACTTGGCAGGATCCCTTCTGCTACACAGAGCCGATTACACACACACACACACGAACAGACCTGCATGTGTTCCAGTAATCCTGTCAAGGTTTGCAGCCAGGTCACAGTTTGAATGTACTTCTCTGTGTTCATGATTTTAATCTCTGATCGTAACTCTGGAATAATTGCACCAGTGCGCCAGCCATGCTTCAGGGTCAGATCCTATTTACCAAGAGTTACAAAATATAAGTATTAGCCTTAAAAAGAACTACTTCAAAGAACTGAAGAACTTGACCATTGTTTATCCCAAAGGGGCACTAATTTAATTGCTTCTTATGTATAAGCAGAAATATTAAACAGCGGGACTTAACGATGCCAACAGGAAATAGAATTCCGTTTCAGAGTAAGCTTCAAATCCCACGTTTTTAAAGACAGAGAGATAAAGAACACACAGGCACTTTGCAAATAAAGAACAATTCATTAGGTTTAAAACAAATAGTGGGAAATTCCAGAGGATAAGACCTCTGCTGCTGTCAGAAGCATCTAGAGGAAATCATGTGCTGGGTTTGTGGCAGTCACCCATACACTCAGCTGACAGAAGAGTCCTAACAGGACCCTCAGCTATTCAAGCTCCTCCTGACAAGTACAGGACAAGGGGACAAGGCAGCTGCCACCTGTGCTCTTTCCTCCATTGTGCCAGAGAAAAAAAAAAAAAAACAGAGCTGCATCCTCCTTCTTTTTGCCCTCAGCCTTCTGAAGCATCCACATTAACTTTTCTTCTTAAAAGCAGATTGGGGCAAAAACGTTAACATCTGCTGCTGCTGGAACAGGTTACCACAGCTTGGCAGTGGCCAGTCATATGCAGGCACTCATACTCAATCAATTACGAAAGGGCTAAGTGGTGGTCACTTACCCTAGAGCAACAGTTAACGGTACATTTGTTCATAAGGCAGTAGGAAAATGCCGGGATAGCGGGGCTACAAACCATAGCACGATTTGGGGAAGAAAGTTTACCATTAGTGACAGGAAGATTGCCTCCTGCCATTCAAAACAGAAGTTCATTCAGCTCTTATTACACTTGGTAGTAAATGTCATCCAAATCCGCTACATCCTGTGCATCTGAGTATCTGTGTTTACTCTCCCTTAGGTCTGACACAAGCAGTTTCTGGATGAGGGACACAAACTCACACATTCCTGAGCGCAGTGTGTAAACAAGTTAAATGCTACAAGTCAGGTGGAAAACATGGTTGGCTTTTTACAGCACCAATTTCCTTCACTGCAAGAGCAGCAATATGGTTTAACTACCATCTTAAATTGGGTTGCGATTAGAAATCTCAAATGAACGTGTGCTATATTGAATAGCTAAGCAGGAAGAGAGGAAAACTAACAAAAAGCCTCGTCTTTTATCCTATTTTGTGAAAATAATCTACTTACTGCCAAGTCACTGTAAATGTGATCCCCAAAGTAGAGAACCTTAGAGCCCCTCCAGCCAGTAAGCTTCAGAAATTCATACAAGTTACCCTGTGGAAAGAACGACACGTACATTGTAGCAGGATCCAACACACACCCTCACAGGCATAAGCATAAGAATTTAGCCCATCCCTAAAAACATTTTCATATGAAGAATCTTGTCCTCAGTTTAAATATTATGAATCCCAAATTGTACAGGTGATTTCATTAATACTATCACACTTGAAGAGGCAAGTAAACTGCAGATATGCAATACCAACTATTAATTTGTACCACTTTAATGATTAAAAGAATTATCATTAAAAACTTATCTACCTTTTAGGAGTCTTTATGATACCTAAAGCAGCTGAGGATTCTAGGAAACAGGTATTCAATTTGAACTGAAAGAGTTTAACGAAAGCATACCTGTTTGTAAATCTGACCTTTCTGCAGCTTGTGAATTTTGTCCCAGAGCAACACTCCCCTCTCATTCACCTTCCGAAAGGGTCTAGAAACAAATCAGAAACTATTGTTACAACGCTGTAGAAATTCTGTCGCTTCACTTTTTAGGAGATTAAAACTTCAGTGATGAAAAATATTCATCTTTGAAAAGGAAAACATGCTCTCTGGCATTTGACTATTTATTAATAGTCAGAAAAAGCACAGCTCCACAACACCTGCATGGGCCACAGAAATGCAACGTGTCTATCCATTATACTGGTGATGTTTATAACACAGCTCGAGAGCAGCTGTTGAGAACTAAGGCAGGGATCCCAGATAGAGAGGAAAAAACAATGTGAAGCTGTCTGCCATTAAAGAGGAGACTGGAAAAACATAAAAGAACTGAAGAACAGGCTGGATGGGGCTTTGAGCAACCTGGTGTGGTGGGAGGTGTCCCTGCCCAGGGCAGGGGGGTTGGAACTTGATGATCTTTAAGGTCCCTTCCAACTCTAACCATTCTATGATTCTATGATGATTCTAAGATGAATAAAAATCTTGCCCACTACCTCATTTCGTACAGCAACTTAAAAAGGGGGCAGAGCACTAGGGACAAGACATACAGAAAGTTCTTGTTTAACATTAACTGAAAAAACAAGGAGAAAAAAAAAAAATCCCACCTCCCTCTGTATCACTTCCAAATCATAAGGACACGTAAAGGAACGGGTCTTTTTCAAGTGCAAGAGTAGTGCATCCACATTACAAATGTGGTTATTTAATTGAACAACTAGCCCAAAGACGCCAGCCTACCAGCCAGTCCGCCCTTTAAATGTCATGTGTGACTGAAAAAAAACAATCTAGAAAACATGAAAATATCTCAGGTTTATCAGGAGAGGAAGACACTTTACCAACTTACAAGCTAAGATGCTAAAAACAGCTTGTATGACCCTAAGTCAGTCCAGTAGGCCTGTAATAGCTATGGGAACTTTCTTCAGTAAGAAAGTGTAAATATTTGGGCTTCGGAATCGGGTGTAGCTGCGTTCTGTAACAACCTGAAACAGGACTTCATGAAGTATGACTTCATTTTAAATTGCATCCAAATTAAGACCAACGATTGAGGGAGCTGGGACTGTTTAGTTTGCAGAAGATGAGGCTGAGGGGAGACCTCATCACTCTCTACACCTGCTTGAAAGGGCATTGTAGAGAGNCAGTCAGTGGAATGGGCTGCCCAGGGAGCAGGGGGAGAGTCCCCATCCCTGACTGTGCTTAAGCGTCGATTGGATGTGGTGTTGAGGGATATGGTGTAGGGGAGAACTTGTAGAGCAGGGCAGATGGTTGAACTCAATGATCCCAAGGGTCTCTTCCAATCCGAATGATTCTATGATTCTAAAATATATCATAAGACGCTCTATAGGCTCATATGGAATAAACTGCTTGAATCATTCTTTACTGGCTAAATACCCACCTTCGCTTATCATTGAAAAAGTTTGGCTTATCAGCCTGTACAATGACAACGTCAAAGAGATCCCTCCAGTCCTTGCCGACTATAAACTTCATGCCTTTGTCCCTAAAAAGGACAGAAGAACATTGCAAGTGAAGCATAAAAGGAGGGCAGGGGCCTGCGCAATACAATGAATTACACTAGAGAACCTCATCCTCCGCATCCTTTAGAAGCTGAGCAGCAAACAACTGTTAACTTACACGAAGCTGCTGGGACTGTTTGTGATGAGAAACATCTTCTTGCCGTGATCAGCCAGCTTTGCTAACACTGCACGAGTCTGTTCAGCATAGCAGATGTATTTCTCTGCAGGGGTTGGGGAAAATACAGTAGTAATGGAAAAAGGGTCGATTCATAAGAATTTTCTCTGCATTCAACCAAGGGTTCAGGACATAAGGTTATACTTAACAAAGGCACCTTAGACAAGTGGAAATAACTCTTTCGGGCTTTAAAATTTAGAATTTATCACCTCAAAGAAGACAGAAAGATCATTATACTATCAGTGAAAAAAGCTTTGACAGGTGATCTCATTAGTACTTACCAATATCTGCCTCAATTGCTCTGTACATTATTCCTTTGATGTGGACATCCCTGATTGAATCCTGTCAGGAAGGCAACAGAGCACTAAGAGAACTGAGAAACCTTTTCAAGTGCAAAAGCTGCGCTCGCTGCACAGCAGCAGCAATTTGTTTTTAAAGCAATTCCTTTCTCTGAATTACGCTTTCAACTTTACAGAAATGCCAAGTGACGCTCATTATGTGTATGTCACAACTAGACAAAGAGTAGGCCTGTCCTTGAAGAAACCACCTTCACGCATTTGGGAAGTACAAAACTGGAGAGCACACACGGGCTCTTTTACATAACAACTGTGAAAGGGCGCTCAGAAAGGTGAAGTGGGGTGAACGCTCTGCAGAAGCGGAGTCATCACAGATTTCTAATGACCTTTGGAAGAGATCACATTCCTTCCCTTTTGGAAAAGAAAAAAAAAAAAAAAAACAAACCAAAAAACCAACCAAAAGCTTTAAGTCAGAGAGGTTTTAGATTATGATCGCTCCCAAATGCCCTGATTATTTAAAAAAAAGAAATTTAGGAAGAGATGAAAGAAGCTAAATGCTTAAGCAAAGCACCCACAAGGTGCTCTGAAGGCCTTTGGCAGCTCTCCTGAGCGAGCTCTGCACCATGCCACTTTGCTTAGGACGCTGGTACTGCCATTTTTGTACTTAGATGTGGTATGTCCTGAAAATCCTCCAAAAATTTCACTGTAGGGGTTCCAAAATGTTGGTAATGCTGAGCAGTACAGAAGTTTCTACAAACACTTCAGCAGAAACTACAAGAATGAGCCTTCTGACTTCATGTAACCATGGGCAGAAGAGAAAATTACTCTGGAGGTCAAAAGTTTCTCAAAACCTCTCTTATCTTCTTGGCAAAGTGAGAAACTCAACATTCAGGTGCACCCCATACGCTGAACAACTAATGCAAGGTTATTACATGTCAACAAGGAGCCAGGAAAAGCTTTTGGATGGAAAACTTGTGCGGACAAATGCCATCAACTCGAGCATGACCTCTTCTGTTCTTAAATAACCATGACATAATTTTATCTCCTCTGGAGGATACATCCTGAGGAATCAAAAAGGTCAAATTACTCTCGTCATTATTACTAGATTTTTCTGGAGAAGGAAGAGAGGAAACCAAGTGAAACAGATGTATCAAAAGTAAGAGACAGCAAACAATCGTATCGCTGTGAAGACACAGAAGTAGCACAGTTAAAAGCTCCAAACTTTAAGTCCCTTCTGCCTCTTACAATTCCTGCTGCTGAGAAAAATACATCTTTAATAACAATGAAAAGAAGCTTTACAGACATGCAAGAGCTCCTTCACTTTCCCCCTACCCACCCCTCAAACCTACAAAAAGAGCAACAGCATCAGATTTTTAAAAAAAATTCAAATTATTCTATGTTACTTTTTCAAGGTCTCTCTTCATTTTACTTACGTTTTTTTGATCGTTATAGCACTAATTACTCTATACAAAACCTTAAGTCAAGGTATTTCACTGGAGCTGAAACAACAGGTTGAAGCTTACTGAAGCACTCACAGAGAAGGCACACAAGTGTAGTTTACCTAAATCTTCAAAGCTAGTACCTTGACATCTTTGTACAGATGAACAGGCTCATAGTCTATGTTGTTTTTCAGAAAATATTCATTCACACAAGAAAGAAGTGTCATTTCTGGCAAGGAAAATATATCCATGAATTGCTTCATTGTATTTCCTTGTGAGCTCTGCAGGGGCGGGAAGAAAGAGAGGGAAAAAAAAAAAAACCAAGTCAGGCATTTCTAAGACTAGAATACTCTCATTCATTCAATATAAACACTTCAGCTTAGTTGCAGAAAAAAAGCTTCTGCCATCACTGTTTGCCGCGGCCTCACAGGGCTTTAGATTCTTTTTAAACTAACAACTTTCCAATCAAATGATTCAACAAAAGCAATGGTGTTATTTTAAGAATTAATCATGAAAAATTACTCTTAAAAGCAGTACTTGAATTCATAAACACATGAAAGACAGTGCTCAGCTAAAAGTCAAGAGAAGGACTTTGGGGCCTTCACTGGAAGTCCACACTTCTATAAATAAGAAGCACTGGGTACTGTGGTGGGGCTGGTGGGGGTTTTGATTGGTTGTTAGTTATTTTAGTAAGTGGATGAGGACTGCAAAACAATTTGCCTCCTTGAAAAGATTAATAAAAAGTTGTCAGTATCTACAATCTCTGTTCTTCATGCAGGAACAGAAGAAAAGGTTTCTAGTCTGTAAAAGCTCTAACTACAGCTTAGTTTCACAAAAGGAGAGAACCCCATAATACATGAGCAAATACGAACCAAATACTTCTCACGAGCAGCAGTAAAGCAGCCAGACATCTTTGCTCAAGACAGAACACTAGTCAAGATCAGGAACACTGAACAGTTGAGGTTGCAAGGGAACTCTGAAGGTCATCTTGTTTAAGCCCCCTGCTTGAACATGAATACCTAGAGCCAGATGTCCAGGACCTTGTCCAGAAAGCTTCTGAATACCTCCAAAGATGGAAACTACAACCTCTCCGGCAAACAACTTGTGCTAGTGCTCAGTCACCCTCACAGTAAAGAAAGTGTTTCCTGATGTTCATAGGAAACCTCTTGTGCTTCAGTGACAGCCTCCTGTCACTGTCAAGATCAAAGAAAGCACAGACCTGCAGAGACCAAGGAATCCCACAGGGAATACCAGGCCAATATTCAGAACTGCTACAGAGACCAGAGTTGGGAATTCTAAGTTCAGATCCTTAAAATAAGAACAAATGTGAGAACAGCAAAATGCTCCACATCAAAAAGAAGAGCCTTACACGCCAACGTGGAATTGATACCCACAAGTAAAAATGGTAAAATAATCTTGTTTTTTACTAAAAAGACAGCATCATTCTTCATTTAGGAAAGCAAGACCAACTTTCCCCACAAAGTCAAATCCTAAACTTAAAAGCTTTATCTTTTATCATTCATCAAATCCTCTTACTGTCACTATACCAGCTTGCATGGAAGAGCCAACGCCACACATTTACTTGCTGCTACATCAGCTGAGTCATTAGACCACTAGGAAGAAGTACATAGCTGGGGTAAGGCACCAGATATGCTTCACTTCCCAGCCTTTATCAGATCTGCTGTGCAACACTGAGCAAGTCACTTGATTTTTCCTGTGTTCCACTTCTCTGTCTGTACCACTGGGAAAGAAAACAGTGAAAGAAGAAACTACAGCAAGTGGAGAAAGAAAGGTTTTGTCACTTCTGAAGGGAAACTTCACATCTAGAACTAAAAATCTATCGTGTATTGAGAAAAACGCAACTGCTAGTAAGTACAAGAACAACAAGCAAACAGGACCACCCCCACTCCCATAAAACAAAAAAAAAACCAACCCATAATAATTTTTAAAGAGCCCTTTGTGATTTTACCTTTCCATAAAAGTCACTCATTTGTTCTAAAGGGACATGGGAACCATCATACATTGCAATAACTTCTTCATCTGGGACAACGCTGAGGCCTCTGGAAAACAACATCAGCTTTAGTTCAAAAGACAGATTAAAATTTTCAAGTAATTATCAAATGAAAGTCTGACAGATTAACACTTAGCTGTGCAGCTTATTAAAATACTAATAATGTCATAGGAACACTTGGGTCTGTAAGTTAAAACAGCATCTTTCCTTACAGAACAAGTCACATTTTAACAAGCTGACACACACGGAACACATTCCGGTTTTAAGTCCTTTTTACTTTCTTACGGGAAAAGAGCTAATTAGTCTGCATTGAAACTATGCCTCAAGGGTTTGTAAGAAGTAGTTAGAGCTTCCAGTTTCTTAACACAAAGTAATTCTTCACTCTGCTTTTGTTTCATACCGCACTGATGATGCGATAGTGTTTAAACCAGATTATTCTGCAGCATGACCTTGAGGATTCAAGGGAAAGAAAAACATATCCAAATCTTTAACTAAATAAGAATTTCTTTTAAACTGTATTAACAGTTCAGGTTCCCAAAATTTAAGATTACATGAAGAATTGTTGACAAGCAATTGAAATATAAAAATATAACAACAAACAGGGAAGAAGGAGACATCATTTCTCTATAGAGTTTCTTTATCAACTACTAAGAGACAAAAGGCTTTGGTTTGATTTTGAATGTTTACTGTACCAAGCACGTTGCACTAAAGTATCCCAAACACTGCAGGCATGCAAACATCCTCAGCAGAGGACACAGCAGCATTGAGGTATTGCTTAAGATTAAAGAACACAGATGAAAACAAGATCTTTCCCCAGACTACTTACGGTGTTTTGCGATTATACCATTGCCTCCCTTTCTTGGTCTTACCCAAAAGTGTTGAGGCATTAAAAAATTCATTAAGATCTCTAGTACTTTCAGTGTTTTGTGTCCACACCAGCATTCCAGTGGAAGGGGTATGATACACAAGCTTCTTCAGCGCTGCTATGGTAGCAAAGTCCCACGTTAACTAGCTCCTTTACTGCACTTCTTAATGCTGCATCAACTTGTACGTAGGTCTGTGCTATTGCTGGTGGGACTCCAGCATTCAGGTTCGTGTTGTGCACAACCATGACAGATAATACTTTGTTTTTTTAAGGTAACGGAGTTCAGCGTCACCCGCTCCGCAGCGGTAAACACAAAGAAACGCAACCAGAATTGAAGACTGACTCATCCTCTAGTCTGCAGACAGCTATGCCAAGTGGTATCTGAATGAATGCTGCTAAGGAAAACACCTGTGGATCAGAAGCTACTTAAGCACAAATCAAGAGGACAGTAGACATACATGAAATTCAGAGAGGAAAACAACTGATCTACAGGCAAAGCTGTAGATTAGTTTTACCAGAAGACTCACTCTTGGCACAAGTCACAGCCCAGCTGTAAAACTACAAGGTTTATTTTATGCCACTGACAGCGTGTCCAGATGCCACTAAAAGCACCACTGTTCACCTACAGCAGTGTTCCCGCCATGCATTGTTAGAGGGATGCCAGAATTGCTCACACCTGAGGCAGTACGTTTGGCTGTACAGCTACTACCTTCAGCTCTATAATCGACCTACACACACAGAGAACACACAGAAGGTTAAAACTAAGAACTACAGATATGCAGCAACTAACAGCAAGTGTTGGCATAGAAAAGAAAGGTGATACTACTTTAAACAAAATTAAAGAGATAGTATTGAGCAAAACTGTAGCTTTCATTTGTGCCCTCTCACACACTCACAAGTACCACTTGCTACTACAAGACAGTAACAGTCTGTCCAGAATTACTTTGGGTGACACAGAACAAGGGACACCAGCTCTTCCTCTCTAGAGTTTTATTGACCCATAATCATCTATCCTTGGATGTGCCTTTCTACCAGGAATTGGCAGCAACTGTGATCTTCTGCCTCTTCATTCTGTCCCACTCTGAGACATAAGGAACACTGCTGATGGACCCACCACCCATTCATCTTCTCGTCTACGACACAATACACTTCCAGTCATACCCTGGCTCTTCCTGACATCATCTTTCAAAGCCTTCAGCCTCTTTTCTGCTCCCCTCATCCACCTAGAGGTGTCTGGAGAAGCAGCGTGCATAACGTGATAATATCCGACGACCAACTGATCCAGGCACCACCACCACGTGACATCCTTTTTTTTCCTTCTGTCAACATTTCTTCTGATGCTCTCACACATACATATTTCCATTCATACCAATCTTCATATTTCTACTACATACCTCTACAGAAACACATAGCTTTAATTACTTCATCTAGCCTTTAATCTAGCAAACTTGATGTTTTTCATAGTGAAAAACGCTAAAAATGACAGCCTTCTTAAACCAGTCACAGTCCAGCTTACAATCAGCAACCTTCACACTCAGTTTTCTGGTTCCCTCCTAGTCCTGCATAAATGATTCCTTCAAAAACCACAGGAACGGGCTTTGTCAGTTGAAAGACACAATAATTAATTATTCTACCTCAGTGTGTATAAAACACACAAATGGTAGAAGTTTTCACTCAGACTTGGATGATACGTACGGAACACATTGTTTTGGCCTGTTTTGCTAGCTACTATGCTGGACTATGCCGGACAGCCTAATGCTGGACCATGCTACCTTGTCTCCTCTTTCATTTTCCTTCTCTTCCTCACCCTTCTCACAAAGGGCATCTCAGACTAAGTCAAAGAAGAACAGATCAACAGTTACAGCTGAATCATTTACCTATCTGCCCTACTGGCAAACAAAAAGAAGCAAGAAGCACATCATCATCATTTCATACGACCATGTGCAGTCCCCTGTGGCAAACCACATCAAGGTTGCACTATCTTTTGGCCCCGAAAGAAAACTTTTCATTTAATTGTATATAAGAAAGGTGCTCAGGCTTGTTGTTTAATTTAAGATCTGGTACCGAGCGTGGTGTTCACGTCAGTCTAACGTACACTGTCTTATTACAGCAAACAGCCCTACTGAAAACTCTTCATACGAAAAGATCCCGGACTGGATGTGCACCAAAGCATAGCACGGAGATTCCCAAATCTACATCAATTCAGTCAACTCAAAAAGCATCAGGCTACGTGGCCAGAAAGCAGCTGAGACCCGTTCTGCAAGTACGAGGTGGCTGATGTGTCCAGACTTAAAAGCTCTGTGCAAACACAGCACGGCCTCTCAAGTGTCTCTGCAAGCAGACCAAAGCCATGCTAACGGGCACCCTGTGACAATCATTTACATAGAAAGCAGCAGCACAGAAGTCAGCAGCGTATTTTTAGATGTCTTTCAGCACAATTTAACAGCCGGAAACAAAGTGAGTCAGCACTATGTGACCAACCAGCTTGCCAACTTCCCCAGCTCCGAACTGGAGAATCTGCTGTACTGTACCGGTCACCAAGCGTGCGTGTGTGCATGTTTATATGTGGACATGGAGGTGCACAGAAAGCCCCTTCCAGTCAGATTGCAATATTAAGTCATCTCTGTGCTTTTCAGGGAAAAATTCCTTCTATGAACCTAAGAGAATCTACTATAAGAACCTACTAATAAATGCAACTAAAATATCCATAAAACAAAAGTATATGCTTTTCTTATAAAAAGGAAATAATTTTACCCACCTGTAAACTGTTCCCAGCTGAATATAATGGAAGGCATCGATCTTCATTAATAATGCCTTGCAAGGAGGAGGGAAAGGAATCATTGTTTATCATGTCGACTATTTGACATTAAAATTATAAAAATTAAAGCAATTGTATCTATAAACTTTCTCTCTCAAGAGCATGACAGCACCCCCACTTCAACTTCCCTCATTGCTTCCAAACTACATTTATCAATGGTTTTTACGTAAGGCTCACCAGATCACCAAAGAAACTGTGTCCAGTGACCCGACCTAAGGCATGAAGAAATAACTTTTCCTACTCACAGATGTCTGCTGAGGTTTATTCTATTGTGCTGTAAGTTGTCTTCCTTCCCTGCCCCCACCGCACTCCCCAACGCAAACAAAACACTCAAAACATTTCATACTTAAGAGCTATTTTAAAAAAAATAAGTAAATTAGAAAAATGAAGCTCAGTGGGATGAGAAAAACATGAAACAAAACCCTTACACAGAGTGAGAAGCTGGGAGACTTAAAAGCCTCTCTTCTTTTCTTTGGCTGGGTTCTCAGCGCTACATAACTCATCACAAAGTCACTTGTACCTACCCGGTGCACATCGTAGTGAAGCCCTCTGATTGCAAAACTGGGATCGTAATCGTATTTCCTTATTTCTGCAGGATACTAACACAAGAAAAAAAAAAGAGAGCAATTATTTGATTTGCAAACCCAAACCGTAACAAAAACAAATTTAAAATGTTTCTGCAGAATTGTAAAAGCCTTCATTAGTCACTAGGAGGCTGACAGGTTGGTGAGAGTTGCAGGAACATACATACAGTGCAAGACCAGTCAAACAGTTTTCCAAGATCAACAGGTTAAGTTTAAATCAAGCACAATACCTAAAGCTGGACATTCAGGTACTCTGAACATTAGCCTCTTGTTCAAAAAGTTATTTTAATATCTGCACAAACTAAACTTTATTAACTTCCTAAAACTTAATAGCCGAGTTCTCACACTGTAAAATCTCCCCATGAAACAAACTGTATGAACACAGTCTCCAACAAAACCTTCTAGCTAGAAACCCAAGAACTTGGCCTGATTTATAGAGATACCCGAACTTTACTGCTCCCTTCTACTCAAAGGAAAAGCAACACAACATCATCAATATTAACAGGGGTGCAAGACAAATAAAAAATAAGAAAGACGACACGGTGCACTGACAGTAAGTACAGATGGGGCAGAAGGAAGAACCCCCTAACATGGTCTTTCCTCAAGGTACAGTATGTCACAAAGATCAGATCCTGAAAGCAAGTCATGCATTAAACACAATCAGGGTGAGTGACTTCAGGAGAACACCAGTGACCCAACACTATTTACTCCGGACAGCACTTGTAACACCTTGTCATTACAGATGCACACCAGTGGCCACAAGTCACACCAGGGGAGATTCAGATTAGATGTCAGGAAAAACTTTTTCTCCCAATGAGTGGTCAGGCACTGGAATGGCCTGCCCAGGGAGGTGGTGGAGTCCCTGCCGTCAAGAAGCACCTGGATGAGGTCCTACAAGACATGATTGAGAAGCTTAGTGGGCAGTATTGGTGACATGAGGACAGTTGGGCTAGATGATCTTGTAGGTCCCTTCCAACCTTCTGTTTCTATGATTTCTATGAGTGTCTACGTCATGCATTCTTCCCTCTGATTCTTTATAGATAGCATAGGTAGTTCACACCATCTGCTTATAGAGGTGTCTAACATTTTTCAGTATAAGCCCATTTTCAGTCAATTGTAATTTTGTCCTGCTTTAAGCATAGGTTAGCCAAGAAAAAACACACACATTAGATGCGTGCCTTGGGCTAAGGGTTTTCTTCATTTGTTTTTGAAAGGTTAAAATGCTTCAGTGACTTCTGACAAGGCCTGAGAAAACTATAATTTCTTTGATTAACCAACTGAAAGGCAATCCTTCATTTCCCTCCCACGGGCTACAACAGTCTTTGAACTTGACAAATCCATCTCAGCCACATTCTCCACCTTTGCTACAACAGTCTCCATACATTTATGGCTAATTTATAAGCCTTTGGGGGGGGAAAGTAGATTATACAGCTTCAACAGAGGCTCTAGCTACTCTAAAAAAAAAAACAAATTTCAATCTCTCCACAAAGTTTTTATCTATACTGAAGAGGACTTGCTCTGCAACTGCTGTAGATTGTGCTTGTACTAACCACAGGCATCTACAGTTAAGGAAATTACTCCTAACTTCTGAACTATGATTTCTACTACCACTTCCAGACAACCTGGGGGAGACTACTGATCTGAATGAAGAACAGCATCAAAAGCCTACAGGTTGGTTGGGAAGATGTGTAGATTTAACCAGGGAATATGAAGCAGAAGGGACAAGGGAAAACATCAGAGGAGGATACAGAATACAAACAACTAAAAAGGACAGAGTGCTGCACATGCCCCAAAGCAGCCACATCCAGCACGACCAAGGAAATTTATTTTTGACTTTTTCAAATTTCTACATGCTTGACTTTCCTACTTTAATTTATTCTACTAGAAGGTTGTCTTTTTGCATGCATGCCAGTACCTACCAGAAAAAGATTGAGTCTATGTTGGAATACAAATCAAAGCTTCCTTACAAGCAAAACAAACAAGCAAACAAAAAAGGTAAAAAAATTGCACTGTTTGTTTACCCCACTCTTGGGTAGGCATACATATATATCTGGACTGAAACAGCAGTCCAGATAAGGCCCATACATTAGGAAAGAAACAAACCCAAGCAAGAGTTTACATTCAACACCTGCTACCACCTCTGAATTAGCATTAAATTGATGTTTATTCTCTTGGACACACTTCAAAATTCCTTGCTTCCTACACTGCATTTTGCAATTTCTGATGAATTACCTTACATCACCATGACCAAAATTGGCTATCTTTTAGGCTGTGACAGCTATAATGGCCAATACTGTCTAGACAGTTTTTCTTAATGTTAAAGGCAAGAAAACCATTATGAGTATAGGCAGCTACAAACACAGCATTAATAAAAACCATTGTTCCTCAATAAATTCCAACAGGACACGATGTACTTCAATAAGCTGGCTCAAAGAGTGATTACAGCTTCATTTACTAGAACCTGAAGAGATTTTAGTTGGGACAAACTGTAAAGTTATTACTACCTGAATTCATTCAAATAGTAAAGACAGAGCACCATTTGAATTTCTCTCTACAAGCATTAATCTTGACTCCTACAGTAACATTAATTTTTTGCAAGAATCGTGTAGTTCTCATAAAGTGTATTTACACATCCTACAGAAATTGCTACCAAGACATGCTAAAATCTCAGGGAGATCAAGTTGTGTATGCCTGTAGCACCCATGAAGTTTTGTTTTTGTTCCAGGGTTATTTATAAATGTTTATATATAGCTCCTAACCTTTAGATTCAAATACGAAAGCAGAATAACACCACCACCCATTCAGATTTAGGTTGTATAAAATACACAAGCAGTTTTATTAATTAAGTTACTCCGTGGACTTTTGGGGTTTTTTTCCTGCAAGTCCCACCGTTCAATAAACTTTGCCTCTTTCAGTCCAGGTTTTCTTCAATCTTTTCCCCTGCAACACCTTCAGTTTCCCAAGTCACCCAGCTTCCTGACACACAGTAACTTCTCCCATCCCCAGACTACGCAACGACCAGCTCCAAGCTGTCTGGATGTCAACTGGTCACTGGTGCAAACACTCTGCTTGGTGAGGCAACAGGACACTGCTCCCCTCCTATGGGACTATGGAGCTGAACACTTACTTAGGTGTCTCTTGGATCCAGCCTCCGATTTTAGTGTCGCTGCCCTCGCTTCCCCTTCAGCTAACTTGGCTGAAATGCCTGGCCCACACAGAGCACCTTGAAAGCACACAGGGCAACCAAAGACCTCCTGAGAAGTCCAGCTAAAAATATTTCATATAGAATTTCATCACTGCGCTCACAGCAATGCATAAAGCAGTACCTTTTATGCTTATTTATTAGGGCAATTCCAATCACTGACAATCAGGAGAAAACAAAGAACCACACCACCACCACCACATTGAAAAACAGACCAAATACAACCCTACACCTGAACAGTTGTCAGGTTGTGCTCCGCTCAAACTGCAGCTGTGAATAAACCAGGGCTTCTGTAGTTCCTACGTAGCTATTGTACAAAACCTGTTATAAGGGAGTCAAGACAGGACCGAGGCACGAAAGGCCAAGTTATGCCCCTCTCAGTTAGAAATTACGTATTAAACTATTCATAGGTTCATTGTTATTCCACTGATTTTACTTACCCGATGCTCATTAATGAGAAGATCTCGAGCAGCATTGAAGATCAGCGTGTGCAGGTGCTTAGAATAGAAGACCAATGTGTAGTCGTAATCAAAACCATAAATTTCAATGTCTGACAGGCTCATTTCATTGTTTGAAAAGATAGCATCCGGATTCAGCATGTTACTCATGATTGAAGGAACCAACTCTGGGAACAGAAGAGATTTTTAAAAAAAAGAGAAGTTATACAAGCCTTGTAGTTTTATCTGAATACATACAAATCCAACAGCAATCTCTAAATACAGATAAATGATGATAGAAGCTATCAAGCCAATCCTTAATAATATGAGGCTACTGAAAACGCTGTCCCTAGCTTGTTTTGGTGGTTTTTATTTGAAGCGTGCTTTTCTCTGTACAGTTCAAGTAGGAGGGAAGATGCATTTTGGCATTCTGCTCAGAGAACCTCAGACTCAATAAATATAATTTTTTGCTAGCTTCATTAAAACATTTATGGCTGGTTTTGAAAATGAACTTTGGAGTTGGAGAAGATTATCATTACTCTAGAAGCCTTGTCTTCTCCTCCCATTATTTGGTCCAGCTTCTGCCCCAGAGGCAGAACTGACATTGCTTTAACATAGCATTGCTTTAATTTTTTGCGTTTCACCATTTTAAAGTTATCACATTACTAATTTCAACTCAAATGAGCAAACCTTATGTGCTTGCCCTATTTTCCAAGTAACAGTTATATACACGTTGCTATGCTTATTAACCTTCTAGCAAGTCTAGAAACCAAAAATATTCTGCTTATTCTCTACACATATGTATCTAGCGTGTGCAGATGGCTTCCATTTTTAAGGGTGTTTCTCTTGATATTTCTTTGAAAGCTACACTGAGAAGTTAAGAACAATTACACAGAGCCATAACATATTAAGTAACTTTAGGACCAACATCAACATTAAGGATGTTTGTATTTCTTGTTTAGAAAACTCAAGAACAACACTAGGAGGCTAAATTATACCCTCCTGGAAGAAAACATGCCCATGTTCTCTTACCTTCCCATGTACTATCTTTATAATCCTTTCCTACTGGTGGAAAAGGGGAGCTCTCATCTTAAATCCGTGCTTGGAAGGGTTAGTTTAAAGGGCATGTGCTTTGTTTAGTTACTTTCTACATACAACTCTAGTCAAGCTTATCTCAACACCTGCAGCTCTGAGGACAGACACGCTACGTTCTCCACCACGGAAGGAAACCATCTCAACAAGGCAGGTAGGTGTAGGGACTCCAGATCTGTTTGAAAGATAGTGCTCCGTTCTGAAAAATCTGGCCAACTCATTGAAAAGACAAGTCACATTTCTTTAGTAAAAGCAATGCCTTAGACTGCTGCACAGTTGACTAGCAGATACAATAAGAAATTACAACAGATGCCCAATAACAGATGGTAATTTGAAACCATTGAACCATCAGATGCAGACACCCATGTCTTAAGTTTTATGAGGCAGAAAGAACAGCAGTTTCACTGAGTTTGATTCCAAGTTTAAAAAAAATAATAATAAAAATCATAGAATGGTTAGACTTGGAAGGGGCCTTAAAGATCATCGAGTTCCAAACCCTTGCCATGGGCAGGGACACCTCCCACTAGAGCAGGTTGCTCAAAGCCCCATCCAGCCTGGCCTTGAACACTTCCAGCATCTCCTTCACCAAAAACAATCCCAGGAGTTCCCCGTGGTTAAGATGGCATAAAAAGCTGTATCTTTCATTTCACAGAATTTAAGAAATTAAGCTTCAATCAAAGCATTAGTTCCTACTATCTCCAGTCACAGCTGATAGCGATACAGGAGACAAAGGTTATGCTCAGTTGAGGTAACAAAATAATCAAATGCAATTTGACATGATTAAAGCAAATACTCTTGCTTTATAAAACTGGCCATGAATTATTTAATTAACTTGGCCTCACAACCATAGCTTTGAGTGAAGTTCCAAAATCAACCTACAACATCCGGTTTCTGTATTGTAGTTAAAAGTATTTTTTCAAATTTCAATTGTGCGTCCTGGTAAGTCAATATTTGTTTTAAAAATAAGGTATTTATAGATACAGGTATAAAGATAGTTCAGATTAAAGAAAAAAAAAAAAAAAAAAAAGAAA